>SJYT01061656.1:68409-165827 GCA_006410635.1 Cephalophus harveyi
GTTTCCCCCCCGCCCCCCCCCCCCCCCCCAGTCACGGGGTAGGGGGAGCGGCGACTCTTCTCCCAACCTCATAATGTTTGCTGCGCAGTTTGGCTTTAGTTACAGAACCCCTGGGAAGGACCCGTTAAATTAAGACCTTTAAATAAATAAATATAGAATCCATCGGCCATTTCCAGCCCCCTCCCTCGTGTGAGGTGCAGTTACCCTTCCGCTCTATCGACTCCCCTCTCGCTTGTCCTCTCCTAGCATACCCCCACGCCACCATGCTGCCCCTCCGTCTCCCAGTGGGATTTGAACGCCCCTTCCTTAGAACTGGCCCCTTGTGGGAGAGAGTGCGTGTGTTTGTGCCTGTGTGTGTTGTGTCCAGGGCCTAGTGAAATGTGTCATTTGGACCCAACTGTGCAGCTCTGTCTGGTAACCACCATTGTCTAAGGGCTGAGGCTCCCGGGGGTTGGATTCTTGTTTTAGCAGAATTAATGTTCAGTTCTACTTTGATGATGTTATGTGGGGAGGTTTCGGAGCTGGGGTGTTGCACCTTGATCTCCAAATGTGACTATTCTGTTTATTAATTAGCTACTCTCAGTGGGGGTGGAGGTCAATACCATATTTATGTGTACGGTTGTTGTTTTAAGGAGGAGGGGAATTGTTAGGAGACATTTTGCGTGTTTTCGTTGGCGGATTAAGGTTAATTTTACGTGCGTTGGTTGTCACACCTCCTTTGGCTGAGGGAATTAAGATTAAATGCCTTTTGAAAATTATACATTCTTTCCTTAAAAATTCTTTGTTGTGCATCATCAAAATACCGAACAAATGAAAGAGGGAGATGATAATTGAAAAATAGTTTAAACGGTTTTCACTGGTTACTGTTACAGAAGTCCTTGTGAAAGCTATACGTTGCTTGAAAGAATGTGATCTTTCAAGCCAGTTAGAGGTCTTGTGCTACATTACTGGTAAATGTATTTTAATGCTACTTTGATACATTTACAGGGGGTTTTTTGTTAATTAAAAATACAGTTTCATCATTTCCTTTTGTATTTGCATATCAGGGTTCTCCTGTGTTTCATTCAAATAATAGTCAAGTCTCAGAATTGACACTATATGTAATACAGTTGACTAATTTTTTTTTTTTTAAAGCAATGGCATTGGTTGAAATTTTAGGGTAATAAGGATTCTATTGCTAGAAGTAAGCTTTTTCAAGATGTACTAATTTGTTAATTACATTAACAGTGAATCAGACTCTTTCAGCTAAACTTAGTCTGATTGTGTATTTTTAAATATTAATTCTGAATCTTTTCATTTGTGTGTATTTTCAACTTAGTTGAGGTACTTATATTTGATAACTTTTCTTAATTTGTTTAAAATTATTAGCTACTGAAGTCTATTTCCTTTTGAAGTAAGAGTGACTTGGTCACATGCCAGAGTGTCATTTTTCTTTTCATTGATATCCATAAACTGACTAAGATGTTCATGAATCAGAATTTCAGTATGTACCCAACCAAATGGTAAATCAAATTCACTGTAGAATTGTTGTTGCTTTGCTGCTGCTAGTAGGAACTGTTCTATGTTGGCACAGAGAGGAAAAGAACTGCTGATTAGCCTTCAGGGAAAATGCTATGGGTCTTTTTGGAGGGCAAATAAATGGCCTTAAGATGAATTAAAAGACTAAAATTAGAAAAAGTTTGCTAGTGTTATGTAAAAAATAGTAATTCTTTGAAAATTGGCATTTTTTATTAATTTTAAATGTACAGTTTGCATAATGATCAGAAGCTAGCCAAGAAGAATACTGTTAACAGTTTTACGAAGTATGCAAAGTGTCACTATTTCTGGTTTGGATAGGAAAGGTTTGGTTGTTGTTGGTTTGAAAATATACCGGGTTTCATAATTTTGAACAAGGTAATTAAGGAACTACAGCTAAGCTTATGCATAGGCCCGTTTTAGTTTTTGCTAACTTTTAATGGATATGTAACTCTTGGATTAGAATTTTGGATATAGTTACATAATAGTGGATCAGAGAGCTTTCAGAGTAGGGAACTGAAGTGAGACTCACTGTTTTAAGACAAGTTAACTCAATCTGTATATAAAATCACTTACTTCATATAAAGGGTGGACTTTAGGCTTCTGAGTGGTAGTAAGTTATAGGAAAGTATTTTTTTTCCAAGCAATGGCACAGAGAGGAAAAGAACTGCTGATTAGCCTTCAGGGAAAATGCTATGGGTCTTTTTGGAGGGCAAATAAATGGCCTTAAGATGAATTAAAAGACTAAAATTAGAAAAAGTTTGCTAGTGTTATGTAAAAAATAGTAATTCTTTGAAAATTGGCATTTTTTATTAATTTTAAATGTACAGTTTGCATAATGATCAGAAGCTAGCCAAGAAGAATACTGTTAACAGTTTTACGAAGTATGCAAAGTGTCACTATTTCTGGTTTGGATAGGAAAGGTTTGGTTGTTGTTGGTTTGAAAATATACCGGGTTTCATAATTTTGAACAAGGTAATTAAGGAACTACAGCTAAGCTTATGCATAGGCCCGTTTTAGTTTTTGCTAACTTTTAATGGATATGTAACTCTTGGATTAGAATTTTGGATATAGTTACATAATAGTGGATCAGAGAGCTTTCAGAGTAGGGAACTGAAGTGAGACTCACTGTTTTAAGACAAGTTAACTCAATCTGTATATAAAATCACTTACTTCATATAAAGGGTGGACTTTAGGCTTCTGAGTGGTAGTAAGTTATAGGAAAGTATTTTTTTTCCAAGCAGAAATTCTGTCAGAACTGGTTTTTAGTTGCTTCTTTGCCCACAGGTTAATTAGTCTTCAAAATTTCCTTGATACCTTCTTTTAAAATGTATATATGTTTGAGTGTTGTAATGGCCAGTGTTTGAAAAAGAGAGAAACAAACCATATGGAGTGAAATCTTATGAGGACTTTTTAAAGACAGGAGATTTGCTTACACCCCAGATGGGAAATAATCAGCCTGGGTGTTCCATGGAATGCTGTCTTCTCGAATGTTATCTGAAATGGTCTGCTGTCTAAAGATGGAATACAAATCATTAGCATTTTTAGGCTTTTATTTTAAATCTTGGGTTTAGGATTTCACATACCACTTTTAGCTAGTAGAAAATAGTTTGTGTTCCACATAGGAATCCTTTGATAATATATTCCAGCTTCAGTGAAACTGAAAGTATGTGGGGTTGGATTTTATATATTTGTTTTCTTTTAAAATCCTGAATGAGTTTTTGCAACTTGTTCTGCTGAATTTATCATGAAATCTATTTGGCAGTCTTGTTTTAGAAATATATCTGAGGAACGCTTACACATCTGCAGACGTGCCATGTATTCTGAGCATTTTTAGATTTTAGTTGAAATTGATTACTTTGATTAGGTATTAAATGCACGTGATTTAAAATTCAAAAGTCTCTTTCCTACAACTGCCTTCAGCTCCCAAATTTTCCTACCTGGAATCAACCTATTGATTACTATGTTACTAGTTTCTCATTTATTATGTTTTAATAAAAGATGAAGTTTGACTTCTGAAAATCTTGATATGAAAGTTTTGAAAAATAAGTGTAGTTTCGTCGTTATTGGCAAATTCATAAAGTTGAATGTTGAAATTTTAACTGGATTATCATATATAGTTCAAGAATATAATGAATTATAACAGTATATTAATGGATTTTGCTATTTCTAGTCTGAAATAATCATATAGAGTGAAAATGTAATCAGTCTCTGTAATCTCCTATTTGTGAGATTAAAATCTCACCTATGATCCTGGATTTATAGTTGTTGCCTTTTTTTTTAAGTGAGCTTTTAAAATAATTCGGTGTATATATAGTATTACATAAAATATTCCTTAGTGGCTGCATTCTGTGGAGTAGTCAGGAAGCTCTTTAGTGTTCTAGTCATGTGTCCTAGTTACACTTTTCTGTGGAATTGTCCTAGCCCATTATATTTTACCTGTCGGTTCTCCCTACTACTTACAGAGTAAGGAATTTATACAATCTTTCCAGATAGAAGAATTCTGGACAAGGAATCTGATTTTTCCTCTTTTAGGAATTAAGTACCATGAGTCACTGCTCTTCCATCTTGTGGCTAACCCTTCGAAATATTTACATCCGTAAGAAGAATGCCACTTAACTGTGTGTGTGTGGTGGGGCAGGAGGGGGGGGCTGTTTTCTCAACACTTAAAAATTATTTGAGGAATAGAAATGCAATAGTGACAATACTGAAGTTAGAGTTCTGCTGGTAAGGCCTAAAGGCCTGTTCCTATACTGCTTGCCTTTTTTTTTTTTTTAAACTGGAAATTCTGGCAAACTCAAGGAAAAGCTAACCAGCTTGAAGACCTATCAGGCAAGGCAAGAATGACCAGTAGATCCTGACCTGTTAGTGAGAATCCCTGAACTTAAATTTGGCAGAATTCAAAGCTAGTGAGTATTTTTTGTCTTTTCCTCTGTTTGTTTTAATTTTGGAAGTAATTTATAATAATAAGTTATTTCACCTTGAGGTCTCTTACTGTCTTAACTGTTCTCTTTTTTATTCCTAACAAGTTACTTGTATTTTGTGTCTTATCTTGTCCCATTGGTCTCTGAAGGGTTATTCTGTTTTAGACCTTCCATTTCTCAAGTTTATCAGTCATTGAAAGTGCATTCTTGTCTTCCAGAAAACTGGTTATGTGAGGTTGTAAGCAGAGTACTCCCAAATTGTAGTTGTTATCCTCTGAAAGCAAATTTATAAAGGCGTAAAATATAAGGGATGAGACGATTGGAGATAGTATGTTGGGAAGAGCTCAGAGTTAGAGCTAACTAGAGGTAGGTGCTAAACTTAGCCACACCACTAATGAGCTGTGTGTGTGTGACATGGGCGCAAGAAGTGTAACCACTCTGAGCCTTACTCTGTTATCTTTAAAATAGGGATGGTAACACTTGTCTGACAGTAATTTAAAGATAAGAGATAGTGAAGTACCTAGTGTATAGTAGATGCTCAATAAATAGCTCTTTTAAATACTAAAAATAATAGTATGGAACAGAAGCAGCCATTTAGAAAACTAAACCTAAGAAATAAAGTATGTATGAGTCACCAAAGAGTTTCTGACATATCCCAAAATGCAGTCCAGGTGATGTGATATAGCCTCAGAGAAACTGACTTGTAATTGTAAATCAGTAATCTTATATCTAATGAATTGAAATATTCTTTGAAAAAAGAATAACAGAAGAAGCGGGTATTTGGAGTAATAAAAATGACTATTTCTTAAATGCTAGAGTCTGTGCCAGATACTCTTCTTACATTAGCAATTCTGTACAATGACTGTGACACAGCAGTGATCGTACTTAGTAAGTAGCAGAGAATTTCAAAAATGATTTATATATCCTAATCTCTCCATCAAAAGGGGATACTGAAATACATTTGACTGAGTACCTTCATCACCTCCAGAGAAAAGAATCTCCTAACCCTTGCAGGACATCCGTCTCCTGTCCTATCCTATCTATCTGATCAAAGGCTGATATAGTAGTACGATGCCAATGATAGTTAAATCATTTGGTTTCACATTTCTAAGTAGCTTTCTGATCATAATTTTACCTCATGTTTCCAGATGAGATTGCAGTGATTGGCCCGCATGTTTTTCCAGTTTGTTGATGAGATCACTAAGCAGTCATTGTACAAAGAAGGTTAGATTTCCCTTGAATTACTCATAAGTTATGAATAAAGGGTGTTAAGTCATTTTTTAGCTCATAGCTATAGACTGGACTATTTCAGGAAGGAAAAAAATGTGAGTTAAATTAGACTTCAGTAGGAATTTTGACAGATTTGTAGACTAAGTACTCTTTACTCTTATCTCACCATAATTTGGTGTCCTTACATGCATAGCTTGATGTCTTTACATGCATAGCTTGAGGTTTTTGTATAAGTTTGGTTAATATATGTGCTTGAACTTAATCCTTAGAAAATAGAGAAATGAAACCAACTAACTTCCTTTACGTAATTTATTTTAATTGAAGGCAAATGTTGAAAATATTTACTTTGAAAATGAATATGATGTGTATTTTTTTATTTTAAAAGATGCGCAAGTAAGATAGTATAGTTAAAAGCAAACTTATATCATGTAAGTTAGTTGCTTATTCTCTCAGGTTCTAAAAATCCAATTATCAAATGTTCTGCTTTTCTAGCAAATGGAAAATGGTATGACCGTGTTCAACAGAGGAGAAAACATTATTAAACACTGTCAACTGGAGGCTAAACCTTAAAACATTAATGGGACTTCCCTGGTGGCCCAGTGGTTAAGACTCTGTACTTTCAATGTCGGAGGCATAGGTTCAGTCCCCGATCAGGGAAGTTCTGCATGCTGCATGCACTGTGTGGCCAAAAAAAATTTTTTTTAATGTATACTTTCACATCTCATTAATGATGAGGTACCATTCATCTTTTCTGTGAGGAAAGGCAACTTTTCTCAAAGTTTAGAAATAATTTGAGTGGTAGAAATGGGGGTAAGAAACTGCTTTAAAATTCTTTTTCTGGTAATGGTGGTAATCTAGCTTTCTTGTAATGTACACTCAACCCTCAGATGGTTGAGTTGGGTTGTATCAATCTTTGACTGCTGAAAGTTTGTGAGGAACTATGTGAATTCAGCCTTTGGTGTTGGTTTCTTTAGTACGATGTGTTGCTGGATGACTTGAATCAGTTTAGCCTTTGCTGACTCTACTTGGGTTTAGATAAGAGAACTCTTTTTGCACTCAAGTATTGATTTTGTATCTTGCATCCATACTATATAATTGTGTGTATATGTATACATGTGTATGTATGTGTAAGAACACATGGCCTTATGAGGCTCTTAATACTTAGGGGTGGGGGAAGTGGGGGAAAGGAAAGACATAGTCACCTATTATAGCTTGAGGATTGGGGGGAGTGTGTGTGTGTGTGTGTATGTCTACATTTAAAAAAAAAATAATAAGTGAGTAGAACTTAACAATGGCAAGTGGGAGTCATTCAAGTTTATATCGTGGTAGAGAAGATCAAAGAAGACTTGTTTAAAATAAACGAGAATAGGTAAAGACAGTATATTTTGGAATTTAGTATTTTTGGCAAACTGTATGATAAAAGAAATTGTGAAATTGCTCATTTTTCTTTCTATAGAAGAACTTTCTTACAGTTGTTAGAAGTGGACACACAACTTTGAATCACTGTGTCATACACTGAAACTTACATAACACACCTGAAACTTACATAATAGTTGTACATCCACTGTGCCTCAATTTTTTAAAAGTTGTGTGTGTATGTGTCCTTAGGCATGTCTGACTGTTTGTGACTCCATGGACTGTAGTCCACCAGGCTCCTCTGTCCATGGAATTTTCCAAGCAAGAATACTGGAGTGGGTTGCCATTTCCTCTTTTAGGGGGTCTCCCAACCCCAGGATTGAACCTGTGTGTCTTGAATTGGCGGGTGATAGGCATGTCTGGCTGTTTGTGACTCCATGGACTGTAGTCCACCAGGCTCCTCTGTCCATGGAATTTTCCAAGCAAGAATACTGGAGTGGGTTGCCATTTCCTCTTTTAGGGGGTCTCCCAACCCCAGGATTGAACCTGTGTGTCTTGAATTGGCGGGTGGATTCTTTACCACTGTGCCACTTGGGAAGCCCCAAAAAGGTTGTGTGTGAGTGACTGATATCTTTTTAATGCTTTGAAATGGATTTGCAATTTGTAGAAACTGATTATTTGGTCAAATTTTGATATTTTAAGCCCAGTAAAGTTGATAGGAGAAATAAGCAATTTGGAGAAAGACTTTGTAGGAAGGAGTGTTCTCTCACAGGCAAAATGAGCACATCAGAGGAGAGGGAGACTGGAAGATTTTTTTGTTGTTGTTCAAGAATCGCTTACCTTACATGTTTATTTTCCCTGATGAAGTACTTCTGAACCTTAGCTTTTTCTGAAGTTTTACTTTTTTTTCCCCCCAAAAGAATAATTTTGAGTTGATTGGAGAAAAGAGAAAGAATTCGAGCAGGTACAAATGACAATATGTGTAAGTCATTTACATTAGCAGCGGTAATGTGGATTAGAAACTGTACATGAACAGAGGAGCCTGGTGGGCTACAGTCCATGGGGTCACAGAGTTGGACACGACTGAGCAACTGAACTGAGCAACTTGCATATGGATATGAATATATAACTTTATATAATCTGTATGTGTATGTACTATATATAAATATAGCTACATTTAAGTTGTAGATATACAGTTTAAGTATTACAATTAAGTTGTAGAAATACAATTAGAAATTCTACAATTTAAGTTATAGAAATAATTTTTATGAACTTTTTTTTAACTTAAAGTTTTGGTGAAAGTATACAAGTACACAGAAATCACTGATACAGCTTGTTGCTTTTTTGCAAAATGAATATGTGTGTGTAATCAGTAACACCTAGATCAAGAAATAAAATATTACCAACATCCGAGATAGGCAAAACTTCTATTTACTTTATAAGAAATGGAAGATAAAATAGCTTTAAGACAAATATGGATATGGTCCCTTATGTTGTTACAACAATTTATTTCAGATACTAGTGTTTTTCTTAAATCTTTAGATATTTTCGCTTGTGTATCCTTTAACATAGAGAAAGCAATGGCAACCCACTCCATTCTTGCCTGGAGAATCCCATGGACAGAGGACCCTGGTGGGCTATAGTTCATGGAGTCACAAAGAGCTGGACATGGCTGAGCAACTAACACACACACTTCCTTTAACAATCCAATGTTAGGAAGCTTACCCATCAACTTAATATGCTGAAGTTTTCCCCAAAGATCATTGTTGTTCCGTCGCTAAGTCATATTCGTCTCTTTGAGACCCCTTCACTATCTCCTGAAGTTTGATCAGATTCATGTCCATTGAGTTGGTAATGCCATCCAACCATCTCATCCTCTGTTGCCCGCTGCTCCTTCCCTCACTCTTTCCCAGCAACAGGGTCTTTTCCAAAGAGTCGGGTCTTCCATCAGGTGGCCAGGGTATTGGCACTTCAGCGTCATTCCTTCTAGTGAATATTCCTTTAGGATTGACTGCTTTGATCTCCTTGCTGTCCAAGGGACTCACCAGAGTCTTCTCCAGCACCATAGTTCAAAAGCATAAATTTTTCTGCCAAAGATCATAGGTTAGGTTATTTTGAGGAGAGGGGAAATCTTGTTTTTTTGTATTTAAGAATTTTAAAAACTAATGTGGAGCTTAATATGTGATTCTGAGTCTTCATTCCAAAAACTGTTGTTTCTATTTACTACTGCCATAAATATTTTTGATTCTCCATTTCAGTTTGTAACTACTTCTATCTACTGTTAGTAGTCACACTGTTGCTAACTACTTTTTTAAACTTGTCGTTTTAACTCCTGTGAAAATATTTTGATATTGCTTGGTCAGTTATTTCATTTTATTTCTTTTTCTGCATATTTTGTCATCCTTTGTTATCTTACATTCAATTTATTTTTAAATTACAAAACTTTCGCAGAAAAATTGTGGCACATTTTGCTTTCAGAATTGTATTTTTAGTCCTTGACCAGATCTCTTCATTCCTTTCACATAGGAAGAAGGTGTAAAAGTGCCTCTGCCAGCATCATTGATAAGTTCTTCATCAAGTGAAAGCTTGTGCTGAAGTGCTAGTGATTTATAAGCTTGTACACTTTATGATACAAGTATCCCCTGAGAATGACAGATGGGCTCTGTTCGTAAGGAACTACTTGCTTGAAACTGATGATACAGTAGCTTTAGATACCAGAGGAGTAGATTTCGTTATTTCATGTCTGCTCTTTCAGCACTTAACAGTCCAGTGTTAGTACTAACAGTTGTTCTTTCTTGTCTGCAACAAGCAGTGTGAAAATTGTCACCTTCCTTTCTGTTTTATCTTATTATTATTTTAACATATAGCCACATTCAGTAATTGTTGCTTGTTAAATTTGATAGGGATAGGAGCTTTTCAAAGTGGCTTGCTTATACTTTTTTCTGTAGTGGTTTCTCATTTTTGCAGTAGTTTTTTGTTTTTTTTTTAATTAGGAGATTTTAAATAAGTTGACTTTTGAAATGCTCTGAAACCCTTCCTGTATCATTTGTGTTACCAATATAAATCAGCAAGATCTAAATTTGGGTGGTGGTAGTGTTCTAGAGGCTGAATATAAATAGCATTTCAGATCAAGATGTCTTGTAAATAAGTGGGTTGATACTGTTTTCATTGTCTTCTGGTATATATTTTTAAAGAATGAGAGTGTGTGTGTGTGTGTGTGTGTGTGTGTGTGTATCTGGCATTTCCTTTGTAACTTTATCATTAGACAGTTTGCAAGACCAAAGTCTCTTAGTGGATTTTTCATTTCAGTGCTATTAAGATAAAGTTTTGTTATGACTCCCTACTCTTTACTGTATGTTTTACCCTTTAGTTATTCATTGAATTACCTTTGTGCCACACTTAGAAAGTTACTGCAACCTAAGTATTAAGCCAAGTTGTGGTGCTTTGATGTAACTGAGAAAGAAACATGTACCAAGTAAAGGAAACTACTCAGAACTGGAGTCATTCATCTTGTTTTCATGGTATTTGTCCTTCTTTCATTACATTCATTGTTTTGCCCTTACATCCAGAAACTGAGAATAGGTTAAAGTTAGATTGTGTTGCTAGAATTTAAGCTCAGTTGCAGACATAAACAACACTTTCAGGTTTTTCATAGCATCTGTAATCCCACATACCTAGTGGTTGTAACTTTCAGGATGCTTTATTGGATTTTTCTGATTCTCAGTATCTCTATTGCTGTTTCTCACAGGGAACCTGTTCTCTGTTTCTGAGTTATTTGGCTTGAGAACCTATTAGCTGAAGTCTTCAATGCTGAAAAACTGAGCTGGGAGATCTGGAGGTAGTGAATTTAATCTGAGTCTGTAAAGTTAAGTCTGGTTTTAGAGGGGTAGAAAAATGTCACATACCAATCATAGACATAATTTGATAACATACGCATAAACAGTGAAACTGGGAACGTGTACTCTTGATATCGTGAAGTGCCTAAAATTGTTTGGTAAAATGTTAACAGTAATGTCTTAGGATGATGGAGGTGAGATGATTTTTTTTATTTCTTCCTGTAATTTTTTGTTTTTCAAAGACTGTATGGAATCTGGAAGGGGGAGGAGTGTGTGTGTGTGTTTAAGAATTTAGTAGTTCTAATTGTGATGTGAAGTTCCACTTGGTTTGATGACATAGTCCCCACGTGGGTCATTTTAAATGTGAATAAAAGCTTAAAACTTTACATTTTTCAATGCTATAAGTGTGTTTTAAATGCTTATTTGTGGACATTTTGGGGTTTTATATTCATTATAACTTAGGATAATTATATAACTGTGTCATATATAGGAAATGAGGATAACTGATGATCGGAAAGTCAGAATTCAGAATTTAAAATAAAATTTGATATTTGAAAGTTTGAGGCAATGATTCTGTCTTTCCAGGATGTCTGTAACAGTAGATTGTGGTAGTAAATACATAAAAATAAAATTTCAATTTTCATGCCTGACTGAATGATGAAAGATGGAAATTTAGTGTGCAGACAAACTGAATAATTAGGCGAATAAAAGATTTATTATTGTTCACAACAGATGGATGCTTGTTTTGTACCCTGGTGGTAAGGGTTCATGACTATTTGATAATTTTATATGGGAGAATATTTTCTTTTCATAAAACTGGTATTAGCACTGAAGAAATTAATGGCTTTCAGTTAATTAAGTTCGAACAGAAATTGCTAAGGGAAATCATTTCATCTTGCCAGATTTTTAAAAAACCACATCTTTTCCTTTCTAAGATATTATATTCGCAGAAGTTTTAGATTGTGGGATCTAATGAGTTTGGGAATGAATAAAAACCTGGCAATGTCTTTCAAAAAATATGGACCTTTGAAGTTTAAATTTAGTAATTAAATTTGGAATTAACTCATCTCAACGCTCACCTGACTAGTCTTCTGATTTCCTGCAGAGTCTTTATAATCCTAAACCAGGAGAAAACAAGTATTTTCCTCAAAATACACTAGAACATTCATTGAATGAGGTGAACTGTTTGGCTTTTTTGTTTTGTTTTTATAGTTCAGTTCAGTCGCTCAGTCGTGTCCGACTCTTTGCAACCCCATGAACCGCAGCACACCAGGCCTCCCTGTCCATCACCAACTCCCGGAGTTCACTCAGACTTACGTCCATCGAGTCGGTGAAGCCATCCAGCCATCTCATCCTCTGTCGTCCGCTTCTCCTCCTGCCCTCAATCTTTCCCAGCATCAGGGTCTTTTCATATGAGTCAGCTGTCTGCATCAGGTGGCCAAAGTATTGGATTTTCAGCTTCAACATCAGTCCCTCCAATGAACACCCAGGACTGATATCCTTTGAAAGTGAAAGTGAAGTCGCTCAATCATGTCCGACTCTTTGCGACCCCATAGACTGTAGCCTGCCAGGCTCCTCTGTCCATGGGATTCTCCAGGCAAGAATACTGGAGTGGGTTGCCATTTCCTTCTCCAGAGGATCTTACTGACCCAGGGATCGAACCCAGGTCTCCTGCATTGCAGGCAGACGCTTTAACCTCTGAGCCGCCAAAGAAGCATATGGTTTGTGGCTTCCCAGGTGGATCAGTGGTAAAGAATCTGATTGCCAATGCAGGAGACGCAGGAAACTTGGGTTCAATCCCTGGATCACGAACATCTCCTGAGGCAGGAAATGGCAACCCATTCCAGTATTCCTGCTGGGAGAATACCATGGACAGAGGAGCCTGGTGGGCTGCAGCCCATAGGACTGCAAAGAATTGCACACAGCTGAGCATGGAAGGAATGATGCTAAAGCTGAAACTCCAGTACTTTGGCCACCTCATGAGAAGAGTTGACTCATTGGAAAAGACTCTGATGCTGGGAGGGATTGGGGGCAGGAGGAGAAGGGGACGACCGAGGATGAGATGGCTGGATGGCATCACAGACTCGATGGACGTGAGTCTGAGTGAACTCCGGGAGATGGTGATGAACAGGGAGGCCTGGCGTGCTCCGATTCATGAGGTCGCAAAGAGTCGGACATGACTGAGCAACTGAACTGAACTGAGCATGAACATATGCTAATATGGTTTAACGCAAATCAGTCATTAAATGTAGATTCTAGGTAATAATCAGCATGGTTTTATGAACTGATTACAGATAAATGTAAAGTATTTTTCTGTACTAGTGACTTTTGGTAGGTGAAGAGAGAACAAGAACAACAGAGCCAGATTTAAATAAGACATTTTATTCTTTTATGAAGGAGTCATATTGATGTTGTGGCAGTTGGGAGAACTTTTTAAAAGTTGTATTGTCTGGAATCTACAACTTTTAAAAATAGTGCTCAGTTCAGTCACTCAGTCGTGTCCGACTCTTTGCGACCCCACGAATCGCAGCACGCCAGGCCTCCCTGTTCATCACCATCTCCCGGAGTCACTCAGACTCACGCCCATGGAGTCCGTGATGCCATCCAGCCATCTCATCCTCGGTCGTCCCCTTCTCCTCCTGCCCTCAATCCCTCCCAGCATCAGAGTCTTTTCCAGTGAGTCAGCTCTTCTCATGAAGTGGCCAAAGTACTGGAGTTTCAGCTTTAGCATCGTTCCTTCCAAAGAAATCTCAGAGTTGATCTCCTTCAGAATGGACTGGCTGGATCTCCTTGCAGTCCAAGGGACTCTCAAGAGTCTTCTCCAACACCACAGTTCAAAAGCATCAATTCTTCGGCACTCAGCCTTTTTCACAGTCCAACTCTCACATCCATACGTGACCACAGGAAAAACCATAGCCTTGACTAGACGGACCTTAGTCGGCAAAGTAATGTTTCTGCTTTTGAATATACTATCTAGGTTGGTCATAACTTTTCTTCCAAGGAGTAAGCGTCTTCTAATTTCATGGCTGCAGTCACCATCTGCAGTGACTTCCACAGCATCATCTTTCAGGATTTGAAGCAGCTCAATTGGAATTCCATCACTTCCACTAGCTTTGTTCGTAGTGATGCTTTCTAAGGCCCACTTGATTTCACATTCCAAGATGTCTGGCTCTAGATTAGTGATCACATCATCATGATTATCTGGATCGTGAAGATCTTTTTTGTACAGTTCTTCATGTATTCTTGCCACCACCTCTTAATATCTTCTGCTTCCGTTAGGTCCATACCATTTCTGTCCTTTATCGAGCCCATCTTTGCATGAAGTGTTCCCTTGGTATCTCTAATTTTCTTGAAGAAATCTCTAGTCTTTCCCATTCTGTTCTTTTCCTTTATTTCTTTGCATTGATCACTGAAGAAGGCTTTCTTATCTCTTGCTATCCTTTGGAACTCTGCATTCAGATGCTTATATCAGGAAATAGATACTTACTAAATGGTTCTTTCTATTTCTTTTCCGTCTCCTGGACTCAAATTTGTTCACATAATCACTGATTTAAGTGACTGAGCATATTAACTTAATGGATGAGTTCTTAAAAGGTGATAAGGTTGAGTACTTTAAAAACCGAAAATAGAAGTCAAATTATTTTGAGTAGTCTAAGAAAAAAGGAATAAACAAAGGGGCTTCAATCTTTGTAGAAATAACCAAAAAATGAGTAGTAACTAAGAAAGGTTGAGCCTGAAGAATTAAGCAGAAAGTGATTTGGTATATAGTTGAATGAATCATCCTAAAGTATGTGTGCACATGTAAACACATGGTATAGTATCATAGTAGTTTTGGAATGGTTGTGAAAAAACATGTATTAGGAAAACGTGTTATCTTAAAGAGGAAAAAGCTAAATGGTAAGTTAATTACTTTCAGGGAAAGTAAAAAACTGTCTCTTTTAAAATTTCTTTTAAAAAAGTTAAGAATAAACCTGATCAAGAAAGGTGACAGACTTAGTTGCTATGAACTAGGTAACATTGATAAAGGAAACTGAGGATGATTCAAAGAAATGAAGATATCCCATGCTTCTGGATTGGAAGAATCAATATTGTTAAAATGGCCATACTACCCAAAGCAATCTGCAGATTGAATGTGATCCCTATCAAATTACCCTTGGCTTTTTTCACAGAACTAGAACAAATAATTCTAAAATTCATATGGAACCGTATACTGGCTCAGAATTACTAAAGCAGTCCTGAAGAAAGAACAAAGCTGAAGGCGTAATTCTCCCAGCCATCAGACAATACTGCAAAGCTATAGGAATCCAAACAGCATGGTATTGGCACAAAACAAATATATGGATAGAGTGGAACAAAATTGAGAGTCCAGGAATAAACCCACATACCTACCAATCAGTTAACCTTTAACAAAGGAGGCAAGAATATACAATGGAGAAAAAAGTATCTTTAGTAAGTGGTGTTGGGAAAACTAGACAGCTGCATGAAAATTAGTGAAGTTAAAACACTCTTGCATCATACACAAAAATAAACTCAAAATGGGTTAAAGACTTTATGAGGCATGACACAATAAAACAGAGGACATGGGCAAAAGACGTTTTCAGACATAAATTGTACCAGTGTTTTCTTAGGCCAGTTTCCCAAGGCAATAGAAATAAAAGCAAAAGTAAACAAATGGGATCTAATCAAACTGAGAAGCTTTTACACAGTGAAATAAACCATAAACAAAACTAAAGGGCAACCTACAGACTGGGAGAAAATGCTTGCAAACAATGCAACCAGCAGTGGCTTAATTTATAGAATATACCAACAGCTCGTACAATTCAATGACAACACCACCACCCGAAATCAAAAAATGAGCAGAAGACCTAAACAGACATTTCTCCAAAGGAGATATATAGGTGGCCAACAGGCACATGAAATGATGCTCAATATTGCTATTTATTAGAGAAATGCAAATCAAAACAACAATGAGATATCATCTCACACAAGTCAAAATGGTCATTATTAAAAAAATCTATATGTAACAAAAGCTGGAGAGGGTGTAGAGAAAAGGGAACCCTCCTACACATTTGGTAGAAATGTAAATTGGTACAGCCACTATGGAAAACAGTATGGAGGTTCCTTAAAAAGCTAAAAGAGTTGCTATATGATCCACTAATCGCACTTGTGGGCATATATCCAGGGAAAACGAATTTGAAAGACACCTGCACCCTGATGTTCATAGCAGCACTGTTTGCAATAGCCAAGACTCAGAAGCAACCTAAATGACCATTTTCAGGTGAACAGGTAAAGAAGATGTGTCATATATACACAATGGAACAGCACTCAGACATTAAAAAAAAAAAAAGATGAAATAATGTCGTTTGCAGCAACATGAATGGACCTGGAGATTATCATACTAGGTGAAGTAAGAGAAAGATGTGGCACCATATGGTATCACTTATATGTCGAACCTAAAAAAAATGATACACATGAACTAATTTACAAAACAGAAATAGACTCACAGACACAGAAAACAAGTTTATGGTTACTAAAGGGGAAAGTGCCAAGTTGTGTCCGACTCTTATGATCCCACAAACTGTAGCCCACCAGGCTCCCCTGTCCATGGGAATCTCCAGGCAAGAATACTGGAGTGGGTTGCCATTTCCTTTTCCAGGGGATCTTCCCAACCCAGGAACTGAACCCAGGTCTTGTGCACTGCAATAGAAAACACATTTATGGTTACCAAAGGGGAAAGACAGTGGGAAAGATAAATTAGTTTTAGATTAGCATATACAAACTACTGTATATCCATATAAAATAGATAAACCAGGTCCTACTGTATAGTACAGGGAACTATATTCAATATCCTGTAATAGACCATAATGGAAAAGAATATAAAAAAGAAAATCTATGCACACCCACATATATATATAAACTGAATCACTTTGTTGTATACCAGAAATTAATACAACCTTGTAAATCAACTGTACTTCAACTTTTTTAAAACAATTACTTTCACGTGACTGAAAGTCTTAAAAATGTTGCTCAGTTATTTTTCTGTGTGCTCAGAAGATAGCTAGAGAAAATGAATTTAAGTTAGATTAATGATCTATACTGGTGTAAATAACATCTCACTAAAGATTAGGTACTTCTTTGGTGGCAGTTATTAGTATTAGGTGTTTTAATTAAATCTTACAGATGGCAAATTAGAAATTATAGAATGTTGGCAGTTGAACAATAGAGCCAGTTCTTGAGGTTTATTCATTTGTTCAGGTTGGAATTAAAACACAGATTTCCTCACTCCCAATCAGTGATGATGGTGGTATCTGTTCTTGTTCTGGAATTTTATTTTCATTCTGTTCATTTTTCAGTTTAGTGATTTGTTGAGTGTATTGATCTGATAAACGTTTCTGTAATTCCTTAAACAGAAATTAATTTTTTTTTTTAGAATACGTAGTTAAAAAGAACATGCAAATAAAATTATGGTTTACTTCTTACTGATTGACTTAATTTTTTTTTTTTTTTTTCCCTGTTTTGGCTGTGACTGGTTGGGGGGAAAAAAGCAATTTTACTACGCAGTGTAAGGTAAACCATGTTGATGACAGGTTCATGTGGTGATTCCCAGTGTAATTAATTTCAGATGCATAAAAACTGGTTAATGCTGTTGAAGAGGTAGAGTTTTTTTTTCACTATGAATTCAAGTGTCCGTTTATAATACTGGTGGTATTTCAGATCAATAAGGAAGCGATTTACTGTTCACTAAATGATATTGAGACTATTGATTATTCCTTTGGGAAAACATTCAGTTAATTTCGTACTTTGTACAGTAACAAGAAGTACATTCCAAATGACTAAAGAGTGCAAATATTTTTTAATTAGGTATAACATGAGATCTGCCTTTTAAACAAAATTTTAAGTGTATAATACAGTGTTGTTAACTATAGGCAAGATATTGTATATCAGGTCATGAGAACTTATCTTTCATAATTGAAACTTTATACCCATTGAGTAGCAGCTCTCCATTTCCTCTTTCCTCTGGCCCTTCTACTGTCTACTTCTGTGAGTTTGACTATTTTAGATACCTAATAGTATCTGTCCTTTGTAACAAGGTTATTTCACTTGGCATAATGTCCTCCTAGTAAGAGCTCCGCGTTTTTGTTTAACCATAGAAGAATAAGAAGAAAGTACTTTTCGTTTAAGCAAGGCCAAAAAAATCCAAAAGTCATTAAAGAAACATCAGGAGGTTGACTATACAAAATAAATTGAAAGTTCTATGCAAGAGAGGTGCTAAAAACAAAGTTAACACAAATGAAAGACTGGGAAAAAAAATTACACTTACGTACCATGCAGTATATGAGTCTTTTGAAAAGTTTTATTCATTCTTTTTTTTTTTTTTGGCTGCACTAGATTTTTCATTGCTGTGCTGGGACTTTCTCTGGTTGCAGTGCCCAAGCTTCTAATTGAGGTGGCTTCTCTTGTGGAGTACGGGCTCTTGGGCACTCAGGCTTGAGAAATTGCAGCCCTTCAGCTCTAGAGTGTGGCTCAGTAGTTGTAGTATATGCATCTGGAATCTTCCTGGACCAGGGATCAAATTCGTGGTAGGCGAATTCCTATCCACGGGACCACCTAGGATGTCCCTATATGAGTCTTTATTTAAAAAAATTTTTGAGATAAAATATAGCTTATTGAACTGAATCCTCTTTTTAAAAAATACCTTCCATCCCATTCTCCTCCTCACTCTCACCCTTCTCAGAAACAACCACTGTCGTGAATTTGATAAGGGCCTGTTCATTCCTTGTAAAAAGTACTTATACATGTACGTGCATCTGTAAACATGTATGCTTATAGTTGTTGCTGTGGGAAAGGAAGCTTGCTTTCAACATGTTTATGGCTCAGTGGGANCACCCTTCTCAGAAACAACCACTGTCGTGAATTTGATAAGGGCCTGTTCATTCCTTGTAAAAAGTACTTATACATGTACGTGCATCTGTAAACATGTATGCTTATAGTTGTTGCTGTGGGAAAGGAAGCTTGCTTTCAACATGTTTATGGCTCAGTGGGATAAACAAATATGAAATACCTCAAAAGACATTTAATGTGTAAGGGCCAAGTGAGTGGTATAAATCATGAGTGTCTGGTACTCTAGAAATTTTCAAATGATTCCTAAATGAATTAATGAATATAGAATTATAGGAAACTTTAAAATTAAGTCAGTTCTTTTCCTTTGTACTTCTGTTCCCCAGAGATAACTATTAATTGTATTTGTGTATGTTTGTGTTTACTTTTAAATTTAACAGGTGTATATAAATACACATACCTCTTTCATTAAAAAGAAACCACACTATGTAATAATTTATAAATGAAGTTTTTCTTTTTGCTTGAATATATTCTGGGTGGTTTTTTTTTAAATAACAATATAAAAAGTTGTCTCAGTCTTTTTTAGTTTTACAGTCCATTATGTGAATATACCACAATTTGTATTAAATGTATCTCTGTTGATTAATATTTGGGTACTTTTTTTTTTTTTGCTATGATAGAATTGCATTGAACATCTTTGTACAAATGTCTTTCTTTATATGTTTACATCACAATTTCAGTTCATATAAGTGAGTTATTGAGTCAAAGGGATATTTGCATTTTTTTCTTCCAGTTTTGTTGAGATATAGTTGGCATGAAGCACTGTATAAGTTTAACATGTACAGCATAATGATTTGACTTACATATACCATGAAATGATTATCATAAGTTTCGTGAATATCATCTCATACAGATACAAAATTAAAGATATAGAAAAAGTTTTTTTCCTTGTGATGAGATCTCTTGGGATTTACTGTTAATTTTGATATATAACATAGAGCAGTATTATACTTGTCATGTTTATATTACATCCCTAGTATCTATTTTATAATTGAAAGTTTGTATCTTTTGACCACTTTCATCTAGTTCTTCCTCCCCAGTGGCCCCCACCGATAACCACAAATCTGATCTTACTCTTTTGCAGGTTTGTTTTTTGAGATACAATAGATCCACAACACTTGTTAAGTTCCTATTGCCAAATTTGTTTTAAAAAAAATTCCACTATTAAGGAAACTAATCTGAGGGCTAAAATGGTTTGTAAAGACTTCTCAGAGAAAGTAGGTACATGAACAAGATCTTGAGGATTGAGTATGTCACGAAAAAAGGGAAAAAATAACATTCTTAGTAAGAGGAAATAGGCTAGACAAACAGCATAGAAGAGTTACCAGGGCAGAGAATTTTACTTGGTGTGCATACTCTGTTCATCTCTCAGTTTACTTTATGTTGGTGTTTCTTTTCCAATAAGGAGGTTAGAGTTAGTCGCTCTTTTGTCTCTCTAAGGCTTTCCTCTACCACCTGTGAATTAATCTAAATCCTTTATCCCAGTCTTTCACACTTTGGCTGCCTATTTTTCTTCCATATGATTCATCTCTTGACAGACTCATATGCATTGCTAATCTCACAGACACACACACACACAGAGCTGTAAAATTTTGAACTCAGTTGTTGCTTAAGTATTTGATCACTTCCTTTTCGCCCCTATGCCTTCTTGATAGCTTCTCATATCCCAGAGTCATTTACAATTGTTGGTAGGTCCATTTATGCTTAATGTGTGAAGGAATATGAGTAAAGATGTGATAATATTTTATGTAGTAAGCTTATCTTGTTCTATACTCTGAGTGTTTTGCTAATACTGTTTGGCAAAGTTTCTGAAAAATCACCAGGATGTATTTTCCTTACAAATATATGTCTAATATCAGTGAACAGATTTGTAATACACAATAGAAACTGTGCATAATTCTCTTTATAATAGGGCTTCCCTGGTAGCTCAGACAGTAAAGAATCTACTTACAATGCAGGAAACCTGGGTTTGATTTCCTGGGTCAGGAAGGTCCCCTGGAGAAGGGAATGGCACCCCACTCCAGTTTTGCTGTCTGGAGAATCCCCGTGGACAGAGGAGTCTGACCGGCTGCAGTCCATGGGGTCGCAAAGAGTCGGACACAATAAGTGACTAACATTTTCACACTTTTCACAGTTGTAATGTTAATAGACATCATTTATTGATGACTTATTTCAAGTAGACACTAAGTGCTGGTTTTATTCAACAGTTTCCATCATATGGACAATATACCTGTTTTACATTTGAGAAAACAGAAGTTTAACAAATTTAACTCCCAGGACCAAGTAAATGGCAACCATAGGGTTAGAATCCATGTCTTTCTGATTAAACAGCCTGAATAAAGGTTGAATTACTATATTATACTGTATCAGTAATCATTATCTCCCATGTATAACTTTTCAAAAACACATTTCTAGGAAATATTTGTTACATAAATATGATTACTAATTGCATTGCGGTTACCTGCTTTTAGAAAGCAAGGAGTAATGAATAATCACTTATGCATTTCCCAAGAAAACTTTGAAAATTCAGAAAAGCATAAAGAGAAGTTGAAAATTAGCAACAATCATCCTAGAGAAAACTTCCCTGGTGATACAGTGGCTAAGAATGTTTGCTCCCAATGCAGGGGGCCCAGGTTTGATCCCTGGTAAGGGAACTAGGTCCTACATGCCACAATGAAGAGTTCATATGCCACAACTAAAGATCCCACATGCTGCAACTGAGACCCAGCACAGTCAAGTACATAAGTAAATGTTAAATTAAACAAAAAAAAAACCTAGAGAAAACTTACACATTTCTTTTTACTTGCTATAAATATAATAAGACATAGAAATATATATACATGATATATATAGACATATGTACTATTTTCATTGGAATTGTATATACAATTTTGTGTTCTTCCTTATTTAACGTTATTTTCCTAATATAAATATATATGCATGTATGTACGTATTCTTTGAAAATGGATATCAGTGGCTGCACTTTAAAAACTTTTTTATTTGGCCGTACTGGGTCTTCATTGCTATGCAAGGGCTTTCACTAGTTGCGAAGAGCAGGGTCTGTTCTCTAGTTGCAATGTATGGGTGTCTCATTGAGGTTGCTTCTCTTGATTTAGGTCATACCTGAATGGTCTAGTGGTTTTCCCCACGTTCTTCAATTTAAGTCTGAATTTGGCAATAAGGAGTTCATGATCTGAGCCACAGTCAGCTCCCAGTCTTGTTTTTGCTGACTGTATAGAGCTTCTCCATCTTTGGCTGCAAAGAATATAATCAGTCTGATTTCAGGGTTGACCATCTGGTGATGTCCATGTATAGAGTCTTCTCTGTGTTGTTGGAAGACAGTGTTTGCTATGACCAGTGCATTCTCTTGGCAAAACTCTATTAGCTTTTGCCCTGCTACATTCTGTACTCCAAGGCCAAATTTGCCTGTTCTTCCAGGTGTTTCTTGACTTCCTACTTTTGCATTCCGTTCCCCTATAATGAAAAGGATATCTTTTTGGGGTGTTAGTTCTTAAAGGTCTTGTAGGTCTTCATAGAACCATTCAACTTCAGCTTCTTAGCGTTACTGGTCAGGGCATAGACTTGGATTACCTTAATATTGAATGGTTTGCCTTGGAAACGAACAGAGATCATTCTGTCGTTTTTGAGGTTGCATCCGAGCACTGCATTTCAAACTCTTGTTAACTGTGACGGCTACTCTATTTTTCTAATGGATTCCTGCCCACAGTAGTAGATATAATGGTCATCTGAGTTAAATTCATCCGTTCCAGTCCATCTTAGTTCGCGGATTCCTAGAATGTGGATGTTCACTCTTGCCATCTCCTGTTTGACCTGTTCCACTTTGACTTGATCCAGTATTCGCTGGATCATCAAAAAAGCAAGAGAGTTCCAGAAAAACATCTATTTCTGCTTTGTTGACTATGCCAAAAAGGCTTTGACTATGTGGATCACAATAAACTGTGGAAAATTCTGGAAGAGATGGGAATACCAGACCACCTGACCTGCCTCTTGAGAAAGCTGTATATAGGTCAGGAAGCAACAGTTAGCACTGGACATGGAACAACAGACTGGTTCCAAACAGGAAAAGGAGTACATCAAGGCTGTGTATTTTCACCCTGCTTAATTAACTTCTATGAAGAGTACATCATGAGAAATGCTGGGCTGGATGAAGCACAAGCTGGAATCAAGATTGCTGGGAGAAATATCAATCACCTCAGATATGCAGATGATACCACCCTTATGGCAGAAAGCTAAGAAGAACTAAAAAGCCTCTTGATGAAAGTGAAAGAGGAGAGTGAAAAAGTTGGCTTAAAGCTCAACATTCAGAAAACTAAGATCATGGCATCCAGCCCCTTCATTTCATGGCAGATAGATGGGGAAACAGTGGCTGACTTTATTTTGGGGGGCTCCAAAATCACTGTAGATGGTGATTGCAGCCATGAAATTAGAAGATGCTTACTCCTTGGAAGGAAAGTTATGACCAACCTAGACAGCATTTTAAAAAGCAGAGATATTACTTTGCCGACAAAGGTCCGTCTAGTCAAGACTCTGATTTTTCCAGTATTCATGTATGGATGTGAGAGTTGGACTATAAAGAAAGCTGAGCGTGGAAGAATTGATGCTTTTGAACTGTGGTATTGGAGAAGACTCTTGAGAGTCCCTTGGACTGCAAGGAGATCCAACCAGTCCATTCTAAAGGAGATCAGTCCTGGGTGTTCATTGGAAGGACTGATGTTGAAGCTGAAACTCCAGTACTTTGGCCACCTGATGCGAAGAGCTGACTCATTTGAAAAGATCCTGATGTTGGGAAAGATTGAAGGCAGGAGGAGAAGGGGATGACAGAGGATGAGACGGTTAGATGGCATCACCGACTCAATGGATATGAGTTTGGGTGGACTCCGGGAGTTGGTGATGGACAGGGAGGCCTGGCGTGCTATGGTTCATGGGGTTACAAAGAGTTGAACACAACTGAGCGACTGAACTGAACTGACCTCTTGTTGCAGAGCACAGGTTCTAGTGTACTTGGGCTTTAGATTTTGCGGCTCGTGGTTTCTAGAGCACGAGCTCAGTAGTTGTGATATATGGGCTTAGTTGCCCCAGGGCATGTGGAATCCTCCCAGACCAGGGATCAAACCCGTGTCCCCTACATTGGAAGGTGGATTCTTAACCACTGGACCAACAAGGAAGTCATGCATGATTGTTTTATGTATCCTTGAATTTATTTTATCATTCCTTTATGGTTAGGTTACTTTGTTGTTCATTCGCTCAGTAGCATCCGACTCTTTGTGACCCCATGGACTGTAGCACGCCAGGCTCCCCTGTCCTTCACCATCTCCTGGAGTTTGGTCAAACTCCTGTCCATTGAGTTGGTGATGCCATCCAAGTATCTCATCCTCTTTAGTCCCCGTCTCCTCCTGCCTTCAGTCTTTCTTAGCATCAGGGTCTTTTCTAATGAGTCAGTGCTTCACATCAGGTGGCCAGAGTATTGCAGCTTCAGCACCAACCCTTCCAGTGAATATTCAGGGTTGATTTCCTTTAAGATTGACTGGTTTGATCTACTTGCTGTCCACGGGACTCTCAAGAGTCTTCTCCAGCACAACAATTCAAAAGCATCAGTTCTTTGACGCTCAGCCTTCTTTATGGTCCAACTCTTATATCCATACATGACTACTGGAAAAACCATAGCTTTGACTATATGGACCTTTGTCACCAAAATAATGTCTCTGCTTTTTAATATGCTCTCTAGGTTTGTCATAGCTTTTCTTCCAAGGAACAAGCATCTTTTAATTTCATGGCTGTAGTCACCATCTGCAGTGATTTTCGGAACCCAAGAAAATAAGTCTGTTGCTTTTTCCATTGTTTCCATATTTGCCATGAAGTGATGGGATCTTAGGTTTTTGAATGTTGAGTTTTAATCCAGCTTTTTCACTCTCATTTTTGCCTTTCATTAAGAGGCTCTTTAGTTCCTCTTCACTTTCTGCCATAAGGATGGTGTCATCTGCATATCTGAGGTTATTGATATTTCTCCCAGTAAACACAAGCTTGATTCCAGCTTGTGTTTCATCCAGCCTGGCATTTCACATGATGTACTCTACATAGAAGTAGAGTGCAGTGTGTCAGTATACAACCTTTCCCAATTTGGAACCAGTCTGTTGTTCCATGTCTAGTTCTAACTATTACTTCTTGACCTGCACATAGATTTCTCAGGAGGCAGGTCAGGTGGTCTGGTATTCCCATATTTTTAAGAATTTTCCAGTTTGTTGTGATCCACACACTTCTAGTTTTTCTCTATTGTAAGTTACACTATAAGGAGAAATCTCTCAGAATGGGCCCTTTGAGTTCCAATATAGAGATTCCCCACCTTTCCAAAGACAGTTGTGAAAGTAGCACAGTTGTGTCCGACTCTTTGCAATGTCATGGACTGTAGTGTGCCTGGCTCTTCTGTCCATGGAATTCTCCAGGCAGGAGTACTGGAGTGGGTTGCTGTTTCCTTCTCCAAAGGAAGAAGATAATAATGATAGATTAAACGTGCACACATAGTTAATAGTCAGACTTTTGACGTGATAATAGCTACATAATTCTACATCTTTCCCCCGTAGAAGTCATAAAATTTAAAAATAAGGAAAATACCTGAACTTCCATTTTCAGTGAACTGAAAGACACAGCATGTAGACTCCAAATTATATTTAAAGGCTGTCAAAAGCATCTTGAGAAGGAGCAGAAGTTGTGAACTTAAAAGTATTTATTGAAGTTTAAGGATTCACCTTGAAGTTCAAGGGCTAAATCTCTTGTTTGTAGTAACAGAGTTGGTGCCAGAAATACCTAGTTTGATTCACAACAGAAGAAAAGGTAGAGCTACATTTACATGGAGCAATATGCACCTGAATCAGCTTTTCTCTCTAGGATCAAAGAAGGAGTCTTTCAACTCTTACTCTTTGGTAAGGAAACCAGAACAGTGCATCAGAACAAATTGTTTTAAGTACAATTAAAACTTAACTGAAATTTTTCTCTTGAAAGGGTAAACTGACCAGAAGGTCATAAAGATTGCTTTGGGCAGCCAACCACCCTCATCTTTCTCCCTACAAAGTTCTTTCCAAGGGGTTGATAATTGGGCTGGCCTCAGTTTTCTGTATAAAATTCAATACCAGAATATGTTAAAGCAGTGTTTACAAAGTAAGGAAGTAAAGCAAGAGCCAAAGATTTCATATCCAGTTATGCTGTTCTTCAACTATGAAAGGTATAAACAGAACTCAGAGAATGCTGTATATATATGAGCCCTTCTTGAGGAAACCGTTAAAGTATAAACTTCAGCCAGCCAAGAGCTATCAGAGAAAAGAATTTGTTGTAACCATTGAATATATATATATAGATATAGATTTTATAACCCTAAAGACTAAAACAAATGTAGAGATTATGATGACAGAACATAATGTTATATACCTTGATGATGTAGAAATGATGAAAACTAATAAAATTTGAGAGAAGAAAGTTTATAGATTACCTCATTGTAATTACTGGTAGTCAAAAACTGTATTCAAGATCACAGATCAAGTAATGGAAATATAAACATGTTTAACACTTGAAAGGAAACCGTAAAGGCAGTGCTACTGATTGAATTAAGTAAGGAGAGGAAGAGGAAACGTGTTCATTTTAACATTGTTCATATTAAGGAATTAACAGTTATCTTAAAAAAATAATCTAGTGGAATTCTAAGTCAGTAATATGAGAATTAATCACTAGAACACACACGCAAAAAAACCTTACTGAAATTTGAAAGAACTGGAAACCTATCTAAAAGAAAACATCATCTGTTGAAAGAATATTCATATACAGCCACACATGTAACAAAACATAGCAGTACTAAGACCAGACATCTTTTATATAAAAAAATGCAAGTAGACTTTATCCCACCTTTGAAGGAAAAAGCTTCCAATTAGATTCAGAGCAAAACAAATTCTGTGGTTTGTTTGCAAGAAAATGATTGTGAAAGCTTAAATTTTAAAAGGTGGCAAAGTGAAAGAAATTTAGGGATGTCATGATCATAACATACAAGGTGGAGTTCATAGTAAAAAAAAAAAAGAATACAATTTCTTAAATAGTGGAGTGAAAGTTTAATAGACATGACTATCTGTATATCAACTAAAATAGCAGCCTAGGTTAAGCCGAAATTACAGAAAATATGAGGAAAAGTGGAAACATGTCAGTAGACGGAAATACATAATTGAAAGACACAAAACCTTAAATAAAAAGACATATCTTTTCTGGATAGAAGGGATAACATTGTCACAGTTCCCACTGAGGTAGTTTGTCAACTAGTTTTTAAGACATGGTGATTCCAAAGTTAATAAGGAAAAATATGCAAGAGTAGCCAGGAGAGCTGAAAAACTAAAGAGAACTGAGGGAGAACTTGTCTTTCCAGAAATTAAGATATAAAGGTAAAATGCACAAAACAGGCATGGTACCAATCAACAAACATACATGAGTCAGTGAAGCAGAATAGTAAGTCCAGAAATACTTTCAAATACATGTGAGAATATAATAAAAGTGACATCTCAAATCTGTGGAAAAAAATAGTTAATACAGCTGGTTAGCTGTATGAAAGAACTTCAATCTGTAAATTTCACCCATATACCAAATGGATCAATGAAAAATAAAGCCATGAAAGTAATAGAAGAAAGCATTAAAGAAGTCTTTACACTTTTGATATGTGAAAGACGATTTAAATTAAATCCAGAATTCATAAAATAATGGGTAAAAAAGCAGTCTCTGAATGGATGAAGAAAAACGTGATGTGTTTATATACAATGAAATTATTAGTTCAGTCACTCAGTCGTGTCCGACTCTTTGCGACCCCATGAATCGCAGCACTCCAGGCCTCCCTGTCCATCACCAACTTCCGGAGTCTACCCAAACCCATGTCCATCGAGTTGGTGATGCCATCCAGCCATCTCACCTCTGTCATCCCCTTCTCCTCCTGCCCCCAATACTTCCCAGCATTGAAATTATATTAAGCCTTAAAAAAAAATCCTATCACATGGTAAGCATGGATAAACCTTGAGGACATTATGCTGGGTGGAGTAAACCAGTCGCAAATACTGCATAATTCTACTTATATGAGGTGTCTTAAACTAAAACTCTTAGAAAGTAGAATGGTGGTTGCCAGGAACTAAGTGGAGAGGAAAAAGGGAAGTTGTTTTTCACTAGGTATAAGTTCAGTTCAGTTGCTCAGTCGTGTCCGACTCTTAGCGACCCCATGGACTGCAGCACTCCAGGCCTCTGTCCATCACCAACTCCCGGAGTTTACTTAAACTCATGTCCATTGAGTCGGTTTTGCCATCTAACCATGTCATCTGCTGTCGTCCCCTTCTCCACCCGCCTTCAATCTTTCCTAGCATCAGGGTCTTTTCAAATGAGTCAGTTCTTCACATCAGGTGGCCAAAGGATTGGAGTTTCAGCTTCAGCATCAGTCCTTCCAATGAATATTCAGGACTGATTTCATTTAGGATGGACTGGTTGGATCTCTTTGCTCTTCTCTTGGAGAAGACGTCTTCTCCAACACTGCAGTTCAAAAGCATCAGTTCTTTGGCACTCAGCTTTCTTTATAGTCCAACTCTCCCATCCATACATGACGACTGGAAAAACCATAGCTTTGACTAGACAGACTTTTGTTGGCAAAGTAATGTCTCTGCTTTTTAATATGCTGTCTAGGTTGGTCATAACTTTCCTTCCAAGGAGTAAGCGTCTTTTAATTTCATGGCTGCAGTCACCATCTGCAGTGATTTTGGAACCTAAAAAAGTCAGCCACTGTTTGCACCGTTTCCGCATCTATTTCCCATGAAGTGATGGGACCGGATGCCATGATCTTAGTTTTCTGAATGTTGAGTTTTAAGACAACTTTTTCACTCTCTTCTTTCACTTTCATCAAGAGGCTCTTTAGTTCTTCACTTTCTGCTGTAAGTGTGGTGTCATCTGCATATCTGAGGTTATTGATATTTTCCCCAGCATTCTTGATCCCAGCTTGTACTTCATCCAGCCTGGCACTTCACATGATGTACTCTGCTGCTGCTGCTACTGCTGCTGCTGCTGCTAAGTCTCTTCAGTCGTGTCCGACTCTGTGCGACCCCATAGACGGCAACCCATTAGGCTCCTCTGTCTCTGGGATTCTCCAGGCAAGAACACTGGAGTGGGTTGCCATTTCCTTCTCCAATGCATGAAAGTGAAAAGCAAAAATGCAGTCACTCAGTCGTGCCCGACTCTTAGGGACCGCATGGACTGCGGCCTACCAGGCTCCTCCATCCATGGGATTGTCCAGGCAAGAGTACTGGAGTGGGGTGCCATTGCCTTCTCCGACGTACTCTGCATAGAAGTTAAATAAGCAGGGTGACCGTACACAAACTTTCCTGATTTGGAATCAGTCTGTTCCATGTCTGGTTCTAATTGTTGCTTCTTGACCTGCATACAGATTTCTCAGGAGGCAGGTCAGGTTGTCTGGTATTCCCATATCTTTAAGAATTTTCCAGTTTGTTGTGATCCACATAGTCAAAGACTTTGGTGTTGTCATTAAAGCAGAAGTAGATGTTTTTCTGAAACTCTCTTGCTTTTTCGATGATCCAGTGGATGCTGGCAATTTGATCTCTGGTTCCTCTGCTTTTTCTAAAACCAGCTTGAACATATGGAAGTACATGGTTCACGTATTGCTGAAGTCTGGCTTGGAGAATTTTGAGCATTACTTTACTAGCGTGTCAGATGAGCGCAGTTGTGCAGTAGTTTGAGCATTCTTTGACATTACCTTTCTTTGGGATTGGAATGAAAACTGACTTTTTCCAGTCCTGTGGCCACTGCTGAGTTTTCCAAATTTGCTGGCATATTGAGTGCAGCACTTTCACAGCATCATCTTTTAGGATTTGAAATAGCTCAACTGGAATTCCATGACCTCCACTAGTTTTGTTCATAGTGATGCTTCCTAAGGCCCAGTTGACTTCACATTCCAGGATGTCTGGCTCTAGGTGAGTGACACCATTGTGGTTATCAGGGTCATGAAGATCTTTTTTGTATAGTTCTTCTGTGTATTCTTGCCACCTCTTCTTAATATCTTCTGCTTCTGTTAGGTCCATACCATTTCTGTCCTTTATAGAGCCCATCTTTGCATGAAAAGTTGCCTTGGTTTATCATTGGGTATAGAGTTTCCTTTTTGCCTGATGAAAAAGTTCTAGAGATCCATTGCACAACATTGCATATGGTTAACACTGTTACACTATGCATTTAAAAGTGTCTTAGATGATGTTTTATGTGTTTTGTTTACCACAGTTTTTTAAAACAGCACTCAGAATGCCAAAATCTGTCATAGTACAACAGAATACAGATTAATAACTAACAAAACATATCTGCAGTTCATATCACAAAGGATGTTCTTGTGTATAAGTCCTGCAAACTCAGTTTAAAAAGCCTTGCAATCTAATAAAAAAAAAAAAATGGGACCAAAGATGTGAATAGATAATTCACAGAAAATTAAATGCAAATAGCTTGTGAGCATCTGAGAAGCTGCTAATAATAACCTCATTCAAAGTAAGAGAAACTGAAACCAAAACACCTATTAGGCAAAAACCTAAAAGCTAGATAACATCCTCATGATACTTTGTCATACATGACTATTGAGGACAAGATTGAGATATCCTCTGGAATTCAGTTGGGCACTGTCTCTCAGAATAAAAGTACATTTACTTTTGATAAAATAGAAACATCTTTGGATTAAAAAAAAATAAAAGACAGTGTGTTAAGTAGGTACTAAATACATGAGTCTACCTAAATCTGTTTAGAAGCAGGCAGATGCTCTGAAAGTTCTTTTCTTTCAGGATGGAGACCAAAGCTATATTGGTGTGCAGGTTGGATAAAGGAAGTACACTATTTGTTTACTATTCAAGAAACTAGGGGGCTGAGTCAAGAAAGAGCTTCTAGGCTTATATAAATTATACATCCATAGTAGTGGAAGGAAGCAGTGAAAGCCTCCTAGATAAGATCTGAGCCAACCTGCCCATGATGTAGTGACTGGATCTTCAGGAAGAGCCTATCTGCAGCAATTAACAAACTTCATTGGGGTGGGAGACTTGAGTGAGAGGTGCCAGCAAATCAAAAACTATTAAGTTGAGGCACACACATGTAAACATACTCACCAGCACCCCTGTGTTCCTCTACCATATACACACATGCAACTTTAACTTGTGATGAACCTGTGAACAAGAATTCAAAAACACACAAGAAAAACTAACCCTAAGAAAAAAACAGGTCAACACCTTTACTAAAAAAAAGGTAAAGAAAACACTCTGTGTACTGATCGAGAAATATCGTCAAGATTTCTTTGCTTGGTGGGAGAAAAGGAGATCACAGTACAGTGTTAATGGTCTATTTCCTTTTGTCTGGAGTAGGGGAATAGTTTATATTCTTAGTCAAGTAAATTGTTCTTCACAGACTCTCTTCAGATAACTAAATATATTTAAGATTCTCAGGGAGATAAAGGAATAAGTAATATCCATAAAAGAAAATCAAAATTAAGTACGTGCCAATTTGGCCTTCCCTGGTGTCTCAGTGGTAAAGAATCCTCCTGCCGGTGCAGGAGACACAAGTTCAGTCCCTGGGGTGAGAAGATCCCCTGGAGAAGGAAATGACAACCTACTCCAGTGTTCTTGCCTGGAAAATTCCATGGACAGAGGAGCCTGGCAGGCTACAGGATATTATTTATTCCTTTTATCTCCCTGAGAATCTTAAATATATTTAGTTATCTGAAGATTGTTCTTCACCGACTAAGGATTTACTTGAATGAGAATATCAGTTATTCCTCTAATCCAGCACAAAAGGAAATAGACTATAAACACTGTACTGTGGTCTCCTTTTTTCCCACCAAGCAAATGGAGTCGCAAATAGCCAGACATGACTTAACAGTAAACAACGACAACAGATTAACAAATAGATGTAAAAACTGAACACTATAGAATTGATTTAACTTAGTAGATGAAACTTAGCAGGATAAATACTCTAAAAAGTCAGCTTCTAAATGCTCAATAGTGAAATTGCAAAACAAAAAAAATTAGTTTTTAATAAAAAGAATGAAAAAAAAGAGTACCTGCACCAAAATATCAGTCATACTAATAGTATATTTATCAGAACAGTGATTTCCAGAAGAAAATGGGGCACATTTTCCTCAAAATGTACAGGGACTATAACTGTTAAATCTTGACTTCTATACCTATTTAAAATATCATCAATAATGAGACCCAACATGAGGATTTACACAGAAACTGAGTTTATCACTTAAAAAACTTGATGCAGTATCCTTTAACTAAAAAAAAAAATAACCTTAATGCAAAAACCAAAGTGATGTTCTTGGGCAGAAAGAATAGTAAACTAGAGGGAGGAATTGGATAAAAGAATACATTGTGAACAAAGAATCTGTGAAGTGTGTTAATCAGGTTGACTATTGATAATTTTTTCATGTTTTTTTAAGGTATAATCAAAATATCAATACTAGAAAATCGAAAGTTGGAAGAAAGAGGATTGCATTGAGCCTAGAATGCTACTATATTTAATCTTATTCACAAGAAGTGAGTACAGAGTTACTGAAAAACTCTAGGGCACCTGAAAAAATGAATAGCTGTTTTTGTGGCTCTGCAGACAACTTGGATGAAATTTTAGCTTATCTTTCACAGTGTGTGTGCTTAGTTGCTCAGTCGTGTCCAACTCTTTGTGACCCCATGGACTGTAGCACACCAGGCTCCTCTGACTATAGGATCTTTGACTGGCTGTGTGATGTTAAGGTTACTTCACCTTCCTCTGCCTAAATTTTCTTATCTATATATAGATGACAATAAGTAATATTGGGTTGACCAAAAAGTTTGCTTGGGTTTTTCTGAGGTCCAAACAAACTTTTTGGGCAACCCAGTATTTCCTCATAATGTTGTAGAGAGAGTTAAGTGGAATATATATAAAACTTTTAGTACACTGGGCTTTCCTTGGTAGCTCAGCTGGTAAAGAATCTGCCTGCAATGCGAGAGACCTGGGTTCAACCTCTGGGTTGGGAAGATCTCCTGGAGAAGGGAATGGCCTACCCACTCTATGGCCTGGAGAATTCCATGGACTGTATAGTCCATGGGTCGCAAAGAGTTGGACACAACTGAGCAACTTTCACTTCACAATAGAACACTACTTAGTACATATAAGCACTCAATACATTTGCTGTTGCTCCTTTTATTTCTTTTTTAACTTGTAGGAGTACCTGTGAAAAAAGAAAGTAAAACCTATGGCTTCCAGTCCAGCAGAACTAAAAAGTGAAGAAAGCTTAACTTTCAGTATACCATCAGAATTAGGTGGACTAATTTTAGTTTTTTATTTTCTTTTTTTTTTTGAGAATTCCTAAAGCTGAATATTCAGAAAACTAAGATCATGGCATCTAGTCCCGTCACTTAATGGGAAATAGATAGGGAAACAGTGGAAACACTGGCTGACTTTATTTTTTGGGGCTCCAAAATCACTGTAGATGGTAATTGCAGCCATGAAATTAAAAGACGCTTACTCCTTGGAAGGAAAGTTATGACCAACCTAGATAGCATATTAAAAAGCAGAGACATTACTTTGCCCACAAAGGTCTGTCTAGTCGAGGCTATGGTTTTTCTAATCGTCATGTATGGATGTGAGAGTTGGACTGTGAAGAAAGCTGAGCGCCGAAGAATTAATGTTTTTGAACTGTGGTGTTGGAAAAGACTCTTGAGAGTCCCTTGGACTGCAAGGAGATCCAACCAGTCCATCCTAAAGGAGATCAGTCCTGGGTGTTCATTGAAAGGACTGATGCTGAAGCTGAAACTCCAGTACTTTGGCCACCTCCTGCGAAGAGTTGACTCATTGGAAAAGACTTTGATGCTGGGAGGGACTGGGGGCAGGAGGAGAAGGGGACGACAGAGGAGATGGCTGGATGGCATCACTGACTTGATGGACATGGGTCTGAGTGAACTCCAGGAGTTGGTGATGGACAGGGAGGCCTGGCATGCTGCGATTCATGGGGTCGCAAAGAGTCAGACACAACTGAGCAGCTGAACTGAACTGAACTACTTACTAGGGTTGCTACTTTGTGACTTATTCTATATTCAAGATCTTCCGAAAAACAGAGAAATGTTACTTGTGGGTTGCCATTTCCTTCTCCAGGGGATCTTCCTGACCCAGGGATTGAACATCCTGCATTGCAGGAGGTTACCATCTGAGCTACCAGGACACCCTTTACAATAAGAAAACAAGGATGGTGAAGTCTTGTGAATAGAAGATGCAGTAGTAAAAATAGTCGGTTGTCAGTTTTTTTCTTTATTACACTACTCAAGAATTACATCCTTCTTCAAAAAGGTATAAAGTAGGATGGGAGACATACAGATCAAAAGATAAATGCGCAGAATTCCCTGGTCATCCAGTGGTTAGGACACCATACTCTCACTGCTGAGGGCCTGGGTTTAATGCCTGGTCAGCGAGCTAAGATCCCACAAGCAATGAGGCATGGCCTCAACAACAGCAACAACAACAAAAGATAAATGCAGAGAGAAAAGTAACACTGGAGACTGAGTTGTCTGGTATGGTAGCCACTTGTCCCAAGTGACTTATACCAAAATTAATTAATAGAATTGAAAATTCAGTTTCCCCAGTCACATTAAGCACAAAGTGGTTATGTAGAGAGAATGTAACTGTTAACCTCATGTCCAACATTTTCATCATTGCAGAAAGTTTTACTAGATATCATTCTCTAGACTTTTATTAATATGATAGTGAAATTGATCATATACATCAGATTATGAGATTTCAGATGATCATATCCTGTATGAAAATATATTTTAAATTATTTCAAACTCAAGAATAGATGAACACACAGTATATTTAGTTTTCTTTCTTTCTTTCTGTTTTTTGATCATGCCATACAGCTTGTAGGATCTCAGTTCCCTGACCAAGGATTGAACCCAGGCCATGATGGTGAAAGCCTGTAATCCTATCCACAAGCCCACCAGGGAACGCCTGACATGGAGTATTTTTTTGATGAATGCATGGTATATTTCTAAGGACAAAAAGAAACAGGGTGTTTTATACCAAGTAGTGCAGGAATATTTTGCAACACAAACATGGACTGTCATCATTTGCTAAAAAACATTCTAGGATAGTGTTCTTTCATCTCATATGTTTTTGTGTAAAACAAATTACTTGTGACGTTGCTTTTTTTTAATGTTTATTTATTTATATATATATTGTTTTGGCTGTGCTGGATCTTTGTTGCTGCGTGCAGGCTTTTTCTAATTGCAGAGAGCAGGGACTACTGTCTAGTTGCTGTGCACAGGCTTCTCGTTGCAGTGGCTTCTCTTGTGGAGCACAAGCTCTAGGGCGCATGGGCTCAGTAATTTTGGCTAGTGGGCTCTCAACGCTGGTTCAGTAGTTGTGGTGCATGGGCAAAGCCTCGCAGCATGTGGAATCTTCCTGGACCAGGGATTGAACCCCCTAGTTCAGTAATGGCCCCTGCATTGGCAGATACTTTGTGACTTATTCTATATTCAAGATCTTCCGAAAAACAGAGAAATGTTACTTGTGGGTTGCCATTTCCTTCTCCAGGGGATCTTCCTGACCCAGGGATTGAACATCCTGCATTGCAGGAGGTTACCATCTGAGCTACCAGGACACCCTTTACAATAAGAAAACAAGGATGGTGAAGTCTTGTGAATAGAAGATGCAGTAGTAAAAATAGTCGGTTGTCAGTTTTTTTCTTTATTACACTACTCAAGAATTACATCCTTCTTCAAAAAGGTATAAAGTAGGATGGGAGACATACAGATCAAAAGATAAATGCGCAGAATTCCCTGGTCATCCAGTGGTTAGGACACCATACTCTCACTGCTGAGGGCCTGGGTTTAATGCCTGGTCAGTGAGCTAAGATCCCACAAGCAATGAGGCATGGCCTCAACAACAGCAACAACAACAAAAGATAAATGCAGAGAGAAAAGTAACACTGGAGACTGAGTTGTCTGGTATGGTAGCCACTTGTCCCAAGTGACTTATACCAAAATTAATTAATAGAATTGAAAATTCAGTTTCCCCAGTCACATTAAGCACAAAGTGGTTATGTAGAGAGAATGTAACTGTTAACCTCATGTCCAACATTTTCATCATTGCAGAAAGTTTTACTAGATATCATTCTCTAGACTTTTATTAATATGATAGTGAAATTGATCATATACATCAGATTATGAGATTTCAGATGATCATATCCTGTATGAAAATATATTTTAAATTATTTCAAACTCAAGAATAGATGAACACACAGTATATTTAGTTTTCTTTCTTTCTTTCTGTTTTTTGATCATGCCATACAGCTTGTAGGATCTCAGTTCCCTGACCAAGGATTGAACCCAGGCCATGATGGTGAAAGCCTGTAATCCTATCCACAAGCCCACCAGGGAACGCCTGACATGGAGTATTTTTTTGATGAATGCATGGTATATTTCTAAGGACAAAAAGAAACAGGGTGTTTTATACCAAGTAGTGCAGGAATATTTTGCAACACAAACATGGACTGTCATCATTTGCTAAAAAACATTCTAGGATAGTGTTCTTTCATCTCATATGTTTTTGTGTAAAACAAATTACTTGTGACGTTGCTTTTTTTTAATGTTTATTTATTTATATATATATTGTTTTGGCTGTGCTGGATCTTTGTTGCTGCGTGCAGGCTTTTTCTAATTGCAGAGAGCAGGGACTACTGTCTAGTTGCTGTGCACAGGCTTCTCGTTGCAGTGGCTTCTCTTGTGGAGCACAAGCTCTAGGGCGCATGGGCTCAGTAATTTTGGCTAGTGGGCTCTCAACGCTGGTTCAGTAGTTGTGGTGCATGGGCAAAGCCTCGCAGCATGTGGAATCTTCCTGGACCAGGGATTGAACCCCCTAGTTCAGTAATGGCCCCTGCATTGGCAGGTGGATTCTCAACCACTGAACCACCAGTGAAGTTCCTGAAGTTGCTTTTCATTATGCATTAATTCTTCTATAAATTATGTTTTAGAAACTGAAAAATAAATGAATGGATATGTAACCAACTTAGCATACCAACAGTAGTTGAAAGTAAGTCTGCAGAAATGAAAGCTACAAGGAACAAGCCAAATCAGGCCATTTCACGCCACCACACACCCCTCCCCCTCCCACAACTCAGGAATTAGTAGCACAGTACGTGTGAAGGCTGAGTGTAGGACAAGGCTAAATCCCAGAGTACTGGTTTTAAGACTTTAAAAAGTGCGGTTAGACTCCAGCTCCCTTGCCTCCTGTACAGCTAGATGTTTGCCTCTTTATCGTCAAGGTGAAAAGCTGTTAATGGGAGAACATATACCAGATACAGGTGAAGATTGGGCCTTCAAACCTAAAATGATGATTAAATGGCAAGTCTGCATTTGAAAGGTTGAAGATCTCATTGCTTAATCATTCTCTGAGTCCTTGATTTGTAGAGGTATGTGCGCTTTAAGGAAGAGGTTAGAAGGGTACTCTTGGAAAACAAACTTGTCTAAAACTCTAGACTTGAACAGCACTGACACTGAAATGTCCGTTCCTGCTCTGTTACTCTGCAGCAGTGGTTCTCAGATATTTGAGGACTCCCTGAGAACTTTTAGAATGTGAGTTATAGCTATTTACTATAAATTAAAGCAAAGTTTTTGGGTATTCCTTTAAAAATGATAAAGCCATTATATGTTAATATAATATACTTCTATGAAAAATAAAAACTATTTTCCAAAACAAAAATAATATTGTAACATTTTCACATTTTAAAATCTGATCCAAACTTAATAAAAAATTAGCTTCTGCATTTAATCAGATATACTATGCCATTTAACCACTGGATCCCAAGGGAAGTCCCTGTGTACAAAACTTTAAAAGCATATTGCATGAGTAAAAAGGAATAAATTTGTTTCCATCAGGATTAAAGAGTTCTATGTATTGAAAGGACATCATGATAGGATGGGAGATGTTTGTAAAATGTAAAACTAACAAAGGATCTGACATCTAGGAAATGTAAGGAACTCCTAAAAATCAAAAGGAAAAAAACAGCCATCCTAATATAAAACTGCATACAGTTTCTAAAGAGTCAATATTTATAGGAGGAACCCCAAAGCTATTAAGACTAAAAGAGATGCTCAGTCATTATTTGTCAGAAACCACTTTATATCTATAATTTGGACAAAACTAGAAAACTGAATGCGTTTTCCTTGTAACAGGTTATCCCCAAAGTTTGTCATCTTCAGACAACAAACATCTCACAGATGCTATGGATCAGGAATCCAGTAGCATTGTAAGTTGTAGCTCAGCATCTCTCATGAGGTTGAAGTCAAGCTGTCATTTGAAGGTTTGACTGGGGCTGAACTACCTACTTCCAGGATGGTTGATTCACACAGCTGTTGGCAGAAAGACTCAGTTTCTTGCTGGCTGTTGGCAGAAGGTCTTCATTTTCCTCTGCATGGGCCTATTCACAGGGCTGCTTGAGTGGCTCTGTAAGGCTGATTGTTCCTAAGACATGGTTCCAAGGACTAGATGTGTCCCCCCGCCAAAAAAAACTTGATAGGTTGATATCTAATCCTTGGTGTGATGGTGCTTAGCAGTGGGGCCTTTAGGAAATGATTAGCTCACAAGAGGGAAGCCCTCATTACTGGGATTAGCACCCTTATAAGAAGAGACCAGAGAACTGACTTACTGTTTTCTTCCCCCATGTAAAAATATAAAGAAGTCAGCCATCTGCAACCCAGAATGTCCTCACCAGAATGCAGCTATGCTGGCATTATGATCTTGGACTTCCAGCCTGTACGAAATAAAGTTCTTTTGTTGATAAGCCACTCAGTTTATAGTGTTTTGTTATAGGAGCCTGAGCTGACTAAGATATATGGCATCTGGCTTCCCCCAGAGCACGTGATCCAAAAGGGAGCAGATGGGAAGCCACTATGCCTTTTATGATCTCTTCTTCCAAATTGCATACCATCACTTTCCTGTTCATTAGAGGCAAGTTGCTAAGTACAGCCAATACTTAGGGTTAGAGAAATAAGGCTTTGCTCTTGAAGGGAGAAATTTGTGGACTTTCTACAATTTACACTGGATAATGCCAAGTGTGTTAATAGGAATGTAGACTCTGCAGCCATTCTGGAGCTTAGTCTAGTTGTCTTTAGGTTAGGAATACAGATGCCTTATGACCAGTAATTTCATTTCTAAGCATATACCTCACGGTATTTGTAAAAGTTTCATAAGGGATATGTATTTGAATGTTCATTGCAGTATTATTTGCAGCAGCAGGAAGTTGGAGGCAGTCTAGCTATTCTGTATACCATCTGAATGTAGATAGGTGAAATTTGTGAATGGACATTATTTTAGTTTCCTAGGACTTCTGTAACCAAGTACTACAAACTAGGTGACTTAAAACAACAAATTTATTCTCACAGTTCTGGAGATTCAGTTCAGTTCAGTCACTCAGTCGTATCCGACTCTTTGCGACCCCATGAATCACAGCACGCCAGGTCTCCCTGTCCATCACCAACTCCCGGAGTTCACTCGGATTCAAGTCCATCGAGTCAGTGATGCCATCCAGCCATCTAATCCTCTGTCGTCCCCTTCTCCTCCTGCCCCCAATCCCTCCCAGCATCAAAGTCTTTTCCAATGAGTCAACTCTTCGCATGAGGTGGCCAAAGTACTAGAGTTTCAGCTTTAGCATCATTCCTTCCAAAGAAATCCCAGGGCTGATCTCCTTCAGAATGGACTGGTTGGATCTCCTTGCAGTCCAAGGGACTCTCAGGAGTCTTCTCCAACACCACAGTTCAAAAGCATCAATTCTTCGGCACTCAGCCTTCTTCACAGTCCAACTCTCACATCCATATATGACTACTGGAAAAACCATAGCCTTGACTAGATGGACCTTAGTCGGCAAAGTAATGTCTCTGCTTTTGAATATACCATATAGGTTGGACATAACTTTTCTTCCAAGGAGCAAGCGTCTTTTAATTTCATGGCTGCCGTCACCATCTGCATTGATTTTGGGAGATTAGAAGTCCCAAATCAAGGTGTGATCCCTCTGAGACTCTGAGGGTAGACTCTTTCCTTATCCATTGCTAAATTATGGTGGTGGCTGTTTATCCATGACACTCCTTGTCTTGCAGCTGTATTGCTCCAACTTTTGTCTCCGTTGTCACATGTCTTTTTCTCTCTTTTTAAAAAATTTTATGGGAATATAGTTGATCTACAGTATTGTGTTAGTGTCAGGTATACAGCAAAGTACTGGATCTTATGGCAGGTCTATTTCCAGTTTTTTAAGGAACCTCCATACTGTTCTCCCTAATGGTTGTACCAATTTACATTCCCACCAAAGTGTAGGAGGGTTCACCCCATCCAGCATTGATTACTTGTAGACTTCTTGATGATTGCCATTCTGACCACTGTGAGGTAATACCTCACTGTAGTTTTGATTTGTATTTCTCTGATAATTTAGTGACAGTGAGCATCTTTTTACATGTTTTTTGGCCGTCTATATGTCTTCTTTGGAGGAATGTCTGTAGATCTTCTCCCCATTTTTTGATTGGGCGGTTTATTCTTTTGGTATAAGGCTGGATGAGCTCTTTGTAAAATTGGGAGATTGATCCCTTGTGGGACTTTTGGAAATATTTTCTCCCTTTCTGTGGGTTGTCTTTTAATTTTGTTTATGGTTTCTTTTGCTATGCAAAAATTTTAAGTTTAATTATGTCCCATTCACTTATTTTTGTTTTTATTTTCACTACTCTAGGAGGTGGTAGGTCAAAAAAGATCTTGCTCTGATTTATGTCGGAGTTCTGTTCTGCCACAGTTTTCCTCTAAGAGGTTTATAATGTCTGGCCTTACATTTAGGTCTTTGATCCGTTTGAGTTTATTTTTGTGTATCTCACTGTATGTCTTTACATGGTGTTTTCCTCTTCTTAAACGGACACCAGTCACATTGGAGTTATATAAGGGGCTTCCCTGGTGGCTCAGAAATATGCCTGTAGTGCAGGAGACCAGGGTTTGATCCCTGAGTTGGGAAGATCCCCTGGAGACAGGAGTGGCTACCCACTCTCCAGTATTCTTGCCTGGAGAATTCCATGGACAGAGATGCCTAGCAGGGTCTCAAAGAGTCAGACATGACTGAGCAACTAAGAATATTGGTGTTGGGCCCACCCTGTTCACCTCGTCTTTGACTTTTGACTTAATTACATTTCAAAGATTCTCTTTCCAAATGCTCATTCATAGGTACGGAGGTTTGAACTTAGTATACCTTAAAGGGACACAATTCAATCCATATATACACAGACTTTTACACAGCAATTCGAAGCAATTGGTTAGGTGTACACATGCACATAATACATAGTGGAAAGTCCCAAGTCAAGGTGTGATCCCTCTGAGACTCTGAGGGTAGACTCTTTCCTTATCCATTGCTAAATTATGGTGGTGGCTGTTTATCCATGACACTCCTTGTCTTGCAGCTGTATTGCTCCAACTTTTGTCTCCGTTGTCACATGTCTTTTTCTCTCTTTTTAAAAAATTTTATGGGAATATAGTTGATCTACAGTATTGTGTTAGTGTCAGGTATACAGCAAAGTACTGGATCTTATGGCAGGTCTATTTCCAGTTTTTTAAGGAACCTCCATACTGTTCTCCCTAATGGTTGTACCAATTTACATTCCCACCAAAGTGTAGGAGGGTTCACCCCATCCAGCATTGATTACTTGTAGACTTCTTGATGATTGCCATTCTGACCACTGTGAGGTAATACCTCACTGTAGTTTTGATTTGTATTTCTCTGATAATTTAGTGACAGTGAGCATCTTTTTACATGTTTTTTGGCCGTCTATATGTCTTCTTTGGAGGAATGTCTGTAGATCTTCTCCCCATTTTTTGATTGGGCGGTTTATTCTTTTGGTATAAGGCTGGATGAGCTCTTTGTAAAATTGGGAGATTGATCCCTTGTGGGACTTTTGGAAATATTTTCTCCCTTTCTGTGGGTTGTCTTTTAATTTTGTTTATGGTTTCTTTTGCTATGCAAAAATTTTAAGTTTAATTATGTCCCATTCACTTATTTTTGTTTTTATTTTCACTACTCTAGGAGGTGGTAGGTCAAAAAAGATCTTGCTCTGATTTATGTCGGAGTTCTGTTCTGCCACAGTTTTCCTCTAAGAGGTTTATAATGTCTGGCCTTACATTTAGGTCTTTGATCCGTTTGAGTTTATTTTTGTGTATCTCACTGTATGTCTTTACATGGTGTTTTCCTCTTCTTAAACGGACACCAGTCACATTGGAGTTATATAAGGGGCTTCCCTGGTGGCTCAGAAATATGCCTGTAGTGCAGGAGACCAGGGTTTGATCCCTGAGTTGGGAAGATCCCCTGGAGACAGGAGTGGCTACCCACTCTCCAGTATTCTTGCCTGGAGAATTCCATGGACAGAGATGCCTAGCAGGGTCTCAAAGAGTCAGACATGACTGAGCAACTAAGAATATTGGTGTTGGGCCCACCCTGTTCACCTCGTCTTTGACTTTTGACTTAATTACATTTCAAAGATTCTCTTTCCAAATGCTCATTCATAGGTACGGAGGTTTGAACTTAGTATACCTTAAAGGGACACAATTCAATCCATATATACACAGACTTTTACACAGCAATTCGAAGCAATTGGTTAGGTGTACACATGCACATAATACATAGTGGAAAATGTAAGAAACACAATGAGGAGGTAGTAACAATAAAGAAAAGAAAGTGAAGTCGCTTAGTCGTGTCCGACCCTTTGCAACCCCATGGACTGTAGCCTACCATGCTCCTCTGTCCATGGGATTTTCCAGGCAAGAATCCTGGAGTGGGTTGCCATTGCCTTCTCCAGAGGATATTCCTGACCCAGGGATCGAACCTGGGTCTCCCACGTTGTGGGCAGATACTTTACCGTCTGAGCCACCAAGGACTAGTAACAATAACATTTATATAAATGAAAAACCTGTATTCATCAGGGTTCTGCAGAGAAACAAAACCAGTTAGGTGGAGGCGCACACACACACACATATATGGAGAGAGATTCCGAGCTTTTAGGGAATTGGCTTAGATGATTATGGAATCTGGGAAGTCAAAATCTGCAGTGTCTGGCAGGGTGGAGATCAAAGAGAGCTGATAGTACAGTTCCAGTCTGAAGACCAGCAGCCAGTCTCAGGAGAGCAGATGGTGTAGATGAAGTCTGAAGACAGTATGCTGGAGTATTCTCTTTTTTTTGGTGAGGCTGTTCTTTTTGTTCTGAGCAAATCTTGCTATTGATTGGATGAGTCCCACCAACATTATGGAGGGCAGTCTGCCTAAACAAAGTTAGCTGATTAATATTAATCTTGTCCAAGATGACACTTAGAATTAACCATTACAAGTCCCTCTCTTGTCAAACTGACACTTACAGACATCTCCTTAAACCATACTGAGTTTCCAAATAAAGATAATAACAAAGTCATACTACTACTTAATATGATACAACTATCCTGCGTACAACCAAAAACACACTAATCCTTTCCCCAGAGGAGGATGCAAACCCCGGATGCTTACTCTTCTCCTTGATGTTCCATAACCTAAATACTGTGATGTTATCTGTATGTATACTTTATATACTGTAATATAAAGTCAATATATTTTATGTTGAATGATGAAGAGATAAGAGAGGGAAAAAAAGATGTTTATACACACACAAGCATGTTCATATCAAAATAAATACTCATGGTTATGGTCCTCATTTCTGTAACTGGTCATATGGTCATAGCTGGTATTCTTAACTACTTTTCTGCACTCCCCTTTCAGCTGTATCTTTGCCCTTCAGCAAAACTCATCTGGTCGTCATTCTTTACCTCTTGTGGTGTGAAGGTTTAGCTTCATTCCTGAAGGGTCTAGGCTATTTGTAGTCCTGCCTGAATTGTGTTGTAGTAGATTTCTATTGATTTTAATGACAGGGCATAGTAATACTAAGAGATGCCCCTGGGGCTCTATTGTATTACATATAGACTCTTCTTTAACTTCATCATGGAGAAGCAGTCCAGTTTTTCCTTGATCCAGTCATCCCAGCAACTCCCTTCTTGGTTTGTTGGTTCAGAAATGGGAAGAGAATGTCCAGAATGTCCAAGTGGCAGTTTTAACTTTCAGTTCAGTGGCTTCCCTGGTGGGTCAGAGGGCAAAGCATCTGCCTGCAATGTGGGAGGCCTGATTTTGATCTCCAGGTCAGGAAGATCCCCTGGAGAAGGAAATGGCAACCCACTTGAGTACTCTTGCCTGGAAAATTCCTCGGAAGGAGGAGCCTGGTAGGCTGCAAGTCCATGGAATTGCAAAGAGTCGCACACGATTGAGCAAATTCACTTCAGTGGAATCATTGTCATGTCTCCCAATGGAAGCATTCTTTCCTTTGGAACTGAGACCTCTAGGCCAGTAAGAGCATAATGTCATGAGGACAGGAAGCAAAAATTTTCCCAGTGGGTCACTAGGGGTAATAGTGAGTGATGCTGCTTCCATTTCTACCCCTTGATTCCTGGATCTATGAATTCTAATTATGGAAGAAATTGCACCATATAGTGGATGCTTACTTACTATGCCTTCACAACCTGCTTGGAACTATCTCCTATGTACAACTTCCATTTGACCATGGAGTGCTGCCATGCATCCCCAACTTTAGGGCTTGGTGGGTCAAATAATGCCCAGTTCATGGTGAGCAGTGGCGCAGGTCACATTGTAACCTAATGGCCCATGGTTAAACATTTAACCTCTACTAAGGCCCAGTAGCAGGCCAGCAGCTGTTTCTTCAAGGAGAATGGTTAGGTGCAGGGGATGGCGGGGCTTCACTCCATATGCCTAAGGGCCTCTGCTTCAGTTCTCCCATAGGGGCCAGCCAGAAGTTCCAAACAGCGTCCATGTCTGCACTGGCATTTCAAGCACCATTGGATTTGCTGGTTCATATGACTCATGTCACTTCCCTGGTGGCTCAGAGGTTAAAGCGTCTGCTCGCAGTGCAGGAGACCTGGGTTCAGTCCCTGGGTTGGGAAGATCCCCTGGAGAAGGAAATGGCAACCCACTCCAGTATTCTTGCCTGGAGAATCCCATGGACAGAGGAGCTTGGTGGGCTACAGTCCACTGGGTCGCAAAGAGTCGGACACGACTGAGCTACTTCACTTATGACTCATGTCAGAGCAGCTTGGACAGCAGCTTGGTTCTATTGCAGAGCCATTTCTTTTCTGGGCGCCACACAAAATTAGCAGGTTTGGGGTCACTCAGTAAATGCATCAGAGTAACACCTGAATGAATAATGTATTACCTCCACAATCCAGAGTTTATTGTATTTCTAGGCATTGGGCTCTTTGGGTTTTTGGTTTTTTAAATTGTGAGATGAGCCAGATGCAACAACTTACTTTGACTTCGGACATATCTCAAGATGGCCCACATCACTGAACCTATAGTTAAAATTCCTTGAATTTTTTTAAAATTAATTTTATCTAGGTTGTGCAGGCTTTTCTCTAATTGTAGCAAGTGGAAGCTATTCTTTGGTTGTGGTACCAGGGCTTTTCATTGCAGTCGCTGCTCTTGTTGTGGAGCACAGACTGTAAGGCATTTGGGCTTAGTAGTTGTGGTTCCCAGGCTCTAGAGCGCAGAGTCAATAGTTGTAGCTCATGGGCTTAGTTGTTCCCTGGCATGTGGGATTTTCCTGGACCAGGGATCAAACCTGTGTCTCCTGCATTGGCAGGCAGATTCTTTACCATTGAGCCACCAGGAAAGCCCCTTCCCTAAATTTTGGCTGGATTTAGTTCCCACTTCCTGGTACATAAATGTCTTACCAATAAGTCTATAGAGTAGTTGCTACTTCTTACTCACTAGGTGAGTATAATGTCCCCAGTGTGATATCTTGTGAAAGGGAAAAGTGGTCAGTATCCCTCATCACCTTTAGCAAGTAGTATTGGAAAGGCTGAACAGCTGCATATAAATCAGTGAAGTTAAAACACTCTTGCATCATACACAGAAATAAACTCATAATGGAGTAAAGACTTAAATATAAGACATGACGCTGTAAAACTCCTAGAAGAGATCATAGGCAAAACATTCTTTGACCTAAGTCGTACCAATATTTTCTTAGGTCAGTCTCATAAGGCAATAGAAATAAAAGCAAAAATAAATGAAAACTAATCTAACTTAGAAGCTTTTGTGCATCAGAGGAAACCATCAACAAAATGAAAAGAAAACCTACAGATTGAGAAAAAATGTTTTCAAATGATGCGACCAGTGAGGGCTTAATTTCCTAAATATACAAACAGTCCACACCACTCAATAACAAAGAAACCCAATCAAAAAATGGACAGAAGACCTAAACAGGCATTTCTCCAAAGGAGATGTATAGATGGCCGACAGCACATGAAAAGATGCTCAGCATTGCTCTTTATTAGAGAAATGATGCAGATCAAAACAACAATAAGATACTCTCTTACACCAGGCAAAATGGCTGCCATTTAAGAAATCTAGAAATAGCAAAAGCTGGACAGTGTATGGAGAAAAGGGAACCCTCCTACACAGTTGGTGGGGATGTAAATTGGTGCAGCCACTTTGGAAAACATGGAGGTTCCTTCAAAAACTAAAGATAGAGCTGCTATATGATCCCACAGTCCTACTCTGGGCCTATTTCTAGAGAACACTCTAATTCAAAAAAATACATGTAATACAGCGTTCAGAGCAGTACTGTTTGCAATCCGTCACGACTCGGATATAACCTAAACGTTCATCAACAGATGAATGGGGAAAGAAGATAGGGCATATATAAACGGAACACTACTCAGCCATTAAAAGGAAAATGAAATAATGTTATTTGGAGCAACATGGATGGTTGTAGAGATTATACTAAGAGAAGGACAAACTACATGTTACCACTTATATGTGGAATCTGTGACATAAATGAACTTATTTATAAAACTGATTCATAGACATAGAAAACAAATTTATGGTTTCCCAAAGGGGAAGGGAAATGGGGGAGTAAAAATCAGAAGTTTGAAATTAGCAGATACAATCTAAAATATATAAAGTAGATAAACAAGGTCCTACTGTATAACACAGGGAACTATATTCAGTATCTTGTAATAAACTTAATGGAGAAGAGTATAAGCTTCAACAGTATGTGAACCAAAACCTTCCAGGGGTACAGCCTGGATTTAGAAAAGCCAGAGGAACCAGACATCTTATTGTCAACATTTGTTGGATCGTAGAGAAAACAAGGAAATTCCAGAAAAACATTTACTTCTGCTTCATGACTTTCTAAAATCTTTGTGTGGATCACAACAAACTGTGGAACATTCTTAAAGAGATGGAAATGTCAGACCACTTTACCTGTCTCGTGAGAAACCTGTTTGCAAGTCAAGAAGCAACAGCTAGAACCTTACACAGAACAACAAACTGGTTCAAAATTGGGAAAGGAGTACAACAAGGCTGTATATTGTCACCCTTTTTATTTATCTTCTATGCAGAGTACATCATGCAAAATGCCATACTGGATGAACCACAAGCTGGAATCAAGATTGTTGGGAGAAATATCAAGACCCTTGGATATTAGATGATACCACTCTAATGGCAGAAAGCAAAGAGGAACTAAAGAGCCTCTTGATGAAGGGCCAAGAAGGGCCAAGAGGAGAGTGAAAAACTGGTTTAAAACTCAGCATTCAAAAAACTAAGATCATGGCATCTGGTCCCATGACTTTGTGGCAAATAGATAGGGAAAAGGTGGAAACAGGGACAGATTTTATGTTCTTGGGTTCCCAAATCACTGCGGATAGTGACTGAGGCCACAAAATTAAAAGACTCTTGCTCCCTGGAAGAAAAGCTATGACAGACCTACACAGTGTGTTAAAAAGTGGAGATAGCACTTTGCCAGCAAAGGTCCATATAGTCAAAGCTATGGTTTTTCCAATAGTCAGGTACAGATGTGAGAGTTGAACCACACCAAAGGATTGATGCTTTTAAATTGTGGTGCAAGAGAAGACTCTTTAAAGGGTCCATAGAACTGCAGGGAGATCAAAACAATCCTAAAGGAAATCAACCCTAAATATTCGTTAGAAGAACTGATGCTGAAGTTTCAATATTTTGACCACCTGATGCAGAGAGCCAACTCATTGGAAAAGACCCCGATGCTGGAAAAGATTGAAGGCAAAAGGAGAAGAGGATGAAAAGGTTAGATAGCATCACTGACTCAATGGACATGAATTGGGTTGAATTCCAGGAGATAGTGAAGGACAGGGAAGCCTAGTGTGCTGCAGTCCATGGGGGCACAGAGTTTGACACGACTTATCAACTGAACTACAACAGATACATAACTGAGTAACTGCTGTACCCCAGAAACTAACTCAACACTGCAAATCAGCTGTGCTTCAACTAGGAGAGGTATTTTTGTTTTATAATAAATTTTTTTCAAAGTTTTTAAATTAAAACAAGGAAAAATGACCACTCATCACACTGTGTATACAAACTGATCCTTGTTTGGCAATGAAGAGTCATATTAAACATTTTTGAATAGTTGCCTTTGTATAAGGAGAGGAATATAAATGGAAAATGAGGGTAAAATGAATTCAAATGGAACTTAAAATAGACATAAATAAGATTGTTAAACTCAAAGAAGTCTCCTAGAAACTGGAATGAGAAGATCAACAGTATGGGTAAGAAAAGAAGGGAATTAACAGTCTGTGAGGCCCAACTCTAATATACTAGGAGTTTCAGAAAAAAAGAAACTTGAGAGAAAGTAATTCAAACGTAATTTGAGAATATTTTCAAAAATTAAGAACATGGATTTGCAGATGCTAGAGCTCACCATGCATTTGTGACAGTGAGTGATAGAAGAACTCATTACTTAGGCATGTTCTCAAATATGGAGTGGAATAAATAATACACTTGAAATTTATGAAGAAAAATATAAAACTGGAAAATGGACAGGTCTACATTTATAGCAATCCCTCACAAACTTAGTAAGGATATAGAAGATTAAACAATACAATGATAAGTTTGATTTTAAAAGAACATTGTGTACATATATAAACATATTATGACACAAGTAGAATATATAAATTATTTTTAAGCACGCAAATTTCAAGTTACAAAAGTAAACTTTGTCATAGTGGAAATTTTATCCGATTTCCTGAAATTAGTGTTATTGGGCATATTCTTGGACCTCAGTTTCATTGAGAAATTAGCAATGAGTTAAATTATTTTTAAACATCTTCTGAACAATAACAATATGAGCTTTTAAAAATTACATTTGAAAAGTATCCGTAGCTTAAGAGACAAGAAAATATCCCGTATGAAATTACAAAATATTTAAAACTCTTTGACACAGAACACTACACATCAGAAATTAATATTGCATCTCATGTGGTGAATGGACATTTGGCCTAAAAATAGCTTATTTTTAAAAAATTACTTATTTATTTTTGATTGTGCTGGGGTTTTGTTGCTGCACACAGGCTTTCTGTAGTTGTATTGAGTGGGACTATTCTTCATTGCAGTACACAGGTTTCTCATTGCAGCGGCTTCTCTTTTTATGGAGCACAGACTATAGATACGTGGGCTTCAGTGGTTGCAGTGCACAGGTTCAGTATTTATGGCACATGGACTTAGTTGCTCCATGGTATGTGGCGTCTTCCCGCACCAGAGATCAAATCCATGTCCCCTGCACTGGCAGGCAGATTCTTATCCACTGTATCACCAGGAAAGTCCAGAAATACTAATTTTTAAAAGACTGAGTATAGAGTAGAAATTAATGAAAAGACAAATAGTGAAATCAATATATGGACCAATAGACAAATTTCTAACGAGGGATTAAGGGGGAAAAGATACAAAAGAGCAGTATTTAAGACAAAAAGGAATATGATCCACAGATACAGTAAAAAATTTTAAGGGTTCTTGGTCAGTAATATTAACTAAATATTAAAGAAACTAAGATCATGGCATCCAGTCCCATTACTTCATGGCAAATAGAAGGGGGAAAGGTGGAAGTAGTGACAGATTTCCTCTTCTTGGGCTCTAAAATCACTGAGGATGGTGACTGTTGCCATGAAATCAGAAGACGATTGCTTCTTGGCAGGAAAGCTATGACAAACCTCGACAGGGTGTTGAAAAGCAGTGACATTACTCTGCCGACAAAGGTCCATATAGTCAAGGCTGTGGTCTTCCCAGTGGTCACGTATGGTTGTGAGAGCTGGACCTTAAACAAGGCAGAGCTCCAAAAAACTGATGCCTTTGAACTCTGATGCTGGAGAAGACTCCTGAGAGTCCCTTGGACAGCAAGGAGAACAAACTAGTCAATCTTCCCCGAATACTCATTGGAAGGACTGATGCTAAAGCTGAAGCTCCAGTATTTTGGGCACCTGATGCGAACAGCCGACTCATTGGAAAAGTCCCTGATGTTGGGAAGGATTGAGGGCGGCAGAGGATGAGATGACTGGATGGCATCACCAGTGCAGTGGACATGAACTTGAACAAACTTCAGGAGATGGTGAGGGACAAGGAGGCCTGGCATCTTGGAGTCCTTGGGGTTGCAAAGAGTTGGACATGACTGGACGACTGAACAACAGTCAGTTATAAGATAATATCTTTGTATAGTGACAGATAGTAACTAGACTTACCATCATAATCATTTCATTATGTACCGAAATAGCAAGTCACTATGTCATGCACCAGGAATGTAGTGTTGTCGGTCAGTTATCCTTAAGCAAACTAACTAAAAAAGAGATCAGATTTATGGTTATGAGAGGCAGGGATTGGAGGAATGGGGAGTTGGATGAAGGTGATCAGAAGATACAAACTTCCAGTTATAAGGCAAGTTAAATATTAGGGATGTAATGTACAACGTGATTAATTTGATGAACACTGCTATATGTTATATATGAAAATTGTTAAGAGAGTAAATCCTGAGTTCTCTACACAAGGAAAAACTATTTTTTTCATGTATTTTGTACCTACGTGAGATGATAGATGTTCAGTAAACTTATTAGGATGATCATTTTATGATGTATTGATGTGTAAGTCTTATCATTATACTGTACACCTTAAACCTATACAGTGCTATATATCAATTATATCTCAGTAACACTGGAAGAAATCGTAATTTCATGAATCTTTTGTCAGTAAATTTGAATCTTAGATTTTTTTTTTTTTTTTTAGAAAAATGTAATTTGACAAAATTTCCTTAGAAATAACACTAATAAATTAATCATCAATAATGCTAAAGAGAAAACAGAAACAAATTCCCATGTACCAGCTCCCCCACCAAAAAGTACACCAAACTCCCAAATTTTATAGAGAAGAGTTGACCATTTTACAAAAATAATCTTTCAACAAATTTCTAGAACATCTGTCTACTATATATATTATAATATAAAAGTATTTGATGCCCAAAGCAACTTATGACAGTATAAGGAAAAATATAACTTAATCTTATTAACAGAGATGCAAAAATATTAAAACATCAGCAAGTTAAACTCAATTTACATTAACAAGAATACATCACAGTCAAGTGAGGCTAATCCCAGAAATGCAAAGTTGGTTTATTTATAGAAAACCTTTTAATGTAACCTGTCCCTTCTAACAAAGGAGAAAAAAAAAAATGTATTCATTGATCAGATATTGAGCATCTACCAGAAAATTAGGCATTATTAATTGTGTACAAACCAAGTCTTGTTTTTGTGGAACTTAGTGTTAAGACAAATGATGATAGATATGCTAAATGCTGTGAAGAAACAAAATACCAGATAAAGAGGGTGGAGAGTGATAATTTTTGCTAACATTCATTTGCACATTAAATACAAGCCCTCAATCTCTCCATCTCTGTTCTGCTTTAATCTCTTTGGTATTGACATTTTCCTAAGCACAGTTGGAAATTATTAGATGGTTACTCCTTGGACCAACCTAGATAGCATATTGAAAAGCAGAGACAAAGGTATGGATGTGAGAGTTGGACTGTGAAGAAAGCTGAGTGCCAAAAAATTGATGCTTTTGAAATGTGGTGTTGGAGAAGACTCTTGAGAGTCCCTTGGACTGCAAGGAGATCCACCCAGTCCATTCTGAAGGAGATCAGCCCTGGGATTTCTTTGGAAGGAATGATGCTAAAGCTGAAACTCCAGTACTTTGGTCACCTCATACAAAGAGTTGACTCATTGGAAAGGACTCTGATGCTGGGAGGGATTGAGAGCTGGAGGAGAAGGGGACAACAGAGTATGAGATGGCTGGATGGCATCACTGACTCGATGGACATGAGTCTGAGTGAACTCCAGGAGTTGGTGATGGACAGGGAGGCTTAGCGTGCTGTGATTCATGGGGTCACAAAGAGTAGGACACGACTGAGCAACTGAACTGAAGCACAGTTTGAAGACTTCTACTGTAAAAAATAATCAAACAATTAAATAAATACCCCTGTACAGAAGATATGGTGATAGCTGCCATGATATTTTGGTCATCAAAGTCTGTCTTATAATGATTCTATCTTTATCAATTGAAGCTTCAGAGTTTGAAATTACTGTCTAGGAAATGATAATAAATATATGGAAAACTTGACATTCAAAAAGACTGCCCATATATGTAATTTCTTTTTTACATAGAACAATTTAACTTTTATTTCTCATGGAAAGAATTAAAGGGAAAAAAGATAAGCTGTTTTCCTAACTTATTAATTAAATATTGTAGCATGGTGTTTTTTAGCATAGTTTTAAAGTCATGATAGGTATGCATCTGGGATTTAAGTTTAATTTGAACATAGTGATAAATGAAGCAAAAGTTATTTAATTTCACAGAAAGACCTATTTTAATCCCAGATAAGCAATCTCACACATGCATCCCTGTAAGTCATTAATAGGTGAATAACTTGTAACTTTACTAAAAATTCGTATATACTCCCAAAACAGCCTAAGGCTTATTAGGGTTCCATAGTATAGCACTGTATTTGAAGGATAACCATTACTTCAGAAAAATCTGACCTATATAATTGGATTTTGGGAGGTCTTCTTGGATATATCTTTTGGTTCCCTTTGTTTAATCCCTACAAAAGAAACTTCTGCTTTGACTTCATTAAAATACTGCTTAACTAGGAGCTTATGCTGAAAATGCTTCCTAAGGTAATTTTTATGTTTGTATATTTTGAATACCTTAAAAAGCAGACTTCTAGGCATAAGATATAATATATTTTAGGGCTTCCCTGGTGGCTCAGATGGTAAAGAATCTGCCTGCAATGCAGGAGACCTGGGTTCAATCCCTGGGTTGGGAAGATCCCCTGGAGGAGGGCATAGCAGTCCACTCCAGTATTCTTGCCTGGAGAATTCCATGGATAGAGGAGCCTGGCAGGCTACAGTCCATGGGGTCACAAAGAGTCGGACATGACTGAGCGACTAAGCGCAGCACAGTGTATTTTAGGTCTGTTCTGTCAGCCTGCTAGTTTACCTCAAGATTCCTCGCTCCCATAAAATGAGGGGGTTTTGTTTTTAAGATGCTTAAAACAACTAGGGTCAAGAATTGGACAGCTTCCAAAAAGATGTGTGCACAGAAATCTTTCACTTTCGTCTCACCCAAAGGTTTCATATTTGCAGCCAGCAAACTGATTTGGTGAATAGAATGCCTTATTCTATACAGTGTTCCTAAAAAATAAATTCAGTTGGTTTCCAACATTTTAAATGTGAGATTCCACATAAACTTGATTCTCAGGTTCCTTTAACCGTTCAGATCATCTGATATCACTGACTTGAATTCCAATATGGCAGCCATTGGCCAAGGTTTTAACACTGGGTAAGAATTGCATGAGCCATAAACTCTCCAGTTCTTTTTATTGCCCACCATTTCTTAATGTTTCACTGCACTTGCTTCTTTACTTGCAACCTTTATAGGCATTTAAATATATGATCCTTGGTAAATAACTTACTGACTTAAACGAAGAGTCTTTAAAAACTTTTGTTTTTTCTAATTATGGCATGAGAAACTAATACTAATGGGGATAAATTAAATGGCTTTTCTAAAAGCCTTGAATTCGGGTCAACATTGCCATCTCTCTTTCCCAGAACTGTACCATCTTGAGGAGAATATGCAGGTACAGAGGTATAGATATGTATTAATGTATTCTTTCTTTACTGACCTACTCAAAGCATTTGATGTTGATTCCCCTGGAGTCTGGTAGTTTCTACAGGAAGAATGTTGGTGAATTCAGTGATGTTTGATAAGGTCCTAATTTTGTTGAGTTGATTATATGACTATTAAAATTAATAATTTTTCAAGTTTGTATCACTAGAAAGTCTTTAACATTTTTCTGTGTCATCAGGCGGGTACTTGGGGTAATCATTTATACTGCTTACTAAATATTTTTGGCTCTGCACCATCTGGCACTTTCTGACCCCTCTATCATTGGGCCATGTGAACAGTTCTGGCCAAAGAGTTGTGAATGGAAATGAGAATGTCACTTCCAAGCTGATCATTTAATTGCCAGTATGAGGTCTTCCAGAGCTCTTTTCCTTGTACTGCTGCTTCTCGTATTGTTTCCGGGAATGGCTGTTCCATAAGTCTGAGTTCCAGAGGAGAACAGTTATATAGAGCAGAGGTCTTCAGCAACCAGATAGACAGGTAAAATGAGTGAGAAATAAATCTTCGTTGTTTTAAGCTAAAGATTTTTTGGACTTCATTACTGCAGCTTTTGAACAAGCCTATCTGACTGATACTACACTGTACCAATAAACTGAACAAAGAATGATGTAATTAACAATCAGAGCAATTAAAGGCAGCTGTGTTAAAATCTGTAAGCTGCAAACTGTTAGAAGATTGTTTTTAGTCTTTTGGGTAATTTTTATTTGTAAATTGTGTCATCAGAGGACATAATTCTTAGAAATTGTAGCTCAGAGTGCACATGAAAGATACGTCAGGGGGCATGGAGCATTTTTCAGAGTTAGCACAGTTTTAAGTGTATAAAAATAATCAGAAGATGATCAAGATTATCAGAGAATCCTGCATATCATCAGTATGGTGTGTGTGTGTTTTCTCAAGAGTAGCATGAAGCTGAAAGGTTTTAAACAGCCTTGCTAGATAGATTACAGATATTTGTGACATAATATAATTGTGTGATATGGTTTTAGAGCTAGAAGAACCCTTAAATATCATGTAATACACCCTTATTTTGTAGATGTTGTATGTTATAAAAGATGAAATAAAGAATGTGCTTGATTAACTTTGTACATTATTTTTATGTTTTAAAATGCCATTTTGATTTCCTTTTCCCATCTTATATTTTTCTTAGCACTCTTTGCCAACATTTGTTTTCCTCTTGCTTCCTCATTTTCCCCTTCTTCATTATATTTAATCCTCACAATAATTGTAAGAAGTAGGTATTTTTCTGCCACTTTACAGTTGTGGAGACAGGCTTGGTGAGGTGAAGTCATCTGCCCAAAATCATGTTGTTGCACAGCCTGGAATTTGAATGTATGTCTTAAATGTATTTAAGATTCTTGTTCGAATGTATAGAATGTTTTTACTTTGTGTTATTATTAATTAAAATAATTCCTGTCTGAATGACAGGAAGCCCAAAGTAATAGTTGTTTAAAAAGATAGAAGTTTATTCTTTTCTGATGTGGTGACAGTCTAGAGGTAAACCTCTAAGGTTGGTGTGAAGGCTCCACCAAAACATATTAGGGACCTGGGCTCCTATTTTATTACTCCACTATCCATAAACATGTGACTTTATGGTTCAAAATATCTGCTCATGTTCCAACATTCTACCTAGTAGGAATCAGAAAAGGTAAAAAGGGACCCTCTTTTCTTTCCTTTAGAACCTATCCCAGAAGTCATGCAAGCCACTTCTGTTTATATCTCAACGGCCAAAACTTAGTCAGATGGTCATCTCGACAGTAAGAAATGTGGGCTGTATTCTAGATGGTCTTCTGCTTGGCTAAAAATCTAGGGTCTGTCATAGAAGAGGTGAATAGGTTTGAAGTGTTGGACATTTCTGTCAGTTATCAGTTGTTTCAAATTGTTTATTCATAGGTATTTAACAAACACTTATTATGTACCACACACTGTGGTTTATTTTCTACAACGGAAAACTGTATTGATTTTTGTGTCCCTTTACAGGTTAGAAAAATATTACTCTAAATAAAGAATATTCAGGTGTTTTGTTTGTACATAGAAAAGTCTGAAAGTGTTAGCTTAATATTTTACTTTAAAATGTTACTGACAAAATAAATGAGAAAAACTCATTCTTGTCTCATTTGCAAGTAGAATGTGATTAATAATATATGTAGATTCAATTGTGAATCTAAAAAGTAGAATTAAATTTTAAGGCTTTGCTTCTTTTACTTCCACTGCTAGTGAGTCAAAATACTTAATTGATAACGCATGTCATTCCCCTAGTGAAGAAGACTGTTTCACCTAACCTCTTATAAGAACTTTTACTCATCTTGACAGAAGACCCTATTGCTTATATATAACATAAATGATTTATTAATTCTGGGTACTTATTTAAATATTTATGCAGTCACTGTCTTTATGAATTTTTCGAAGGTAGTTTCTCTCTCTCACTAGCTTTATGTTGTTTCTCATGAAGCAGTATCAGTATTTAAGAATTTTTTTTTTAATTTAATGAAAAGGAACATTTACTTAAGATGGATTCTGTTTAGCCATCTTAGTTGTGGTAGTGGTCTTATAAACTGAAGATCAGCACAGTCACATGCCTTTGTAAGCATGACCAAATTATCACTTTTTCATTCTTAAATGAAAAATTCCAACAAATATGTTTATGTAAATTGGTTCTCATTTGTTCAGAACGCCTAGTAAAATCACAAGTCCAGCTTTAGGCTTATCTTTATGCTCTAGTAGAAGATGCCATATTTCTTCAAAGTCAGCCAGTACCTTCGAGTATTTTTGTACCACAACCTCCAAATAATAGGTATACAGAAAATTGTGTAAAACTTTTGAAATAAAATTTAGCTTTTACTTAAGTACTTCATAAATTAGTAGCTGTTTATAGATCCTTAGTTTGAACAGTTTATTAAACTAATGCCCATATGATTTGATGAAGGTTTCACTTAAGTTTTCTATAGCTGTATTATTTCAGAGCCATGTAAAGGAGCTATCTAAGAGCATTTCTGGAAATTAGATTTTCATTTAATTTGGTTCTGTATTAGTCTTAACAGCAGAACATTGTCTGTAAAATCAGCTATGTAGTGATTAGTTTTGACACAAATGTGTAAATAAAAGTATTTAATAATTAACTCATTAGCTTTCCTATGGTATCAGCAGATTTACAGCATTTTAAAGTTGAGACAGTTTCTTACTGAGCTAATTTAACAACAGTATTTTGATTTTATTTTCTATATTGAAATATGTTTGAAGGCAAAGGGAATAACAAAGCTAATGTAAGTCTCAAACTTAATTATATTTGTTATAGTTATTAAATAACATCAGTATGCTTGGTGCTGTGATAATCACTGTTAAAGGAGGATCCAAAGAAAGAATTATACGTATATGCATTTTTTGAAATTTGTACATTTTTATAATGAGATTGCTCCATAGATTGGGCTTTGATTCTCATTTTTCCCTGTTTTTCCCAGTTCTGAGGATCAGTCTGGTTTGTTAAATTCCTTTTGAATTTCAAATTATTACTTTTCAAGTCCAATGGCTTTTCACCCCTGGTTGGTTATCATGAACGGTGAATATCTTCAGAGCTCAAGATGCTTTTAAATGTGAAAAACTTAAATCTGACTGAAACTGGCTTAAACAATAAGAAAACTTATATTAAATGACAAGATGTTTTGTCTTGTCATGTCTAGTTCCCCTCAAGGACATAGAATGGCTGCCTATGATAATAGTGTAACATTTATCCTTGTTAGTATCTATTAGGAGAAAAGGGAAATGGACCTCTTTTACCCAGAAGTCAAAAAAGCAAGCTGCTGCTTCTCTCTCATATTAGCTCAGACCTCCTCACCCTTGATGAGTATGAAATTACTATAAATAACCATATTCATATGTGGTAGAAAGGATATTACGAAGTTAATTACAGTGTCCACTTTATAAGAAGTGTGGATATGTTTTTTTACAAGGTCTGCAGATGATTTAGTTCACGACTAAGTCCGAACATTGCTATACTTCCCTGTTCAAAAAATAATAGAGAAGGAAAAAAAGATACTAATTCTTTTTCTCTATTTTCTAGTGGAACAAAGGACAGTTTGATTTAACTCACCTTCTTGATTTCTGCTGAAGAGGCTAATGTTCTGGCTAGTCTTGGTTGAGACTCCAGGGTAAAATAATTGTTAAGGATAAGAATTGAAAACCATATTCATATTTGCCATTTAAATTTATCAATCATGTGAAATAGACCCAATTTTTAATACAGTGGCTGTTGTCAGAGATTTTTTGGTTGTGTGCTATCTGGCAAAGGAGTTAACCAGTCAGAACACAGTGATAAAAAGAAGTGTTTTAGCTATTTGGAAAAAAGGTGTCCAGCAATCTCATTTATCTTAAACAGCACTAAGGAACAGAAGCAATAATGACTTAGGAGCAGCATGACATGGTTATAAAGCCCGTGCACTTTATTCTTGGAAAAGTCTTTCAGTTCCTATAATAGTGACTGTTTACCCTCACTTTTGGGGTCACAGTGGCTCAGCAGGTAAAGAATGTGCCTGCAGTGTGGAAGACACAGGAGACACAGGTTCAGTCTCTGGATTGGAAAGATCCCCTGGAGAAGGAAATGACAACCCACTCCAGTATTCTTGCCTGGAGAATTCCATGGACAGAGGAGCCTGGAGGGCCACAGTCCATGGGGTCACAAAAGAGTCTCACATGAGCAAACGACTGAGTGGCTAAGCCCACGCCCTTATGTTTAAAACAAATACGATTAGCAAGCTATTTCTTTGTTTTATCAGAGAAAAGAGGAGTCTGTAGTCTCAGAAACAGCCAAAAGAAATGACATCTAACAACCTTACAGCAAGAAAAGAAAAAAAAATTGGTAAACTGCAAGAATAAGACAAGAAACCCAGCAGTTCAGGATAATATAAAAATAGGGTTGTGGTAGTCATTTGGTAATACATAGAAATACTGAATCATTAGTTGTATACCGGGAACTAACATATTGTGTGTGTGTGTGTGTACGCATGTGCTCAGTAACATAGTTTTATAGGTCAATTATACGTTAAAAAACACTGAGAAAAAGATACCAAATTTGTGATTATCAGAAGCAAGGATTAAGAATAGGGGGATAGGATGAAGGTGGTCAAAGGATATAAACTTCAGGATAAATAAGTACTAGAGATTTAATGTATAACATGATTTATTTGTTAATACTTCTATATATTATTTATGAAAGTTATTAAGAGTAAATCCTGAGCATTCTGATGACCAGGAAAAAAATTTTTTTCTTTTATTTTGCATCTATGAGATGGTGGATGTTTACTTAACTTTACTGGGGTAGCCATTTCATGATGTATATAAGTCAAATCATTATGTTCTACACCTTAAATGTATACAGTGCTGTATATTAATTATAACCCAATAAAACTAGAAGAAAAAAATTGCTTTGTACTGATAAGTGAGTGACCAGCGTCTTGTTGTATTACAAATCAGTGGCCTTACTTTATGATCCTAATGGTTATCTTATTAAAACCAAGAAAGTATTACATTAAGATATTCTTTTAAAAGCAAAATAAGATAATATACTTTAGAAATATTTTCAATCAAAATGGTTTTTTTTTTTTTTAATTTTGGTGTTCTAAGGATTTGTAAAATCTTCAGATATCCTGAAAAAGTAGCTGCAGATAAGAAAGACACAGTAAAGCTTTAGCTGTTTATATGCAAGGGTAAAGTCTCATCCATTTATGAATTTGTGATAATGTACCATTTTTCTCTGTGTAAATCATCCAGCAGATATTAAAGTCTGCCACAGTTTTCCTCCCTCTCTCCCCATCCTAATCAGTGCAAACTAGTTTAGTTTAATCTTAAATGTAATTCATGCATCATAAAAATGAAGCATTGGTATTGACACCGTTGTTTCCCAAATCCCTGCTTATTTTGTATTTTTACATTTTAATATTTTGAACTCCAGGTAATCTTGAGATCAGTGAGTGTATTTTATTGTGGTAGTGTTCCATCTTAAACATCTTAGAAAAGAGATCCATTTCTGTGAAGGGTAGCTTTAAATTACCCATATTGCTGGTCAGTTGCTACTACAATTAAGAGTTTATTATGAAAATGTTACTATTAATCCTTTCAGTTTTGTAGGTATCAGTACTTTTTCTGGTCTAGAAACTCATTTGTAAGAAGTATAATTAAATTTTTCATAAAGGTGAAAGTATTTACAATTGATTCAGGTTTTTGTGTTTGATCCAACCTTGTGTTTTTCTCTAGGACATCATTACTAATAATCAGTATGTGAGTATACCACGTGAAAACTTGGATAATTTGTAAATTTTTTTTTAACTCTTCAGTTCTAGTATGAAGACTGTTTTATTTCAGTTAATCATTTATGTGACTGACTGAAGGAAAGAAATTGTGGAAAAAATAATATTTTGGCGCCATCTGCTGTTCTTTAGTGTGATATTTCATAAGTATGATATTTCATCTATTGATACTTCAGTAAAACTTGTAATTTGAATTTGTTTTTTCTTTCATCCAAATACAGCACAAAAATAAAGGAAGGTTTTTTTTTTTTTTTTAATCTGCTGGAGCTGCCTTACAATTACTATATTTCCAACTGCCAAAGTTATCTTGTAATTTTGGTGGTAAGAAGTAGGCTTGTCTTAAACACATTTCCGTACTCTGAACTCTGCCACTTGCATTTTCATTCAGTGCCTCTGACTTCCTGAAGGTTTCCTTCTCTCAGTTCCGTGTCTTCCCATGAAAGCACCTGAGTAATACAGTTTCACTAGACTATTTACTTGAGCTTTGTTTGTGTTTTTAGTATCCCTTTTCCTTTCTGAATACCGTGTTTTTTGTTTCTTTGCTTGCCCATATCTTATTCTCAAGCCTAACCTCTGTTTACGCTATTAAATCTTCCCCTATGATTATTTGCTGTGCTGTGCAGCTTGCAGGATTTTAGTTCCCCAACCAGGGATTAAACCCTGCACCCTGTAGTGGAAGAATTCCCCAGAAATAACATCTTATTTTATATTTATGTTCTCTAATTGTCTCATGTGATATGGTTGCACTCTGGTACATAGAGATATACACACACTGTTTTGTTCATTAATTGCCACTTTTGTCTTTTTTCTCCAAACAAATGGCATGTTCTTTGTTGACTGGGATGATTTGTGTACTAATTTTATAATCTTCAGGTAACAATTCTACCTACAAATTAGGTATGAAGCCTAGGAAATATAATTAAGAAAATTGTGTGCTGAATAAAGATAGATGTATCCTGAGCAGTGAACTTTGAGTCAAGTGGGTAAATTTCTATGCATAAATAGCATGAGGTTTATTTTGGCTGCCTAAAGCTTATCCTACTTCATCTTTATCAAATTTCTGCTATGGTAGTTTACTTACAGCATTCCCTCTACCCACCTCATCCCAGTATAACTTTAAACAACATACTTAAGACTTAATTTTGGAGCTTCCCAGGTGGCACAGTGGTAGAGACTCTGTGCCTGCCAATTCAGGAGATGCAAGAGATGCCGTTTCCATCTCTGGGTCCAGAAGATCCCTTGGAGAAGGAAATGGCAACCTTCTCTAGTATTCTTGGCTGTAAAATCCCATGGACAGAGGAACCTGGTGGACTACAGTCCATGGGGTCGCAAAGAGTCAAACGTGAGTGAGCACTCATGCTTAAAGCTTAATCTTATTTTCCTCACTATGGACAATAGAGAGTCTATAGACTCTCTTGTAAGATGAGAATGTTCATGGCTCTCCATTTTCATTATCAAGGTTGGTAACATTTACCCACATTGTTAATAGAGCATTATTGATTTGTATGTAGGTTGATTCTAAAAGTTGAAAAATAACAATAGTGTTTATCTTATTATATTTATAGGAATATCTTCTCTGTTTAGCCAAGTACATGATAGATTCTGTTTCTTTTTCTACTACCTGATATATTCTTACTCTGCTCAAAAGAAATCATTCCTAACTTCTGATGGATTCTTTTTTGTATTTCACCTATTGGCTTTATCATGTCCTCAAGTTTCTCTAAGTTCCCTACTATCTAGCCTATTAATTTCCAGGAAATTTCTTACCTGCAGCTCTTTGGAGCCCTGGTTCAATCTATGCCAAGTTTCTTTGGGCCTCCTTCACCCCTTTTACCTTAGAATATCTTCCCATTGTTGCTTTTCTGTGATGATTTCATTAACTACTGCATCTTACGTCTTCCCCCTTTTGGGTTTACTCACTACTTTCGTTGAAATGTGTTCTCAAGTAATCTTCTATTATAGGAGAAAATTTGTAAGTCTGTGTATGTCTGAAAATTTCTTTACTCTGCCTTCACCCTTATTTGGTATTTTGACGAGACTTCCTTTTATTGATCTGCAGTGAATGCCATTGTTTTCAGATCTACATATCACTGTTGCCCTTTGTTTTGTACTTGCATTTTCAGAATTCAGAACTTCTCTGAGATTTTGAAAGAAATTGACAGCTCCCTCTTCGGTTGTAGCCTTACTGGGCAGCATCCTCTACTTTGCTTCATTACTCAATATCCCTTTATATTTTTGTCTTCAAGAAACCCATTGAAACCTTGTGTATTGATAGGTTCATCGATTCTCTTTGTTGTAAGGATTTGTATCTTTTTATTTCCTTACTATTAATACTAAGGAGTTTAGAGATAAAATTAATCAACCTATACTGTCATTTTCCCCTCTGTTTTTGTTAAAGTTTGGAATTGAAATAGTAATATATACTTAGAATATAATGTTATACTGTAACTTGAATTCTTATTATTATAATGTAATTGTTAGATTCCTAACAATTATATTGTAGTTCTTTTGCTATATCAGAAAGTGATTCCTGATTTTGTGTTGTGTTTTATAGCTAATAGTAGTATGTATACATGTGACTTTCCAGTGGATAATGGCAAAAACATTAGTAGAGAAGAGTGACTGAGCCATATGTTTTGAGGCTTTTTTGTTCCTTCCTGTTCTAACTACCACCACTCTAATCCAGGGCTTTCTGATTTGTTGGCATTATTGATGGAGTCTTTTTATTGTGCCCTATTGCTGCCTAAACCACCTCTTAACAAAAGGTGTAATAAATGCTACAACACTAATTGAAAACTTTCCATGATTTCTTAAGAGAAAAAAGACCAAACTCTTCACCTTGGGGTTTTGTTTGGTCCCAGTAATTTTCATGTCATCTCTTGCCCAGCAGCAGCAGCATTCCTCGGAATTTGTTAGCAATTTAAATTCTCACTCCCTCTCCCTTTTGTCTGATTCGGAAACACTGGGGGTAGAGCTCAGCAAGGTGCTTTAACACCACCACAAGATTCAGGCTGGTCTAGTCCATCCCTTTCGTTTGCAGGCAGAAAATTGAGGCAAAGAGAAAGAGGTAAATTGGCTTGTCCTAACTCAAAACAACTAGGTAGGATTTTCTTTCTAGTACTGTATACATGATTTGACTTTTTATGAGTTGCAATCAGAAAGCAATCCATCCATGATGGGAAAGCTTTATATAGAATGTGAGACTTGACAGAACCTTATACTATAACCTTATATAAGTAGAAAGAAAAGAGATGATATAAGCAAGAAGACCACAGTGAATAAAGGCGTGAAGATATAAACATACTTTTGACCTTTAAACAGGTTTGAACTGCGTGTGTCCACTTATCCATGGGTTTTTTTTTTTTTCTTTCTTCGATAGTAAATGCTGCAGTTCTACACAATCTGTAGTTGATTGAATCCTTGAATCAGGAACTGCCAATGTGGAGGGCCAATTGTAAGTTATAGGTGGGTTTTCAAATGCAAGGAGGATCAGTGCCCCTAATCCCATATGTTCCAGGGTCAACTGGAACATCTCAGGGTCATTCTGAGAACAGTCAGCAAGTTGGACTAATAATTAATAGGCCTCCTTTACATGAATATAGAGAATAATGTATGTAAAATAATGATCACAGTGCCTGGCATATTGATAAAGCGTTAGCTGCACCTTCTTGTTGTTCGGCTAATGTTGGTTGTGTTGTTGATTTTGTTTTTGTTAGGAAGGCGGCATGGAACAGAAGATAAGACTGGGTGGCTGAATCAAATCCCAGCCATGCATTTACTGGCTGTTTGACTTCTAGAAAGTTACTCTCTAAAACTCAGTTTCTACATTTGTAAAATGAGAATAATACTATCAGCCTTATAGGGTGGTTATAATGATGCAGTGAGATACTGTTTCTTAATTACAGGCCTGCTTCAAATGAGTTCAGTTCAGTCGCTCAGTCATGTCCAACTCTTTGCGACCCCATGGACTGCAGTGCAGCACGCCAGGCTTCCCTGTCCATCACCAACTCCTGGAGCTTACTCAAACTCATGTCCATTGAGTCAGTAATGCCATCCAACCATCTCATCCTCTGTCGTCCCCCTTCTCTTCCTGCCTTCAATCTTTCCCAGCATCAGGGTCTTTTCCAGTGAGTCAGTTCTTCACATCAGGTGGCCAAAGTATTGGAGTTTCAGCTTCAGCATCAGTCCTTCCAGTGAATATTCAGGACTGATTTCCTTTAGGATGGACTGTTTTGATCTCCTTGCAGTCCAAGGGACTCTAAAGAATCTTCACCAACATCACAGTTCAAAAGCATCAATTCTTCGGTGCTCAGCTTTCTTTATAGTCCAACTCTCATCCATACATGACTCTTGGAAAAACCATAGCTTTGACTAGATGGAATTTTGTTGACAAAGTAATGTCTCTGCTTTTTAATATGTTGTCTAGCTTGGTCATAGCTTTTCTTCCAAGGAGAAAGCATCTTTTAATTTCATGGCTGCAGTCACCATCTGCAGTAATTTTGGAGCCCAAGAAAATAAAGCCTCTCACTATTTCCATTGTTTCCCCATCTATTTCCCATGAAATGATGGGCCCAGATGCCATGATCTTAGTTGTCTGAATGTTGAGTTTTAAGCCAGCTTTTTCACTCTCCTCTTTAACTTTGATCAGGAGGCTCTTCAGTTCCTCTTCAGTTTCTGCCATAAGGGTGGTGTCACTAGCGTATCAGAGGTTATTGATATTTTTCCCGGCAGTCTTGATTCCAGCTTGTGCTTTATCCAGCCTAATTATTTAACTGATAATAACTACTGATATTAATAACTTACTAATAACTTACTATTAAGTTATATACTAATAACTTACTATTATTACTAGTTTGATAAGTCATCTTATTTGACTCTAAATGACAAAACTATGTCAAAAATAATATTTTTCATGAAAAGGTAAATTTTTGTCATGACTAAAGCAGTTTACAAATATGGCCAAGAGAAAAAGGAAACTGGTTAAATAAATTTAACAAGGGGCTGATGACATAAATTATGGAACAGTTTTATTCTGCAGGCACTAGAAAGCATGTTTCAGAAAGAAATTTTGTAACTTTTTCTTTTGTGTTTTTCTGTATTCACATTTTCTAAGTGAACTTTTTAAAAATTAAGATATAGTTGATATACAATGTTATATAAGTTTCAGGTATACAGTGTAGTTTTGCACAATTTTTAAAGGTTATATTCCATTTATAGTTATTATAAAATATTGGCTATATTCCCTGTGTATTCTTGGAGCTTATTTTGTACATAGTAATTTGTGCCTCTTAAACCCCTAGCCTTACTTGCCTCTCCACTAGCAACTACTAGTTTGTTCTCTATATCCCTGTTTTTTTTTTTATTATATTCAGTAGTTTAATTTTTAGCTTCCACACATGTGATATCACATAGTATTTTTCTTTCTGACTCATTTCACTTAGCATAATACCCTCCAAGTCCATCCATGTTGTTACAGGGCAAAAGTTGATTCTGTGGGGCTACTTTTAGCTGTGGTGTACGACCTTCTCATTGCAGAGCAGGAACACTAGGTTTATGGGGCTCAGTAGTTGCAGTTTGCAGGCTTAGTTGCTCCATAGCATGTGGGATCTTTCTGGACCAGGGATCAAACCATGTCCCCTGCATTGGCAGGTGGATTCTTCACCATCAGACCACCAGAGAAGTCCCTACCATATCTTCTTTTTCCATTTATATGTTGATTGACACTTAAGTTGCTTCCATATCTTGGCAATTGTAAGCATTTTTATAATTGAATGTTACACATACTTTAAATTTATGACAGGATCATTAGAATAATATTATACCCTCCTAAAATGAAATGGCATTATTCATTTTTGTCAGTGGTCAGTCCTTGGTGTTTGTGGATTTCACTTTGTATTTTCTGCTGGTCAACTATTCTAAACAGTCATCATGAGAATTATTTTGTGATAAGAATTATTTCTACATTTCAGGGGGTTTTTTGAACATTGAATCAGATAATATAATAAAGGCCTTTAGCTAGAATTTGAAATGCATTTTGAGTGCACCTTGCTAGCTTTTAGCATCTCGTTTCAATTATGATAATAACTAACGTAGAAATGTTCTCTCTCCCAAGGACTGTGTTGAGAATTAATCTTCACAAAAATTTTATGAGATAGTCGCCATTATCATTTCCATTTATGATGCACTGAAAATCAGGCAGGTTAAGAAACTTGGCCAAGATTGCACAGCTACTAAGCCAGTATTCTAACAAAGAAGCTAGACAGTCTTTCCAGAGCATACAGAAAGACTGAGTTTCTGTATGTATTATGTATTACAATATTATGTATTGACATAATACAGAAAGATCTGAGTTTCTGATTATGAAAATAAAGAGGTCTGATGTATATGTTGTGATTTTATAAAGTGTTAACTTGATTCTTTGAATAAAGTAAGACATGAAAAACTATTATTATTTTTTAATTCTTTACATTTCCAGGAGTATATGTTCCATTTCCTGGTACTCTTATATAGTACTATACTCCTAGTGATAAGTATATATTCAGTGGTATTCAGCATAACTAAGATGTATTTAGATAGTGCAGTGGTTAATAGTATTGGCTCTGGAGCTAGACTGAGTTCACATTCTGCCTCTGCTACTTAATACTTTGTGGCCTTGGTCAAGATATTTAACCACTGTGTGTCTGGTTTTCTCATTTGTAAACTAGGAATATGTTCTTCATGGAGTTGATAAAGGATTCAGTGAGTTAATTCATATATAAAACACTTGAAATAGTGTCTGCACATGGAAATTTTCAGTGTTAGATATACCAGTTTGTAGTAGTACTATTATTATTCCATTTACTATCATCATTATTATCGTTATCATCTGTATAGATTATATGATAAGCTTTTTTGAGAAATCCACATTACTTTTTGTGAAAATAAAGAACATTGTACTTGGAGTCCACTAAGCTAAAAATTATTTTGCTACTACTTATTGGCCTTCAAACCTCAAACACTTCACGGAACCCTTATTGGGCCTCAGATGCCCACTAGTGATACCTTTCCTGTTAGCTGATCTTTGATCTGTAAAACATTTGCTTAAAATCATGCAGTCTCAGGATTGTGGTCTAACTATAGAACTGAAAGAGAACTGATGATGCTCAGTCTCATCCATTTTCTTTCTTTCAATTTAAAGTAGTTTGCTGTGTGAATTTATAGCAAAGATTAAGCATTTAGTGCTTATGAGGATATAATCTCCTGGTGTCATATCTTTTTTCCTTTTCATACTGTTCATGGGGTTCTTGCAGCAAGAATACTGGAGTGGTTTGCCATTCTCTCCTCCAGTGGGCCATATTTTTTCTGAACTCTTTTCTATGACCCGTCCATCTTGGGTGGCCCTGCACATCATGGCTCATAGCTTCATTGAGTTACAACAAGCTCCTTCTCCATGACAAGGTTGTGATCCATGAAGGGGATCACTCTAATGGCAGAAAATGAAGAGGAACTAAAGAGCCTCTTGATGAAGGTGAAAGAGGAGAGTGAAAAAGCTGGCTTAAAACTCAACATTCAAAAAACTATAATTATGGCATCTAGATCCCATCACATCATGGCAAGGGGCAGGGGTGGAAACAGTGACAGATTTTATTTTCTTGGGCTCTAAAATCACTGCAGACAGTGACTGCAGCCATGAAATTAAAAAACATTTGCCCCTTGGAAGGAAAACTGTGACAAACTTAGCATATTAAAAAGCAGAGACATCCCTTTGCTAACAAGGTCCATATAGTCAAAGCTATGGTTTTTCCGGTAGTCATGTACAGATGTGAGAGTTGGGCCATAAAGAAGCCTGAGTGCCAAAGAATTGATGCGTTCAAATTGTGGTGCTGGAGAAAACACTTCAGAGTCCCTTGGACTGCAAAGAGATCAAACCAGTCAATCCTAAAGGAAATCAACCCTGACTAATCATTAGAAGGACTGATGCTGAAACTCCAATACTTTGGCCACCTGATGCAAAGAGCCAACACACTGCAAAAAGGAGTTGATGCTGGGAAAGATTGAAGACAAAAGGAGAAGGGGGCAACAGAGGATGAGACCGTTGGGTGGCATCACCGACTCAATGGACATGAATCTGAGCAAATTCTGGGAGATAGTTGAAGGACAGGGGAGCCTGGCGTGCTGTAGTCCATGGAGCTGCGAAGAGTTGGACACGACTGAACAACTACAGACAAGAATTTAATAGCCTTATTCTCATTTTGATCTTCATACTTTACTCTTCCTGGTCTTCACACTAGGCCTTTTCTATAAAACTAAACTAATAAAAGGCATTTCTAAAATTGTCACATTTCCTGTAAAAGTGAAGCTAGGGACAGGATAAATTGTTTCCTTTTAAGCTGGGTGTGTATAGTGTGTCCCTATTTATACTTTTCTAATACCTCATGTATACTTTTAGTATGGCTCTTACTGTAGTGCTTCAGTTATTTGTTTACATGTCTAGCCTGCCTACTGTATCAGTTCCCTTAATGGCAGATTTTTATATTCATCGTGAATGGCGAATAGATGAAAATTAGCAATTTTTAATTAGTGACTTATATGAATCTTAGGTTAGCCTAGAATTAGATTTGTCTTACTGATTTGGAACCATGATCATTCTGATCTTGAATTAATGATGCACTTGATACTCTAGTCATATCAGCTCCTACTTTGGATGTAATGCCACTTTTGAACCATATAGTTTTCCTTGAACTTTAAAAATACTTAAAATTCATGAATGTTAAAAATAGTTTTTATTGTTTGATAAAATAGAAAAGAATGATTGTGTTTTGTGAATTTTGTCACTTTAGGAAATACTGAAAATGCAAAACTGGTGGTAAAATATGAGAATAGAAGAAGGAATTTCAAGTTCCAATTGTGGATGAGGCTATTCTATACTACTAGTTTCCCTGCAAGCAAAGGGAGAAAATGCCTTAGGAGAACAAAATGTGATTTGTAACAGGAAAGAATGAAAAAAAAGCTGAGCTATTCCCAAAGGATATTAATCCTTGAATTAGTTGTCAGTTGACTTTATTTTATTTTTTACCAAGCTAGAGTGAGGAATTCTTGTCAGTTCTGGGACCCACAGATTTTTTTTTTTTTTAATATACAGTGATGAAAGAAAAGTTATGACCAACCTAGACAGCATATTAAAAAGCAGAGACATTACTTTGCCAACAAAGGTCCGTCTCAAAGCTTTGGTTTTTCCAGTGGTCATGTATGGATTTGAGGGTTGGATTATAAAGAAAGCTGAGTGCCGAAGAACTGATGCTTTTGAACTGTGGTGTTGTAGAAGACTCTGGAGAGTCCCCTGGACAGCAAGGAGATCCAACCAGTCCATCCTAAAGGAAATCAGTCCTGAGTATTCTTTGGAAGGACTGATGGTGAAGCTGAGAAACTCCGATACTTTGGCCACCTGATGCAAAGAACTGACTCATTTGAAAAGACCCTGATGCTGGGAAAGATTGAAGGTGGGAGGAGAAAGGGACAACAGAGGATGAGATGGTTGGATGGCATCACCAACTCAATGGACATGAGTTTGAGTGAACTCCAGGAGTTAGTGATGGACAAGGGAAGCCTGGCATATTGCAGTTCATGGGGTTGCAAAGAGTTGGACACGACTGAGCAACTGAACTGGATGATTAGTTTCACATAGTTAACTATCCACCTACATGGCTAATGCTCAAGTGTTGGATGACATATCTGCCATGAAAATTAGTATTGTACCATATGTAAATAATGACAGCTAATCTACACTTTTGACTCTGTACTCCTACTGTAGTGTATTTTCAGAGTGACAGAATTCCCTGATTCTTGATCTCCAACCCAAATCACTCACTGGAGCCTGAAATCAATATATTTAGCTTTGTTGAGAGTCTCCACTTGATTGTCTTACGAGTACTTCAAAACCCAAACCTGAACTCATCACCCACCTTGATCCCTGTCTCACCTACAAAGGTTTCTTCCTTATTAGTACATAGCACCACCATCCATTGGATTGCCCAAATCAGTATGATTCATGGCACCAACCTCTTCTCCATCCCACCTATATCCATTCAGTCACCAAAGTTTATGAATTTATTCTGTGACTATACCCCAAATGTATTCAGTTCTTTCATATTTATTACCATAGTTCAAGCTATGTTCATCTCTCCATTGTATTACTCCGTTGTAGCTTCCTCATTGGCCACTTACCACTAGTGCTATCCATTTCCAAGTGTCTGTACATTCAGGTAATTTCCCTAAAACAGAAATCAGAACATCTCAATGTTCTATTTAAAACCTCTTTAGTATCTATCCTTGGCCTTCCAGATAAAATCTAAATAAAGTGTTTGTGGCACCCTTCACCATCTGGCACCTGCTATGTGATATTGCAATATGGAGCAACTTGCAATTCCTTGAGACGGCTGGAGGTGAGCACCTTCAGTCTTCACAGACACTTCTTTCTGATTAACTAACTCCCAGTAGTTACCGTCTCACCTTAGACTTTCTTCAAGAAAGCTTCAACTAATATCCCAACAACATGCTCGTAACATCATCTAAGATTGAATTAGATGCTCTTGTGTGTTCCCGTAGTATGTTTGTGCTCAGAGCCTTTAAGTCTTGTCCAACTCTTTGTGACCCCAGACTGTAGCCCACGAGGGTCAGATTCTGTCTGTGGGATTCTAGGCAAGAATACTGGAGTAGGATGCTATTTCCTTCTGCATATTCTCATAGTACCTTCTGCTTATTCCTATTACAGCACGTGACATACTGTACTATTATTGCCTGCTTAGTTATTTATGTCTCTTCTAAGCCGTTGGAGGGCAAGTACAAGATTCTCTTTGGTTGCTCTGTTTTACCAATACCTCACAGAGTGCAGGCACTCTGTGCATGGCACATTCATTCATTTATTCTCCAAATACTTGTTGAACACGCTTTATGTAAGATGGCATACAATGAAGTGGTTTAAATTTCTTCTGATGAAATGAAAAAGTGAAGTGAAGTCTCTCAGTCGTGTCCGACTCTGCGACCCCATGGACTATAGCCCACCAGGCTCCTCTGTCCATAGAATGCTCCAAGCAAGAGTACTGGAGTGGGTTGCCATTTGTTCCTCCAAGGGATATTCCCGACCCAGGGATTGAACCCGGGTCTCCCGCATTGCAGTCAGACACTCTACCGTCTGAGCTACCAGGGAAGCCCGATGAAATGAAGACTTATTCAAATTTTCAGTAGTTCTTTATAGTATCAAAGATATGGTCAAATATATTTTCTTTGACCAGTCTTACATAATCCTTATAGTTCATATTGTGAAAATTCAGCAGAATTATATGCATGTATGTTCATAAATAATACCTGACTATATTAATGAAAGCATTGAACAGTATTCTTAATACTTAGATTTTTTTTAGAGTTTGTAACTATATATGAGATACAATTAGAAATATCTGATTGTTGCAAGTCAAACTTTTAAAAAGCAGTTTTTTGTAACTTTGCTTCTGGACTCTCTTCCTTAAAACAGTTAAGTAAATTTTTCAAGTAAAATATTTAAGTTAAAATGCACTTAAGATAAATTTCTGTCTTGATTTTAGTTTTTTCGTTGGTTTTTTTTTTTTTTAGTAGTTGGAAAAAGCTGTGGTAGTTCCCAACTGTGTTAGAAACAGTTGTCAAGTGTGGTTCTTTATACTGTGAGACTGGGAGCTGTTTCTAAACACACAGTTACCAGCACAAGTTTCCAATATATGATCTGTGGCTATGGGTAAGTAACATGGAACTTAGATAATATTTGCAGGGAAAAAAAGGAAAAAACTTTTGGAAATTAAATTCCACATAAACTACCTTTTAACTTTACGTTAGTCTTTAAACCTAAGGTGTATAGCCTTTAACCTAGAGCCAGTCAATAGTGTCATTTTCTGTACATCTTTGAGATAGTTAAAAGGTATGTAAAAATTAAGATCTTCTGCTTAAGGTATATAGACTTAAGTCTTTCTTTTGTGGAAGTGAATCTTAGTATAAATTTTCAATGCTATTTTTTTTTTCAATCCTATTTAATAGCAAAGATTTCAAAAGATTTTTTTTTAAGAATCATATTTAGCCTACAGAAGCCTTTATCCCTATGGATCCTATTAATAGTGAAGACTCTAGTATGTTTGTATATAATTTGTAGTAAGAATCTAAAAATTATAATTTTTATATTATGTGTACGTGTATAAGAGGACTGGTAAGAATTTAATAAAAGGGTGTATGTATGTGTGAATACTATCCAATTAGGATAACTACTAGCCACGTTGTAGCTACTGAACACTTGAAGTATGGCTTATCTGAATTTGAGGCATACTGTATTAAAAATATAAACCTTAGTATGAAAAAAGAGCTTGTGTTTCTATTGGGTATCTTCTGATCAAGAACATTTTTTTCTAACTGAAAATTGCATTTTCTGTTAGTTATGGTTGAAATTAAACATTTTTGGTATTTTTTTATTAGCCTTAGATTATAATTTGACATCTGAATATGGTATTCCAATATTAGATATAAAAGTGAAAGCTATAAAGTTAAAAAATTTTTAACAAAATATTATTTTGAGGTCTTGTTTTTGGATTTTGTTGTTAGAACAATATCATAACTAGTCCTTCATGATTTCTTGGTTCTTGAATTGGACAGTTTGGCAGCTACCATGGATCACTTTAGTCACTATAATTTATTGTTTGCTTCATATGTGCCAAATCTATTGTGATTTCAGGAGGGAACAAAAAATAAATGTATATGCTTGTAATTAGTTCACAGAGTTGGTGGTAGGAAGAAGAGAAGCAATTTTTATCTGGGATTTTATTTTCTGTCAAGTAGTATGTAAGGTCATCTTAGTATACCACTGGTGGTGGGTTCTTGGAAAAACTCTTGAATAAACTGAATTGAGTTCTCAATGGATGAAAATCAGCATTTCTTGAGTAGTTATTGTGCACTAAACTGAATGTGGAGGAAAATATAAAAATATATATTTATAATATTATAATACATTTATTGTTAAATGATAATTTAATGTAATAATTTATAATACATTTATTGTATAATATTATATATAAAATAGCCATGTCCTCAGAGCTTAAATTTTGTTAGGAAAATAAGTATACCAAGAAAGCAAATAACAAATAAGGCAGCTGTGATACGGTAGAGTATATGGTATATATACAGTACTATAAGAGTTCAAAAGATGAAGAGAACACTAGTCACTAAAGATTATTTCATGTGTGTATGTTTTGGGTTCTGTGTCTTTTAAGTTTTCTCCTTTTGTTTCTTATTTATATTAGTAAACAGTGGTAATTTACTTTGAGAGCAGTATAGAAAATAGCACAGATTCTTGATCTCAGCACAAGTAAAAGAGTTTAATACAACTGTTTTAGAGCTGAGCTTTGAGTGCTTTAGAACAGGACGGTGTTTTGAATAGGAAGTTGAGGTTATTATGGCATTATGTAATTCAAATCATGTAGCTTTATGTGTTTATTTGGTGTGAACCTCAAACTGCACTGGAATTAACCAGCACTGTCTCTTCCCTGTTAATTACTTCTGCATTCCTTACTTCACTTCAGTCGCTTAATAGTGTCCGACTCTTTGAGACCCCATGGACTGCAGCACGCCAGGCTTTCCTGTCCATCACCAGCTCCTGGAGCTTACTCAAAATCATGTCCATCGAGTCGGTGATGCCGTGCAACCATCTCATCCTCTGTCATCCCCTTCTCCTCCCACTTTCAATCTTTCCCAGCAACAGGGTCTTTTCCAGTGAGTCAGTTCTTCACATCAGGTGACCAAAATATTGGAGTTTCAGCTTTACCATCAGTCCTTCCAAAGGATATTCAGGACTGGTTTCCTTTCAGATGGACTAGTTGGATCTCCTTGCTGTCCAGGGGACTCTCAAGAGTCTTCTCCAAAACCACAGTTCAAAACCATCAATTCTTCGGCACTCAGGTTTCTTCATAGTCCAACTTTCACATCCAAGCATGACTCCTGGGAAAACCATAGTTTTGACTAGATGGACCTTTGTTGGCTTTGTCTCTGCTTCTTAATACGCTGTCTAGGTTGATCATAGCTTTCCTTCCAAGGAGGAAGGAGACAAAGCCAACAAAGGTCCATCTAGCCCTTTCTAAATCCAGCTTGAACATCTGGAAGTTCACAGTTCATGTACTATTGAAGCCTGACTTGGAAAATTTTAAACATTACTTTACTAGCGTGTGAGATGAGTGCAATTGTGTGGTAGTTTGAACATTCTGTGGCATAGCCTTTCTTTGGGATTGGAATGAAAATTGACCTTTATCGGTCCTGTGGCCACTATTGAATTTTCCAAATTTGCTGGCATATTGAGTGCAGCACTTTTTCACAGCATCATCTTTTAGGATTTGAAATAGTTCAACTGGAATTCCATCACCTCCACTAGCTTTGTTTGTAGTGATGCTTCCTAAGGCCCACTTGACTTTGCATTCCAGGATGTCTGGCTATAGGTGAGCAATCACACCATCAAGGTTATCAGGGTCATGAAGGTCTTTTTTGTATAGTTCTTCTGTGTATTCTTGCCACCTCTTCTTAATAATATCTTCTGCTTCTGTTAGGTCCATACCGTTTCTGTCCTTTGTTGTGTCCATCTTTGCATGAAATATTCCTTTGGTATCTTGAACAGATCTCTAGTCTTTCCCATTCTTTTGTTTTCCTGTATTTCTTTGCACTGATCACTGAGGAAGGCTTTCTTATCTCTCCTTGCTATTTTTTTGGAACTCTGCATTCAAATGGGTGTATCTTTCCTGTTCTCCTTAATTATCAGTCCTTAATATTTGCTGTGTTAATGGTGAGAAGGAAAAATGATTCCAGGCTGGTGTCTGGGTGGGTATCTGTAATAAGATCTATAGACTTGATGGACATGAGTTTGAGCAAGCTCTGGGAATTGGTGATGGACAGGGAAGCCTGGTGTGCTACAGTCCATGGGGTCTCAAAGAGTTGGACCCGACTGAGCGACTGAACTGAACTGAGAAGATTTTAAACAGGAGTGGGATTTAGACAGATGGTAGTATAGGATGAAAAGTTTGAGCATGTCTTTGTGAGTGTTGTAGAAACTGACTACTAGCTGCATCATAAACCAAGATGATAGAGGTATCCCCTGCACGTGCATACACACTGCAAACGTAATGGAAAGGTAACACAGAACAATAAGACAACTATAAATGCATAGCTAAACTCTGAGGAAGGGAAGAAGGAAATTCCCAGGTGTCAGGTATGAGAGAAATCAAATCAAAACCTTCAGTGAAAAAACAAACAAAAGAAACTTACGTGGGAACTAATGCTGCGATATAAAATAGTACAGGGCCCTTTTGGCCCTGGGTGTGAGGGGCTTCCCAGGCGGCTCAGTGGCTCCACCTGCCAGTGCAGGAGCTGCAAGAGACATAGGTTTGATTCCTGGGATGGGAAGATATCCTGGAGGAAATGACAACCCACTCCATTGTTCTTGCCTGGACAGAGGAGCCTGGCAGGCTAGAGACATAGGTTTGATTCCTGGGGTGGGAAGATCTCCTGAAGGAGGAAATGACAACCCACTCCATTGTTCTTGCCATGAACAGAGGGGCCTGGCATGCTACAGTCCATGGAGTCGGACATGACTGAGCAGCTGAACACACACGTAGGTCTGGGGTGAGATTTTAGTGCACATATGGAGAATGGAGTTTGGGCTTATTTAAAATAGAACTAGGTCTGATATACAGGCATGCAGCCTTGAACCTGCATTATGTGTGTGTGTTCAGTTGTGTTTGACACCCTCCGACCTCATGAACTGTAGCCCTTCCATCTCCACTGTCCATTGAGATATCCATGCAAGAATACTGAAGTGGGTTGCCGTTTCCTACTCCCAAGGAAACCATTGTCTCCTGCATTGGCAGGTGGATTCTTTACCACTGAGCCACCTGGGAAGCCCCTGGAATAGGAAAGGATTTCCCTAACTACAGTGTTGCTGGGGGTCTTTGGTGTTGGGGGTGGGCGGCATTTAAGTGTTCAGTGATGGAACAATCTAAACAAGAAATAAATATGTATGAAAAAATTAAAAGGATTAAAACAAGGAAGTGAAGTATGAAGTAACAGCCAATATGAAAAACAAGCAGTAAGTCTTGAAAAAGAAAATTAGAATCAATGTTCAGAAATTAAAAATATAATCTTGGAATTTGGCTTTAGTTGGGTTATATAGAATATTAAACATATTCTTGCTTGGCTGAAAAGGAAGTATATAGCAATAAATGGTTAAGAACTAAATCTAAATGTAATGATGCAAAAGTAAAAAGCTGAAATTCGGGATTGGCAAAATGCTAGACTGATAACAGAATAAAACAGAAAGTTCCTAGGAAAGTACTATCAGGCAAAAACAGATTTTAAAGGCAAAAGTGCTATTAAGGATAACGAGAGCCATTGCATAATGGTGGAAAGGAATAATTCACTAGGAAGAAATAATAATCTTGAAGCTTTATGTCTAAATAATACTATCTCAAAGTGTATAAAGCAAAATTTTACATACTAAAAATGGACTACCTGTAGATAGTGGGGAATTTCAGCACATTTCCTCAGAAGCAGGCGGATAGATGACACCACTGCTACACCACCTCCTCCCCAGAAAAGTGAAGACAGAGAATATATGGCCACTGCAGTCAACAAGCTTGGTGTTTTAGGTGTGTTTAAACATTAGTCTCAAAAAAATAGAATGTAGATGTTCCTTTCAACCACATTTGAAACATAGAAATTAACTACATTAACTACAATGGAATGACTTCACAAATAACCAGACATGTTAACACTGGCTGTATTTTCTGACTACAGTGTAAGTACATGGAAGCCTTATTAGGTTTTCCAAATTTTATTTGAAGGTGTTTTTAATAGAATAATATTTAAATAAAATAATAACTAAAACATTTATTGAACATTTAATGTAAGCTAGGCATATTACTGAATGTTCTGCATATGTTATTTAAATACTTTTCCACAGCCCTATGAATTACAAGATACTGTTACCATCCTTAGTAGTGAGAATATTTAGGTTTAAAAATGTTTATAGGTCTTGAGCTTCCCCTGCAGGGGCTGTGGGTTTGATCCCTAGTCAGATCCGACATGCTGTGTGGGTGGAGCCAAGAAATTAATTAATTTTAAAAGTTTAATATCTGCCCAAGGTCTGCAGGTGGGAAGAAAAACCTCTCTTTTTAAATACACTGCACAGCCTTCCCACCTTTTAAAAATATCTTTTTAACTAAAATACAGCCAGATAGAGAAGTTCACATTAAACAACTACATAGTTTATTGAATTATTGTTAAGGTTGGTATTGTAATACCAATAGATCAGGAGGTAGAACTTTACCAGCCACTGCAGAAGCCTTTTATGTGCCTCATTCTGACCATAACCTCTTTCCTTCCCCATAGAAAGCATTTTTGTAATAGTCATTTTCTAGCTTCTTTTCTTTATAATTTTAGTACTGGAATATACGTTCTTAAACAGTATGCTTTAGTTTTGCTTATTTTCCCCCATTTTTCCCCCCATGGAGTTTATTTGTTGAAAAAACTGGTATAGTTTGATCTTGTAGAGTTTCTGAGAGATTTGTTCAAGTTGAGATTTGATGGTTTTGGCAGATTTTGTAGATGGTGGTGTGTTCTTTCATCAGGAGATATATAAATGTTTGGTAATATTTCTTTTTGTGATATTAGAACTATTGATACTCAATGGTTAATTCTATTAACTCTTTAAGAGATTCCAGATTTTATTTTTCTGATTTGATTATTTCTTCATTTATTGCTGGAATGTTTCCTGTAAAGAAGATTCCTTTCACCTAACAGCTGGTTACCTGGTGGTTCAGTTCATATAAAAGAGGAAGACCTAGTGTTATTTCCTGTTGTATACCAGTTTTTAGAATGACGAGTTGCTTTTCACTGGCATCTTTCAAAGCAACCCCACTCCCCCCCTTTTTTAAGTTTATTTATTTATTTTATTTGGAGGCTGATTACAAGATTGTGGTTTTGCCCTTTTTTGTGTCATAAATTCACAAGATTTAAATAATTTCTTTTAGTTCATTTCAGTTATTCTTACTGATGCTCAAATTGTCCCATCTTCGGCCAGTGGGAGCATCTTCAACTTGATTCTCTTCCATCAGGGAGTTTATATTGTAGTAAATACATGTATATATAAGCATATGTATGTGTGCATGCTCTGTTGCTCAGTCGTGTCCAACTCTTTCTGACCCTATGGACTGTAGCCTATCGGGCTCCTCCGTCTGTAGAATTTTCTAGGCAAGAATACTGGAGTGAGTTGCTATTTCCTCCTCCAGGAGATCCTCCCAACCCAGGGATTGAACCATGCCTCTTACATTGGCAGGTAGATTCTTGACCACTGCATCACCTGGGAAGCCCCAATCATGTGTATATGTATTGCCTTAAAACACACACATATACTAAACACATTGTTCAGTATATTTTGAGTTTTACTCTTGATGAACATTTTGATTGTTACCCAGCAGTATTATAAAAAGTACTGCAATGAATATCTTGGTTCTTAACTACTTTGCCCATGTGTGCAGAATCAATTCCCAGAATGGAATTGTTAAGTAATAATAGCTACTGCCAAATTGCTCTCCTCAAATTAATTAAGAATTTTTTTGTCTCATGTTATCCTTTGATATATAGTACTAGTATACAATCAAACTTTCTGATCTTTGATAATTGCTACATAAAAAAAAAAAATCTCATTGTAGTTTCTATTAGTGTTTCATTTGTATTTCCTAAATTCTGAATTATCTGTAACCTTGGTCCAACTTTCTGTTGAATTGTCAGCCTTTTCCCTGTTGATTTGTAGTTCAGTTCAGTTCAGTCGCTCAGTCGTGTCCGACTCTTTGCGACCCCATGAATCGCAGCACACCAGGCCTCCCTGTCTATCACCATCTCCCGGAGTTCACTCAGACTCAACGTCCATCGAGTCCGTGATGCCATCCAGCCATCTCATCCTCAGTCGTCCCCTTCTCCTCCTGCCCCCAATCCCTCCCAGCATCAGAGTCTTTTCCAATGAGTCAACTCTTCTCATGAGGTGGCCAAAGTACTGGAGTTTCAGCTTTAGCATCATTCCTTCCAAAGAAATCCCAGGGCTGATCTCCTTCAGAATGGACTGGTTGGATCTCCTTGATTTATAGTACTCAGATATAATTTAAAAATTACCCTTTTGTGACACATGTTAACAAATGTGTGTGTTAGTGTCTCAGTCATGTCCAACTCTTTGCTATCCCATGAACTGTAGCCCATCAGGCTTCCCTGTCCCTGGAATTCTTCAGGCACGAATACTGGAGTGGGTTATTTTTCCTAATTGTGTTGTTTCTTTTAACTACCTCTATGGTTTTCATTTCCTAAGCAGAATTTTTAAATGTAAACATATTACTCAAATTTATTAGTTCATTTTTAAACAATCTAAACTTAGGAAAGAGTTTAGAACAGTACAAAGAAGTTGCCCTCCCCCCACCCTGAACCCGTCAAGAAAAAGTTTCCAACTTTGTCCTGTCACTTCCTAATACTTTAGTGTGTATTTCCTAACAAGGATATTGACCTGGATAGTTGTGCTATACCTATTAAAATCAGAAAGTTAGTACTGACGCATTACTGTCTTTAGATCTTCATTCAGGTTTCACTAATTGAATGAAGTATTTCACTCTTGTCCTAAAAACAAATCTTTAAACAAAAGGATCTAGTTCAGAACCACAGTTGCAATGAGTTTACATATCTTTTCAATATCCTTCCATCTGGAACAGTTTCTTAGGCTTTTCTTTGACTTTCAACTTTGATAATTTGAAGATTATTCAAAACAAATTAGAACAAATTCAGATTTTTCCTTATGATTCCTCATAATTCTGATATTCCCAATAGATTTAGGTTATGATTTATGATATTAGGTTTAGATTTATGATATTCCTTTGTCAGGAATATCATAGAAGTGATTCTGTGTTCTTCCATACTCTCAGGTGACACACCGTTTCAGTATGTCTTATGAATGATGTTTACTTTGGTCACTTGATTAAGACAGTGTTTGATTGGCATTTCTACTGTAGAGTTATGATTTTTCCCTTTCTACTTAATCAGTATTTGTGTGCAGGGGGAAGGATACTTTAAACATCTCATTCCTATCAAACTCCGTTTATTCCTTTATAGTAGAATGAATTTACAGGTTGTCCATTCAGTAGGTTATAATCCCTTTACTATCGTGAGTTTTGATACGTCAGCATAATTTTGTTAGCTAGTGGGTGATCATTCGGGCTGATCTCAGTATTCTTTTTCTTTTTTGGCTGTCTTGTGGGCTTTTTCTAGTTGCGGCATGCAGGCCTCTCTAGTTTCAGTACATGGGCTTAGTTACCCCGCAAGGCATGTGGGATCTTAGTTCTCTGACCAGGGGAATCTGTGTCCCTTGCATTGAAAAGTGGATTTGCAACCATTGGACCACCAGGGTAGTCCATTCAGTGTTCTTTTGACATGTCCTCATCATTCAGCAGTTTCTTGTTTCTGCCACAAGATGTTTCAGGCTCACCTTGTATTTCCCTCAACCTAGACTCAGCCATTTCTCCAAGGAGCCCTTATCCCTTTTATAAAGAAGTAAGAAAGTATTCAGAAGCAAATATCCAAATACTGGTCGTGTTCATTGCTATTGGAATGGCACTGCTTCCAGCCTTTGTTACACATGTGTATAATCCACACATTTCCAAACATTTATACATATGTTTGTACGTGCTTACCCTTTTAAAAACAATGAATTCACATTGAAAATTCCAGTCCAACAGTGTAAGATGTACTCTTTCTATTTATGTTTTAACTCTTCTCAGAAGCCTGGCTTCCATTCTACTTAATTATTTGATCAGTCCCTTGATGTTACCAAGCTTCAGTTCCACCTTTCCCTCTCCTGTGCGATAGCCTTTCCTGTCACCCTTCCCACACACAAACCTCCTCCTTCTTACCTCTCTTGAGCTCCAACACTATATGCCAGACCACCCTCTGCATGGATGCCCTTTTTATCCCACTTGGTATCTATACTGAATCTATACTATCCTACTTGGTATTTATAACCGTTACTGAACTGTCTGTCTCCGTTGACACACTTCTCACCGTACGTATACTGTAACCATTCTGTACTCACTTAGCAAGTGAACATCCTCCTCACCTTTTTTTAAAATGCCTTCCAACTTCTTTTCATGATTTTATTTATTTATTTATTTTATTGTAGGTAAGCATTGTGAAATTTATTTTGAGGTAAGAAATGAAATAGAAATCCAACACTTCTCAAATGGTTATCCAGATGACTAGAATTTTGTATAAAAACTGTATCGCCCCCCAAAAAATATATATATAACAAAGTTTTTTATAAGTTTACTGAATCCATAGGGCTTTTTTTTTTAATGGGTGTCATTTTTATATTATTTTTGTTTATAACAGATGATGATGTACCTGCAGATATGGTTGCAGAAGAATCTGGTCCTGGTGCACAAAATAGTCCATACCAACTTCGTAGGAAAACTCTTTTGCCAAAAAGAACAGCGTGTCCTACAAAGAGCAGTATGGAGGTAGGTTAAATGTCTGTTTTTGTGTGTATAATGAAAGAATTGTTAGGAAACAAACGGGACTGTCATCATTTTTTAGAAGTAATGATTAAGGGTAAAAATATTTGCTTAACTAGTTTTCATTTTGTTTTTGAAGGGTGCTTCAACTTCAACTACAGAAAACTTTTTTGGTCATCGTGCAAAACGTGCAAGAGTTTCTGGAAAATCACAAGATCTATCAGGTATTTTCTTTGAGAAGGTTAAGGAATAGGGTCAAATAGTTCTTCTAAATTTTGTTTGATAACAAAAAGTTAAAATTAAATGTTATTTACACATTTGAGATTGAGAAAGCAATTATTACAGAATAAATCTGAGAACCCTGACCTTCTCCATCTCTGACTGTAACTGTTGTATAAAAATCTTTTCTGTATATTTATTGTAACCAGTTACTGAAATGGTACATACTAGCTAAAAGAAGGAATACTGTTAAGAGAAAAGAAAAGAAATCTGTGTCATCTCTAAAAGCACAGGCTCATAAAATGATAGTCATCAAAAAATAAAAGCTCTTCATTTAACAAAATGAAAATTGTGCTCTTTAAATAATGAGAAAGTCTTTAGTAGCATGATAGATTATGTTCTGTTTGTTAATCTTCTTATAGCAGCACCTGCTGAACAGTATCTTCAGGAGAAACTGCCAGATGAAGTGGTTCTAAAAATCTTCTCATATTTGCTGGAACAGGATCTTTGTAGAGCAGCTTGTGTGTGTAAACGCTTCAGTGAACTTGCTAATGATCCAATTTTATGGTAAGTGAAAATTTATTTCTTAGTATCTTGAGATATATTACTTACTGCCCCAAATGATAAAGGATGGTAGGAAGGCTGGAGTGAGTTGATGGTTACAGTTAAATAGAAGAAAATTAGAATATTTATAAATTCCAGTTCAGTTCAGTCACTCAGTCAAGTCCAACCCTGTGACCCTATGGATTGCAGCACTCAGGCTTCCCTGTCCATCACCACCTCCTGGAGCCTACTCAAATTCATGTCCATTGCATCAGTGATACCATCCAACCATCTCATCCTTTGTCATCCCCTTCTTCTCTCGCCTTCAGTTTTTCCCAGCATCAGGGTCTTTTCCAGTAAATCTGTTCTTCCCATCAGGTAGCCCAAGTATTGGAGTTTCAGCTTCAGCATCAGTCCTTGCAATGAATATTCAGGACTGATTTCCTTTAGGATGGACTGGTTGGATCTCCTTGATCCAGTTCAAGGGACTCCCAAGAGGCTTCTCCAACACCACAGTTCAATTCTTTGGCACTCGGCTTTCTTTATAGCCCAACTCTCACATCCATACATGACTACTGGAAAAACCATAGCTTTGACTAGATGGACCTTTGTTGGTAAAGTAATGTCTCTGCTTTTTAATATGCTGTCTAGATTGGTCATAGCTTTTTTTCCAAGAAGCAAACATCTTTTAATTTCATGGCTGCCGTCACCATTGGCAGTGGTTTTCAGTTCAGTCACTCAGTCGTGTCCGACTCTTTGCGACCCCATGAACCGCAGCACGCCAGGCCTCCCTGTCCAACACCAACTCCCTGAGCCTACCCAAACTCCTGTCCATTGAGTCGGTGAAGCCATCCAACCATCTCATCCTCTGTCGTCCCCTTCTCCTCCTGCCCTCAATCTTTCCCAGCATCGGGGTCTTTTCAAATGAGTCAGCTCTTCGCTTCAGGTGGCCAAAGTATGTCAGTCCTTCCATTGAACAGCCAGGACTGATCTCCTTTAGGATGGTCTGGTTGGATCTCCTTGCAGTCCAAGGGACTCTCAAGAGTCTTCTCCAACACCACAGTTCAAAAGCATCAATTCTTCGGTGCTCAGCTTTCTTTATAGTCCAACTCTCACATCCATACATGACTACTGGAAAAACCAGAGCCTTGAATAGACAGACTTTTGTTGGCAAAGTAATGTCTCTGCTTTTTAATATGCTGTCTAGGTTGGTCATAACTTTCCGTCCAAGGAGTAAGCGTCTTTTAATTTCATGGCAGCAGTCTGGAGCCCCCCAAAATAAAGTCTCTCACTGTTTCCATTGTTTCCCCATCGATTTACCATGAGGTGATGGGACTGGGTGCCATGATCTTAACTTTTTCACTGTTGAGTTTTAAGCCAGCTTTTTCACTCTCTTTTACCCTCATCAAGAGTCCTCTTTGCTTTCTGCCATTAAAGTGATATCACCTGCATATCTGAGGTTTTTGATATTTCTCCCATCAGTCTTGATGCCAGCTTGTACTTTATCCAGCCCAGCATTTTGCATGATGTACTCCGTATATAAGTTAAATAAGCAGGGTGGCAATATACATCCTTGACGTACTCCTTTCCCTATTTGGAACCAGTCTGTTGTTCCATGTCCAGTTCTAACTGATGCTTCTTGACCTGCATACAGATTTCTCAGGAGGCAGGTCAGGTACTCTAGTATTCCCATCTCTTTAATAATTTTCCAATTTGTTGTGATCCACACAGTCAAAGGCTTTGGTGTAGTCAATAAAGCAGTAGATGTTTTTCTGGAACTCTTGCTTTTTCGATGATCCAGCTGATGTTGGCAATTTGATCTCTGCCTTTGTTCCTCTGCCTTTTCTAAATCCAGCTTGAACATCTGGAACTTCACGGTTCTCGTACTGTTGAAGCCTGGCTTGGAGAGTTTGAGCATTACTTTGCTGGCATGTGAGATGAGTGCAATTGTGCGGTAGTTTGAACACTCTTTGGCATAGCCTTTCTTTGGGATTGAAATGAAAACTGACCTTTTCCAGTCTTGTGGCCACTGCTGAGTTTTCCAGATTTGCTGGCATATTGAGTGCAGCACTTTAGCATCATCTTTTAGGATTTGAAATAGCTCAACTGGAATTCCATCACCTCCACTAGCTTTGTTCATAGTGATGCTTCCTAAGGCCCACTTGACTTGGCATTCCAGGATGTCTGGCTGTAGATGAGCGATCACAACATCATGGTTATCAGGGTCATGAAGATCTTTTTTGTATAGTTCTTCTTTTAATAATATCTTCTGCTTCTGTTAGGTCCATACCATTTCTGTCCTTTACTGTGTCCATCTTTGCATGAAATGTTCCTTTGGTATCCTTAATTTTCTTGAACAGATCTCTGGTCTTTCCCATTCTGTTGTTTTCCTGTATTTCTTTGCACTGATCACTGAGGAAGGCTTTCTTATCTCTCCTTGCTATTTTTGGAACTCTGCATTCAAATGGATATATCTTTCCTTTCCCAGTTACCTGTTTATCACAAATGTTGGTTATCAGTCCAGGCAGTGCTTTTAAAGCTATAAGAAAGAAAGTGAAGTCATTCAGTCATGTCTATTTGTGACTCCATGGACTGTAGCCTATCAGTCTCCTCCGTCCATGGGTTTTTCCAGGCAAGAATACTGGAGTGAGTTGCCACTTCCTTCTCCAGGAGATCTTCCTGACCCAGGGATTGAACCTGGGTCTCTGGGTTCCCAGGTTTGCATTGTAGGCAGACGCTGTATCATCTGAGCCACCATCTGAGTACTTCCCTTTATTTAAAACAATAAAGGAAGTACTTTTTCTTCTATTTGTCAGTTAAAAGCTACTGAGTGATTTTGGAGAATGCTTTTCATTCCATTGGTTTTTAGAAACAGAACTAAGTCTAATTTAAAACAGCTAATAGTTCAGTAAGAATGTAGATTTTGTATATCACTTTTAGAGAAGAGTTTGGACAGTTGTATTTTTGAACCATGAAATATGTGTACCCTTTGACCCAGGAATTCCACTTCCGAAAATGTGTTTACGTTATGTACATAAATGTACATAAACTATGCTATTTTCATAATAGCATAGTTAATAGTGGGAGAAAGCTAAAAATAATCAAACTCTAGCAATAAGAGATTGGACTGAAAGTAAACAGTGTTATGTCTACTTAAAGGGTTGTGATATAGTCGTTAACAGTGAACTTTACAGTTTTTAATAACATGGGAATATGCTGTGTTATGAAAAATGAAAGGAGAATACAAAAATTTTATGTTATCACAGTTGTAATAAATGAAACTCTCTGTAGCTAAAAAGACTGAAAAGAAATACAGTAAATTGTTAATAGTTAACATATTAAAAGTAGGTTATCTCTTTCATACTTTTCTGTATTTTATAGCAGCTATATGTATTACTTCTATGATGCTAAAAATAAGGTACACTTTAAGAAATCTTATAAGTTTTTGAGTCCCCAAATAATTTTTATAGTTGTTTAAAGAATATTTTATGAAGAAATCTTAAACCCCTTTCCCCCTCCAGGAAACGATTATACATGGAAGTATTTGAGTATACCCGCCCTATGATGCACCCTGAACCTGGCAAATTCTACCAGATTAATCCAGAAGAATATGAACACCCAAATCCATGGAAAGAGAGTTTCCAGCAGTTGGTATGAAGTATAAATGGAAAATACTGATTTTATATTATATATTTTTTAAATAAAAGTTTTTAAATATATAATGTTTTATTATATTTATATATTTATAAATATATTTTTATAAAAGTTCCTTTTTCAAAATTTAAATTCAAGTATAGGTTTCATGGGAATTTCCTGGTGGTCCAGCGGTTAGGACTTCACACTTTAACTACTGAGGGCTGGGGTTCAATTCCTGGTCAGGAAACTAAGGTCCCAGAAGCCACACAGCATGGCCCAAAAAAAAAAAGAATAGGTTTCTCAAGTCAGTACACATTTATCAGCCAGCAGAGGAGTCAGCAGTTCTTTTCACTACTGGCATATTTAATAATAATTTAAATAGTAGCCATAAGTATCAGTAGCTTGAGAGCGGTTATACTTTCTATGGATCTCTTTCAACTTATATTTAAATTATTACTGTTGAGTAGTTATTATGGTCTTTTATGAGTAGTTAACTACCCAGCTAGGGGTGATTTTGTTCCACAGGGGATATTTGGCGGTGTCTGGAGACATTTTTGGTTTTCACAACTGGAGAAGAGATTGCTTCTGATACCTGATGGTTAGAGTCCAGTGAAAATGAAAGTCAATCAGTCGTGTCTGGCTCTTTGCAACCCCATGGATTATGCAGTCCATGGAATTCTCCAGGCCAGAAAACTGGAGTGGGTAGCCTTTCCCTTCTCCAGGGGATCTTCCCAACCCAGGGATCGAACCCAGGTCTCCCGCATTGCAGGCAGATTCTTTACCAGCCGAGCCACAAGGGAAGCAGATGCTACTAAACATCCTACAATGCACAGAATGAGCCCCTACAACAAAGAATCTGTTACAAACTATCAGTAGTGCTGAGGATGAAAAACCATGTCCTTACTTGATATTACTGAGTCATAAACTGTTCCTGATTTTACATTGCAATATGCATTAGAAAATTAGTTGGACTAATAATTATTTTTGAAAATTAATTTTAAAAATTCATGTATACTCAGCTAATTTAGACTGTAGTGTTTATAGTAGTAGTCAGTGTTTTGTTTTTGATGTTTTAGTATAAAGGTGCACATGTAAAGCCGGGATTTGCTGAACATTTCTACAGTAACCCTGCAAGATACAAAGGAAGAGAAAACATGTTGGTATGTTTAATTTGTCTTTTTCTAAGATTTAAAATGATGATCTTACAGTTCTATACTGACATGTTTTTGCGGGGGGGGTTGTTTGTTTGTTTTAGTACTACGATACAATTGAAGATGCCCTTGGTGGGGTACAAGAAGCTCATTTTGATGGACTTATCTTTGTTCATTCTGGAATATATACTGATGAATGGATATATATTGAATCTCCAATCACCATGATTGGTGCAGGTATTTTGAAATGTGTTGTTATTAGAATTTTAATACTTTATTTATGTGATGGGTTTTTTAAAAATGCTGGTTACTTAAAATCCAGATGAACCTTGATAATACCTTAATTGTAGGAAAAAATTAGAAATGTCATGTATATTTGATATGATGGAAATGAAAACTTTAGAGTTCAGATATTATAAATGTATCTGTTTCTCTTGGAATGTGTATAATGCTTGATGCCAATAGTTTGTCCAACTGCTTTAGTTAATAAGGAGAGAAAAATATTTGTTTTATCTTTTTCTTGAAAATACAGAGGCTAATGTTTTTATTGCTGTGTTTTTAATGAAGCAAATGTGCTTTTAAAATACTTTCCATGCTGTTTCAAAGTTGTTTTTATGGTCACATTTCTAAAAATAAATGTAATGTTTGTTGAGCACTGATCAGTTATTTGAAAATTTATGGGCTCTTTGATTTTTTTTTTAAGGATACAGTAGTATAAGACCATTTTAAAATAGCGAGTAGTTGTTACTAGTTAATGAGATTTGCCCTTTCTTCTTCCCTCCCCTATTTCCACGTCAAAGAAAAGTGAGAGTATAGAAAAATTTTGCCTACTAATTTTCATTATTTTCTAAATCAAGACCAGTACTGAAAATAAGTAAAGAGGATTCTTTCTTTCTCTCCCTGCTCACCATCCCCTTCTTTCTTCTCTCTGAATGTTGTTTTCTGGTGCTACTGGTAGTGACTTGGTTTCCACAAGAAACCCACATTTTAATATGCCATTGCATTTGGTATTGAATACTATTTGTAGCTGAATCTATTAAAAGTATTATTATACATGAATTTGAGTTACAGTGATGCTCAAATAATGTCCGTGTTAAGTATGACACGTTATCTGATAAAATGAGTATTAGTCCTGTCTACTCAATTCTAAGTTCTTTAAAGTTCCCTCTCCAAAAGAACTACCCAATTTAAAACTGTAGAAAGGGTTCTATTGAATTATTAGTTCTATGGCAGAGTATTTTTACTGACTAAGAAAGTAATTTTTTGATCTGTCTCATGAAAGTAATATGCTTTAAAATATTTTCTTCATAGCACCTGGAAAAGTAGCAGACAAAGTTATAATTGAAAACACTAGAGATTCAACCTTTGTTTTTATGGAAGGTTCTGAAGATGCTTATGTTGGATACATGACAATAAGGGTAAGAAATTATAAATTTTTAAGTACATATGTGGAAATATTTAAGGCTGTGGCTATTTATTTCAAACAAAATTTCTACTTTCCAGTTTAACCCTGATGACAAATCTGCTCAACACCACAATGCACACCACTGCTTAGAGATTACAGTAAATTGTAGCCCTATTATTGATCACTGTATCATCCGAAGTACATGCACAGGTTAGTGTTCCCATTATATTTTATTATAAGTTAGTCATTGTGTTGCCCGACAGAATTTTAAATAAACTGTTTTTCTTACAGTTGGCTCTGCAGTATGTGTTAGTGGTCAAGGAGCATGTCCCACTATCAAGCACTGTAACATCAGTGACTGTGAAAATGTTGGACTTTATATAACAGATCATGCACAGGTATTTTTTAATTTTGTGGGGTTTTCCTTTTCTGTTTTTTTTTTTAAACTATACTAATGTTTATTTCTGGTTAATTGTTGTAGGGAATATATGAGGATAATGAAATTTCCAATAATGCTTTAGCTGGGATTTGGGTTAAAAATCATGGAAACCCAATTATTAGACGGAATCATATTCATCATGGACGTGACGTTGGTGTGTTCACATTTGATCATGGCATGGTAAGAACACATATTCTTAATTTAAAAAAAAACTAATGTATTAGTTAAATTTCAAATAGGTGTCAGCATTTTATCATCACCAAATTGTTGAATTGAAGAGTATAAGTCTAAAATAAAATTAAAAGTTAAAATGAGTATGCAATATCAATTCTGTAAATTCTTGAATCTAACATTCTATACATGTAGAGAAGATGAAGTCCTTAGAGAATTGATACGATCTTTGAGGAGAGTAAGGTCTAATCCAGTAGTTCTCAAATGTAAGTATGAATAAAAATCACCCAGATATAATAAATCAGAATTCTTCAGGATAGTACCCAGTATATGCATTTTTAGTAAGCGCCATAAGTTAATTTAATGCAGGTTGCTTTTTTTGTTTTGTTTTTTTTTGCTATGCTGCACAGCTTATAGGATCTTAGTTCTCCAGCCAGGGACTGAACCTGGGCCCTCAGCAGTGAGAGCATGGTGTCCTAACCTAACCACTGGACTGCTAGGGGATTCCTAACACCTAGTTTTTTTGAAGTAATTTTTAAAATCCTAGGACAACATTGACAATATTTTTTGTTAAGAAGTCCAGGATGGGAGAGGAGATTGTAATGTGGTGACAAACAAGGGTATGATGAAGTTTTATTGCAATTATGTGTTATTAATCAAACAACTTGGGAACATTGAATTGGGACATATAAAAATTGTCTATTAACAAAGGAAGTTTATTTTCAACTGTTTGTTCCTAAAACCCTAACACAGAACCCTTTTTTTGCCTGCCACTTGTGGCATGTGACATCTTAGTTCCCCTATCAGGTATCGAACCCGTACTCCCTCAGTGGAAGTAAGGAGTCTTAACCACTGGACCTCCAAAGAAGTCTGCTAAACTCTGTTAAAACTGAAGTAGACCCGGAAGGTGTACCCTTTTGTTAAATTCTGGTTAGATGTAAATAGTGTTATTAATAGACCCCCCACTTCATTGTATTCCTGGGATAACTATAACCTGAGAAAAACAGTTCACTTAAAACTCATGCTGTATAGTTTGGGCCTGTAAGTAAGAAAGCACAGTGGAGATGACCACTTGTCCTTCTCCAGCTAGAATTTAAAAATTGACTTTCTTTTTTTGTAAATTGTAGCTGTCTTTTCCCAAGGAGTAGGAAAGAGGGGAATTTGGAAATTGGGGGGTCTCAGCAGCAATGGCAGCCCACTCCAGTACTCTTGCCTGGAAAATCCCATGGACGGAGGAGCCTGGTGGGCTGCAGTCCATGGGGTTGCTGAGAGTTGGACATGACTCAGTGACTTCACTTTCACTTTTCACTTTCATGCATTGGAGAAGGAAATAGCAACCCACTCCAGTGTTCTTGCCTGGAGAATCCCAGGGACGGCGGAGCCTGATAGGCTGCCGTCTATGGGGTCGCACAGAGTCGGACACGACTGAAGCGACTTAGCAGCAGCAGCAAAAGTATGGAGGTTGTCAAAACATAAGAGTCTTCAGAGAATTCATCCTCCCTGGGTTCAAAGCATAGATTTGTGTAACCTTCAGCTCTTAACTTCTCACAGCCTTGGACATGCACTGGCTCGTTTATACAACACACATGGATTGGGTTCTGTGGTTGATGGCAACGATGGTCCTAATTCTTCACTCCTTCCTTTGGGCACGCTCTTTGCTACGTAATTTTGCAGTGTCCTCTCACTTTGCCCTTGACCCTGGGCTCAGCCATGCAACTTGCTTTGGTCAATTGGATGTTAGCAAATAAGATGCAGTCCAGAGTCTTGAAATGGGTATGTACCTCTATTGTCACCATGAGAACATGCCCGGGGAGCCCGTTGGAAGATGAAAGATGTGTGAAGCAGATTCACATTATGGAAGCCAGCCTAGATCAGCCTTTGGCTGGCTGGTCCCCAGCAAAAATCAGCAGAGCCACCTAGCCAAGTCTCTGGTCAACTAGTTTACCCCTAGATGTCTGAGAACAAAATCCTTTTTTTGACATAAGCTGAGCTTTGGGGCTTTTATTGTGCAGAATTATTGAGTCAGTGCAGTTACCATTACATGCTAGCCACTTCTATAAGCACTGACTACAAAGTTATATAAGGGGATAATAGTGCCTATCTTGAAAGACCTGTGATGATTAAATAATAGAATACATATAAAGTGCTTATCTATTAATAAATGCTTTCTGCTATTTAAAAAAAAAAGTCTTAAGAATCTACCCCCTCTTAGAGGCCTGTGTTGGTAATAAATTTTTTTTTCCCCTAATTTTTCCTTTTCTTTTTTTTTTTTTTAAATCACACCCTACCTGCAGCCTGCAGAATCTTAGTTCCCCAACCAGAGATCAGATCCCTGCCCGCTGCATTGGGAGAGCAGAGTCTTAACCACAGATCATGAGGGAAGCCCTAGCAATAATTCTTAAATGGAATTCTAAATGGAACTCATATTTTTGTAATGAAACTATACTATGCTAGTATTTCTTTGCCTGGGTTGCCTTTAGACTTTGCCCCAGAGTTACATGTACAGTTTCAACTATCATATTTATGCATGCCTCTGGTCTCTTTCATAGATGATTTGAGGTACCAAAATAACTTTAACCTGAGTAAATTTCCTCATTTTTAAAAGACCTAATGCTGATGGTCACTTACTAAAATTCATCAAATACAGTCCCAGTACAGTTCACACAGTCCCAGTACAGTTTACATTTTATAGATTCAAGTTTATAAATTTTTAAAAAGCAAATCTTGGGCGATCCTACAGATGAAATCTCATCAATCCTTAATGGAAATATATAAATTATATAGGCTTATAAGGAAAAAATGGGAATAAAGCATATCTTGGGCCTCTCATCTATTTTAGTATTGTGATACAATCTTTTAAAATCCTTTGGTAGAATGTTCTTTATTATTAAGATGTTTGTTGTGTTGGTTTCTATGATTGCTAGAGTATCACTAAGGTTAACCTTTTTAAAATTTGACTTTGTTTTTTAATAGAACTTCAGAGAACATCAGAGTAAATATTTAAATTAGTTTCTGTACTGTTCTCTGAAATAGTCTTTCCTCTTCCTTGTCTATGACCTGCATAGAATTTAAACTCCTATATTGGCAAGAATGAATGATGAAAGAATTTGTCATTTTTTTTAAATCTTAATGTTTTAAAATATTACATGCCCTGTATAAAAGACATCCCTAGAATTTCAAAGGATATGGTTCTAGAGTTTGTCATATTTAACTGCATGTTTAAACTTTTGAAAAATTATAAAAAATACTTTATATTTCAAACCTCTGTACTCCATCATTTGTATCCTTATTTTTCTTGAGTGCTTTATAACATTTCTATTCCTACAGTTATTGGTCTGTATTTATATTTATTAACCTTCAGTCCTTTTATCACAGTTTTTCCATTCCTAGTTGTATTTTGATTCATTCTTGGTGTGGCTATTCTGTCATGTAGCCATTTTGATTTTGTTTATTTTTAAAAGAAAGGCTTATGGGTATTGTAGCTTGAATTCTTCCCGCTCGCTTGAAAATGTCTACCCATTAACCTTTTAACTTTGCTGAGTATATAGTATTTTTATTTTCTTTCACTCAGAATTGGGTAGTCGTTTTTATATTTCTAGAATTGAGTGTGACTGAGGAGTCTGAGATCATTCTGGGTTTTTGTTTTTGTTTTTTCCTTTCTGATGGAGATTTGCTTTTCTACTTCAGTTATCCACGTGATGTTTTTGTTGTATGTTAATAGTTCGTTTTTTGTTTTTTTTTTTCTGCTTTTCTGTTTCATATGTTCCTTTCTTTAGAAACTTAGTTATCTTCTCTATTACTTATGTTGTTTTATATTGTTTCATTCTTTTCCTTTGTTCTGTGCTATGCTAAGTTGCTTCAGTCATGTGTGACTCTTGGCAGTCCCGTGGACCGTAGCCTACTGGGCTCCTCTGTCCTTGGGATTCTCCAGGCAAGAATACTGGAGTAGGTTGCAGTGCCCTCCTCCAGGGGACCTTCCCAACCCAGGGATCAAACCCACACCTCTACGTCTTCTGCTTTGGCTTTACCACCAGCACCACCTGGGATTCTGTGTAATTTCCTCAAATCTGTGTCTTTTACTGTGTCTACATATCTTTGTCTCTTTTTCTGTTTTGTTTCCAATATGGTTTTTATCTCTGATTCTTTTAATCTGTTTTTGTTTTATGGAATCCTTGCATATGTAAAACTGGAGACAATATTGTAACGAATTTCCCATGTATCCACCCTCCACATTCAAACTTTCAATTCATGGTCAGTTTTATTTCATCTGTACTTCCTCATACATTGCTTATTCTCTTCTTTATTCTGAATTATTTTGAAACATCTCAGATATCATCATCTCATCTGTAAACATTTCAGCATGTATCTTTCTTTTAAAGGTAGGATTCCTTCTTTTTCTTTTACATAACCATAGTGCCATTCTCACTCCTAAAATAATTTTTCTGTCAACATCTACAGTTCCCCAATTCTTTGTGGGTTTTTGTTTTAATATTCAGTCTGTTGCAGAGTGTTCCTTTCATAATGTAAAATTAAAATATAGTGGTAGCAAATTGCTATAAAAATTTCAAGATATGTATTCTAAGTTTATGAATTTAACTCATGATAGATTGACAGTAGACAAAAACTATGTTGAAGTATGGTTTCCCTCTACTTTTTACTTTGGATAGTCCTCTTTAGATAAAAAATGCAAGTTTTAGATAATAGAAGTTGTACATTAGTGTGTGCCTTCAGATTTTCTTCTTGTGCCTAAATTATTTCTATGAAAATATTCCTGTGGGATTATTTCCTTCCTCTCCTGTGTTCTGTTCATGACACTAGATGTCACTACGAAGTAGATCATTGGTTATGTTTGCTTATTAGAACAGTTACTTGGGGAAACATACCTTGCTAAAGGTGTATAGTACATTTGCTAGCTCTCACCTTAGTCTTCCTTATCCAGATATCACAGTATTAGGCAAATGTTTGATAGAGTATAGTTTGGGATTGTAGACATTTATTTCAATGAAGATAACATATTTTTCTCTTTTTATTCATTCCTTTTTTATCTGGAGAGTTTAAGAGAAACTCTTGAATACCTTTCATTCTGTCATCTTTAATAAATACTATTTCAATTCAAAAAATTTTAATGAAAAAATATTTAATCTCACCTTTTATTTTTATATCAATCTTAATTTTTTTAACACATCTAATGATCATTTTTAAGGACTTATATATCAGAGTTTTAAAAATGCTTGTGCTGAAAAGTTAACAAGCTTTTATTTTAGAATATAAAAGAAGCTGTTAGCAATCTGGTATCTTCTGGTAGGGAAATAAATCATTTTATGATAAGGAGTAATCTAGGAAAATGTCTGTGCCCTTGGAGTTTTGTATATATATATTAGAGCTTTCATGGTTTGCATCTTAAAAGGCAAAGTAGAATTATGTTTTGTACTTACAGTCCATTACACCATTTTGCACTAAAGGCATTTCTTAACAAGATAGATGCATTTTATTAAAATGTATTTTGAAGCAAAATTACACTAACTGAATCCTTTAATTCATAACAATAGATTGGTTTTCTTATATTATAAAACTATGTGTCAATCAAGTGTTGCCCTTTCTGACTGTAATGAAATCACAGTTGTAGCAATGTAAGAGATTCTAAGAGCATGAAGGAAAAAAAATTTCTTTTCAAAAACTTTTTGCTACTTTCTTTTCTTGAAAGTTACCTTAAAACAAAAGATACAGATTACAACTCCCATCTTTGATAGAACTAGGGGACATTTTTAACCTCTAAATTATAGTATGGTAAAATAACCATGTGCCTATGATCATGGTAACCAATTCAGATTAGAGCAGGTTATTATATTCAGGAAGAACCTAATGTGAATACAAATATATTAAGAAGTGATTGAGGGGCCTTCCTGGTGGTTCAGTAGTTAGGAAACCACCTGCCAATGTAGGGGACACCAGTTCCATCCCTAATCCAAGAAGATCCCACATGCCTTGGGGCAGCTAAGCCCACGCCACAACTACTGAGTCCACACTCCAGAGCCTGCGAGCTGCAACTAAAGAAGCCCACACACTGTAGAGCCTGTGCTCTGTAACAGGAAAAGCCACTGCAATAAGAAAGCCCACATGCTGCAAGTTGAGTAGTCCCTGCTCACTGCAATTTGAGAAAGCCCACACGCAGCAACAAAGACCCAGCACAGCCAAAAATTTTTTAAAAAGAAGTGATTAGAAATTCCCTGGCAGTCAACTGATTAGTACTCAAGCTTTCACTGACAAGTGCATGGGATCTATCCCTGGTCTCCCGACAGGGAGTCCCTGCAAGCTGTGCCTCGCAGCCACCAAAAAAAAAAACGTGATTTAAACAACTAGTAGCAAGTTTAGGATAGAATTATCACTGGACATCTAAGCAAAAGAAAACAAGATAATTGTAGGAGAGCAAAATCTCATCTTTCATAATAGGAGATCAGCACTTAATACCTAAAACTGCAAACTCAAGATAAGACAGTACACATTTTCACTTAAAAATATGAAAATAGGTCAAAAGAATTGAAAATGGGGACCTCTGGACAAGGGAAAATGAAGAAAGGGACTGCTGTTTGCCTTAGTAAACTTGTGGGTCCTGGTTGACTCTCCTGAGTGTGCAAAATCAAAACCTAAAGAAAACAGGTAACTCACTGGTGGTCTAGTGGATAGAATTCTACACTTTCACAGCTGAGGGCTTGGGTTCAGTCCTTGTTCAGGGAACTAAGATCCAGCAAGATGTGTGGTGTTGCCAAAAAAGCAACCATGCATTTGAAAATTTTCTAGTAGATACACTGTAGCAAAGTATACTTGCAGTACCATATGTTCCACTAGCACAGCCAGAACATGACAGTGTCCTGTCACTGGAATCTTCATAGAAGCCCAGTAAATAGCATACCTTTCCTGCCGCATTGTGAGCAAATTAAGAAATCAAAGCTATGAAGTAGCATAAGGAGGTTGAAATATCAACTTCATTTCCTTTAAAGGTTAAATTGGATGATACAACTTAGAATGAGAACTAAATGGGTCTGTTTAACTGAACCCTGGAATAAAATGGACTTATCTACTTAAGTTCAGTTCAGTCGCTCAGTCGTGTCCGACTCTTTGTGACCCCACGAATCGCAGCACGCCAGGCCTCCCTGTTCATTACCATCTCTCGGAGTTCACTCCAACTCACGTCCATTGAGTCCGTCATGCCACCCAGCCATCTCATCCTCGGTCGTCCCCTTCTCCTCCTGCCCCCAATCCCTCCCAGCATCAGAGTCTTTTCCAATGAGTCAACTCTTCACATGAGGTGGCCAAAGTACTGGAGTTTCAGCTTTAGCATCATTCCTTCCAAAGGAATCCCAGGGTTGATCTTCAGAATGGACTGGTTGGATCTCCTTGCAGTCTAAGGGACTCTCAAGAGTCTTCTCCAACACCACAGTTCAAAAGCATCAATTCTTCAGTGCTCATCTTTCTTCACAGTCCAACTCTCACATCCATACATGACCACAGGAAAAACCATAGCCTTGACTAGATGGCAAAGTAATGTCTCTGCTTTTGAAAATACTATCTAGGTTAGACATAGCTTTTCTTCCAAGGAGTAAGCGTCTTCTAATTTCATGGCTGCAGTCACCATCTGCAGTGATTTTGGAGCCCCAAAAAATAAAGTCTGATACTGTTTCCACTGTTTCCCCATCTATTTCCCATGAAGTGATGGGACCAGATTCCATGATCTTCAGTTTTCTGAATGTTGAGCTTTAAGCCAACTTTTTCGCTCTCCTCTTTCACTTTCATCAAGAGGCTTTTTAGCTCCTCTTCACTTTCTGCCATAAAGGTGGTGTCATCTGCATATCTGAGGTGATTGATATTTCTCCCGGCAATCTTGATTCCAGCTTGTGTTTCTTCCAGTCCAGCATTTCTCATGATGTACTCTGCATATAAGTTAAATAAGCAGGGTGACAATCTACAGCCTTAACGTACTCCTTTTCCTATTTGGAACCAGTCTGTTGTTCCATGTCCAGTTCGAACTGTTGCTTCCTGACCTGCATACAGATTT
>SJYT01061656.1:166325-193535 GCA_006410635.1 Cephalophus harveyi
AGAGAGAGAGAGAGAGAAACAAGTTGAGCTCCCTTCTCAATGATGAAAACATCAAAATGTTGAATTGTTCCAATCTGACATTAATCTCTTTTACAATTTTTGTTTCTTTGATGCTCAGTTTTGCCATAATAGTCTGTATATACCTGGTGTTGATCCTTTTTTTTTTTTTGGTATAAATCAAAGAAGAAAAAATTTTTTCATATATTAAGGAGCTATTTTTGATACAATCCCCCAATTTTTAAAAAAGAGTAAATTTATAACCTATATGCTAACAGGTAAGTTATAAGTGATTTGTACTTATGGGAAATGAAACCTGAAAACTACTACTAAATGTTATTCTCAGAGAGACATTTTCTTAAAGAGTTAAATATGTAGTATATTAGAATACTCAGAATTACATCCTGTTTTAACCTCTATTAGATTTGGCAAAAAGTTTATCAAATCATGTTTGAGTGCTTTTCATATGTAAAATCTTAAATAGATGCTCCAGAAGTTAGTAAAAGAGGCACCCTTTCTTTTCAGGAGCTTATAATCGGGTAAAAATGGATATAACAAATTAAGCACAAGATAGTACATGGAAGTAGCATAAGAAAATACTTAGTGCTAAAGGGAATTTAATGAGAGGGAACACATTGAGTTTTTGAAGGGAGGTAGACAAGGAGTATGAAATGGCTTCTAGGAGTGCTGTCATTTAACTCTCATTTTTTCCTCTAACATTCAGTCTGACTGGGTCTTAGAATTTAAGATATCACTATTACAGTAATGTTTATTATCTTTAGAAAATAAGTAAAATATATCCATTGTAGAAAGTCTTAAGAAATTTAGAGGAGCATAAAGGATATGCATAAACATGCATAATACCACTGTTCATTTAATCACACTGTCATATTCTTGTTTTATCCTTCAGGTTGGGGTTGTTTTTTTTTTCCCAAATAAAATTGAGATCATATTGAATGTATATTATCTTAAAGTACAGTGTATACTGTTCTTTTCATTAAACATGAAAGCATGTATAACATGAGCCTAGGTCCTCACAACATTTTGAGTCAGTTCTCTATTATTGTGCTAAGATGAACATTATTATGTCTTTTACTGTAGTCTCTGATTATGTCCATTGGTCAACTTTTTAATAGTTGATTTTGGGGACATTTTTAAGGTTTTCTTTAATACTTAAATAAACCTTTTGTTGAAGAATATATATTCTTACTCGGTAATGGTATTTATTTGCATTTATTGAATAAATCTTTCCCTATTTTTCTTTCCTGGCTTTGAATATACTCACATTAATAGGAAGGAAAGTTATGACCTACCTAGATAGCATATTGAAAAGCAGAGACATTACTTTGCCAACAAAGGTCCGTCTAGTCAAGGCTCTGGTTTTTCCAGTGGTTATGTATGGATGTGAGAGTTGGACTGTGAAGAAAGCTGAGCGCTGAAGAATTGATGCTTTTGAAGTGTGGCATTGGAGAAGACTCTTGAGAGTCCCTTGGACTGCAAGGAGATCCAACCAGTCCATTCTGAAGGAGATCAGCCCTGGGATTCCTTTGGAAGGAAACTCTAGTACTTTGGCCACCTCATGAGAAGAGTTGACTCATTGGAAAAGACTCTGATGCTGGGAGGGATTGGGGGCAGGAGGAGAAGGGGACGACCAAGGATGAGATGGCTGGATGGCATCACTGACTTGATGGACATGAGTCTGAGTGAACTCCAGGAGTTGGTGATGGACATGGAGCCCTGGCGTGCTGCGATTCATGGGGTCGCAAAGAGTCGGACATGACTGAGCGACAGAACTGAACTGAAGACTCTAAAACAGAACTATTATAATGAAATCAATGACCATGAATTATTTCTGTAAAACTGTTTTCCACTGGCTTTATGAAAGTTGATTATGTGATTTCTTAATTACTGTTCAACAAATGCTTATAGATGAGCTAAGAAAAGTTCTTTTAAATGGATTAGCCCCTTTTTTTGTAAATATTAATAAGTTTTGTTTTTGTTTCCTTTGACCTCGCTTCTTGTGGGATCCTAGTTCTCTGACCAGAGATCAGACCTGGGCCCTCTGAAGTGGAAGTGTAGTGTCCTAACACTGGACTGTCTGGGAGTTCCCTGAGTTAACACTTTTGAGGGGAATTTTTAAGAATGCTGCTACTGCTGCTGCTAAGTCACTTCAGTCGTGCCCGACTCTGTGCGACCCCATAGACGGCAGCCCACCAGGCTCCCCCGTCCCTGGGATTCTCCAGGCAAGAACACTGGAGTGGGTTGCCATTTCCTTCTCCAATGCATGAAAGTGAAAAGTGAAAGTGAAGTTGCTCCGTCGTGTCTGACTCTGAGCAACCCCATGAACTGCAGCCCACCAGGCTCCTCTGTCCATGGGATTCTCCAGGCAAGAGTACTGGAGTGGGGTGCCAGCATCTCAAATACTGGATGGCTTTTCCAAAGCTTTAAGTCTTAGAATTGAAAGGAAATCATCTAGTTCCTCATTTCATAAATTAGGAAGCTGAGGCTCATAGAAGTTAAATAATTTTCTAAGGTCACGTGAACATGGCTGGGCTTTTAATAAAACAAGCAAGCTTTTCTGAATAGATTTTTTTGTGTGTTTTTTATTTCCCCACATGATTATAGGGGCAATTCTATATTTAATGGAAATCAAGGTGGAGTTTACATCTTCGGTGATGGACGAGGCCTTATCGAAGGAAATGACATTTATGGTAAATGTATTTTGTTCTGTAAAATTTTAGAGCCTGGCCTGTGTTCCTGTCATTAGGATAAAGGGACCATTTTGAAACCTTCTGAATAGGAGAACTGATCTAGGTTCTTTAAATTCTCAATAAAGATGATTCTGTGGCATTTATTCACTTAACAAACATTTACTGAGTATCTACTATGTGTTAGGCACTGTTCTACATACTAGGGATGAAAATAAAACTAAGACCCTATTCTCACAGAGTGTCTGCAGTTCCCTTAAATTCATTCCATTGTTTAGCAATTTCTGTGGTAGTTTTATACACTTTGGTACTAATTAGAAAGGGAAAATACTTATTCCTCATTAAAACTTTTGAGGTATTAATTCAGCAAACAATTATTAGGTATCTGTGTGCTAGACACTGATAAGTTATTGGGTGTCCTTTTTTGCTAATACTTACTGGATAATACACATAATTTTACTCATTGCTAGGTACTTTTTTGAGTACTTTACTTGAATTAAGTCATACAGTATTTACATCAACCCTGTGAAGTAGGCAGTATTAAATATTCCCCCACTTAATGGTCAGGAAACAAAGGTACAAGGAGGTTTAAGCAACTTAAAGTCACACAGGAAATAAGTCAAATTCCTGGGAGTCAAAACTTAACAGCCTGGCTCCAGCATCTCTGGTCTTAACCACTATTCTTAGACTGCCTGCAATCCTTCTGCATCTTCTTACACTCCTAGTTCCTTAGTTTTGTCCTAAAATGTTCATGGATCATAAGTATCTTTCTGAATATGACATATTTCACAGAATTGTGCTCTTACTATGTTCCATTAGGCTCCATATGTTGATATTGTAACTTTTATTTTTAAATAGGCAATGCATTAGCAGGAATTCAGATTAGGACAAACAGTTGTCCAATTGTTCGACATAACAAAATTCATGATGGCCAGCATGGTGGAATTTATGTGGTAAGTTAATAAATAAATACAGTTAATTAATAAATACAGTTCTAGAACTTCATGAATCAAAGTTGGGGTAGAAAAGAGAGTACAAAATTATGTCTACTTTAAGTAGGCCATATTCAACTTTTTCTCTCTCCCATTGTATGAATGACTTAATATTTTGTGTGTAGTGCTCTGAATAATTTTGTCAACTGACTAAATTTAAGCATAGGAGATAACACCTTTTTATTGAAATATCTAATTATAATGGCAGTATGGGCTGAACGCATACAATAAATGGTTGGCAGTCTGAGTTATACTTGTTACACTAGAATTTGGCCACTGTGATTACTGTATGAGTCTCTGAGATTTTCCAAAAGTATTAATTAAAGTCATAATATCACTGAGTATTAATAATGCTAGACTTGAATATTTTTATCTTCTGAAAAAGCCAGACATTTGACATGATGTTGAAACATAATTAAGCATCATACAAAATTTAAAAACCTATATATTAGTGTCCTGTGTCTTCTGTCATCATAACAAGTAAGAAAATGTAGAGAATTTCAGAAAGGTCCTTGTGTGATCCCAGGTGTGAGTCTAATTTTTATTCCTAGTTCTAGAAATGTTCATGTCTTTAATTTTTATTCCTAGTTCTAGAAATGTTCATGTCTTAAACCTTCTACTAAAAATAAAAATGTTAGTAACTTGAACCTTGTCCCAACTTAAGTGAGAGAACTTTGGTTTGTTTTGTATCTTAGAATGAGATAAGAAAATCCAGTGCTACTATTCTTACCATAATAGATTTAAAAATACAAAAATACACAAAGGACAGTATAAAACCTTTGAGCTTAAACTCAGGTAAAGACTAGGTAAGAAAATGTTACCAGTTAGCTCTTTTTTTCTGGTCATAATTTGTCTCAAAAGGTAGACTGTACTGTAAATTACTTGGCTTATACAAGATACATATTATAGTCAATAACTTTTATTTAGCATGAGAAAGGACAAGGCGTAATAGAAGAGAATGAAGTCTATAGTAATACTCTGGCCGGAGTCTGGGTGACAACTGGCAGCACTCCAGTACTGAGAAGAAACAGGATACACAGTGGCAAGCAGGTAAGTTTATGTTTAACTTAGTATGGGAAATTATTGTTTTATAAACACATTTTTTTAATTTGAAAAAATTCTTTATTAATTTTAGGTTGGTGTTTATTTTTATGACAATGGACATGGAGTACTAGAGGACAATGATATTTATAATCATATGTATTCAGGGGTTCAGATAAGGTAAATGTTTTCACATTTGGCTTTCTTCGGGGAGGGAATTGTGAGTGTGTAGGGTAAATAGAAAAAATTACCTGGTTACTAAATGCTCAATCTTTATTCCTCCTTTTGTATATGTGTTCATATTCTATCATACTCCTGGCTTAAATTGTGTGTAAGTTTTGGCTGAGTTGACACATATGCCATAAGAGCTCATTTCCACTGTTGTATCATCCAGTATGACAGTCCTTATCAGCTATCAGTGTATTCTATCATACTTGGAGAGTAGAAAGCTATGTAAAAATACCTGTAAGGTACCTACATGTTGTAGGTACTTATTAAATGGGAGCTTCTGTTTTTATGCTCATTCTGCAAAATTAATAGGCTTTAAATCCTTCTTTTTTGTATTTTACCAGTTTTTGGAATTGCAGTAGTCCTGATCATATTTTATTTTACATATGAGGGGAGCATATAATAATAAAGGTTACTTAATCTAACCTCCTCAGTTTAGTTTACATATTAGGAGACTCTATAGTAATAATCTATAGCTAAGTCTGTTCTGTGGGAAGATAGAATTACACAAAATTAAGCCCGTTTCCTCACTGACAGACTTCTCAGAGTATCTTGAAGGTGATGTTTAATTATGTCGTTAATTCTTACAGTGATTATTGTGGGTTTAAAACCCACTGTTAACGTGGGATGTGCGAGCAGAAGCAATGAGATGGTATTACTTTCTATTCTATCCATAGGACTGGAAGCAACCCCAAAATTAGGCGCAACAAAATCTGGGGAGGACAGAATGGTGGAATTCTAGTTTATAATTCTGGTATGTTTAATCTTTTACCTTTTTTTTTTCAGTGATACTCTCTTTAGAAGTACACTTTCTAAATAACATAACCTAAATTTTTCCATTTATAGGTCTAGGCTGTATAGAAGACAATGAAATATTTGACAATGCAATGGCTGGAGTCTGGATTAAGACAGACAGTAATCCTACACTAAGAAGAAATAAAATCCATGATGGAAGAGATGGTGGCATCTGTATATTTAATGGGGGTCGAGGTATTGTTGTTAACTTTGCATTAGTTAAAAACCCAGTTTTCCGTTATTCTTCCATATCTTTAATGATCAATGACATTGCCAATTAATGTCATTGTAAGGGGATCACGGTCTTTCCTTATTAAATCTTGAGATGGCTTAGGAGGTTAGTGCCTAGAGTTAAAGGAGACATGTTTGCAGAATTTTTCTTCTCCTGTTATAGCTACTTTGTGCCCCTTTTTTAAGGCTTTTTTTAGTAAGGCTTTTTTAAGGTAGCAGAATTTGTTTACACCCCCTCTCTGGACTTTTTATTATCCAGAATAGTGATATGATTATAATAAACTTTAAAGTCAAGTTATAGAACTAGGTATGAAAAATTAATTGGTCTGTAAATATATAAAAATGTCTGTAGTCAGTAAGTATTGCTTATTTGTACCCGTTCACAACCATCTTTGTTAGAGAATTGAATTATTAAAGCCAAGATGTGCTCAGTTTGGTATCCATAAAGGTCAAACTTTGCACTGAGGCAAAAGCTTACAGTCCCTGCCTCTTTCCAGTTTATTTTGTTCATAGAGACTATCGAATGCAAATTATCACCATTCCTGAAGTATCAGTAACCCAACATCATACGTACCTTGTATAGAAGATTAGCTAGTAATTACTCTAACATAACAAGACTTAATCAACAAAATTTACTGCTACCACCAAGCAGCATGATTCCATTAATGACATAGACTGTCAAGAAGCTTATAATCTAGTAGTTCAGTAAATGACATAATCCTCTGATAGGATTCTTTATAAGATACAATGAGGAAAACAGTACAGAATTGTTGGTTTTATTTGTAAGGTGTTGGAAAAGGTTCTGGAGTAAAAGCACTCTTGAGCTGTGTCTTGAAAAATTGAGTATTTACTGGTAAGTTGAGGGGTTAGGGGTTTGAAGGCCATTCTGGTATAGAAAGTAGTTATTTCACTCTTTCGTTTGTTCTAGTATATACTTACTAATTTGGAGAAGGTGATGGCACCCCACTCCAGTACTCTTGCCTGGAGAATCCCATGGATGGAGGAGCCTGGTGGGCTGCAGTCCATGGGGTCGCTAGGAGTCGGACACGGCTGAGAGACTTCACTTTCACTTTTCACTTTCAGCATCGGAAAAGGAAATGGCAACCCACTCCAGTGTTCTTGCCTGGAGAATCCCAGGGACGGGGGAGCCTGGTGGGCTGCCGTCTCTGGAGTCGCACAGAGTTGGACATGACTGAAGTGACTTAGCAGTAGCATACTTACTAATTGAACATACCTGTGCCTAACACTGTGATACAGATACTGAAGATAAAATGGTGAATATAAAACAATACTACATCCAGAAAGTTTATAGTCTAATGGAGTAGCACATGGTAAGCAACAGTCTAAAAGGAAACAGTGGTTTAGTAAGGCAAGAGATTCTGAAAGTTGAGGTTGGAAAGGGGACAGGGCCCAAATCATTAAAGGCTTTGTTTTTATATATGCAGAATAATGAAAAGGCTTTGTATGTATGCAGTAGTTTGGACTAGACCTTAGCAAAAGTACTTGAGGAGCCTATAGTGGACATCTGGAAAATTAGAGGTAGCGTCTTGGAATAGTCAGGCTTTTCCTGTAGCTCAGGGGTATAAAGAATCCACCTGCAGTACAAGAGTCGAGGAGACGCGTGTTTGATACATGGGTCGAGAAGATCCCCTGGAGGAGGGCATGGCAACCCACTCCAGTATTCTTGCCTGGAGAATCCCATGCATAGAGGAGCCTGGTGGACTACAGTCCATGGGGTCACAAAGAGTCAGACATAACTGAAGTGACTTAGCACACATGCACTCACACACTTGGAATAGTCTTTTCTAGGAGAAAAGCAATTTACAGGTTAATATTTAACAATTACAGATAGGTCAGATGTGTACAGAAATAAAAGCATTTCATGTCTTCAGGGAGCAGAGAAACACTAGTACATAACTAAATATGATTCAGTGTACATAAGTAGGTTTTATAGGAGTCATATTAATACTTATTTAGTACTGTGTACTTTTACATGTATTAACTAATCCTCATAATAACCCTATTGTGGTAGGTGCTATTATGCCTATTTTACTGATAAGGAAATTGAAATAAAGAGAAGTAATTTGCCCAGAGTTTGGAAGCGGTTAAGTCAGTATTTGAAGGCATGAAGTCTGATTCCTCAGTCTACTCTTAAATCATTATCATCCCAGAAGAAAGAATAATTAATTTGATAGAGGAAAACCAAAAACCTCCCAGAGGAAATGACATTAAGAAGAAAGACTATGGGAAGACACTGCAGAAAGAGGAAATAATATAAATCAAAGGCAATAGAGATAAAAATGTATAGTATATTCAAAGTGTAAGTAATGTAGTGAAACAAGAGGGGTAGGTTGGGGGAATATTTTGAAAGACTGTAAACAGCAAGTTAAATTTTAAGCTTTATTCTGTAAGTTTTTTATACTGATAAAGGGATATGATAGAGTTGTAGGAAATGTGGGAAAACGATAGCAGAAGAGAGACTGAAGTAAAGAAACTGACCAAGGAATGCTGATAGTGGCCAGAAAGAATTGGGGCTTGAATCTAAAGCATGGAGAATGCAGAGATCCTAAAAATACTTCAAAGGAATTAATTCAGCAGTGTTGAGTAAGAATCAGCTTTATGCCTTGTGCCTGGGCACTGGGTATGCAGTGGTAAGCTATACATGGTCCTTGCAACCATGGGACTGCCAGTTTATTGGTTAGAATGGTCATCTGCTAATTTTAAAATTTTTGCTTAAATTGAAATATTTGTGAATTACTAAACAAACTTTTTTTCAGTTGAAAAATTAGTCCTATGAATTTTATAGTCCAGTTAATAAGAAACTAAAAGAAAACCTAAATACCACCAAAAAGACAGTAAAATTTGCTATGTGGATTAGCCCTAACCTGGGGAAATAATTTCATTATAGGTCTCCTTGAAGAAAATGATATTTTCAGGAATGCTCAAGCAGGTGTTCTAATCAGCACCAATAGTCATCCAGTCTTGAGGAAAAACAGAATATTTGATGGATTTGCTGCAGGTTTGTATTTTCTTTTGTTACCTGTAGCTTGTTTGCTGTACATTGATTCTTGGTATATCATTTCTTAATAACTAAAGGTGTGCAGTGTGCTGTGGAAGTCGGCTGAATGCTTGTTTACAATTGCTTTTAAGAGCACCTAATCCAAGTTTTGGATTCAGTCCACGGGGTTGCAGAGTTGGACATGACTTAGTGACTGAGCTCACACAGTCCAAGTTTTGGATTCTTCTACTCTAAGCCAAACTTAAAATAGTTGTTCTTGTAGTTCAGTAGTAATTAAGAATCATTAATTGGATAGAGTAAATACTGGCTACCATTAGGAATAAAGGTAAAATGCAAGTCCTCTGACCTCATAAATAACGTTTTTTTAAAGATATTGTTAAGTAAAATTCAAGTATTATGCATATATTTCAACTTTTTGCCAGTAAAGACAATTTCTCTTAATTCCAAATAACCATCTAGCTCCTGCCTACACATATTTCTGGGTCATATCTTCTTAGTTGGAGAGAAATTTTAAAATAATGTCATTATCCATAGAGTATGAACCATCTGTATTATTCCTTCCTTAGCAGGGATAGAGAACTAAGTGATTCAAATAAGCTTCCATTTTTTCTTTAGATGTTAGTAATTAATATACAATTTACTACATTTAACATACTTTTTATATAAAAGAACTAGTTTACTACATTTGCTATATTTCAGGTTTCTTTTAAGAAACTATATAAAGTGATGCATCTGCTGTTTGTAAATTTTGCTTCAGGTATTGAAATTACAAATCATGCAACTGCAACACTAGAAGGCAATCAAATTTTTAACAACCGATTTGGAGGCTTATTTTTAGCATCTGGTGTTAATGTGACAATGAAAGGTATGTTGGAATCTTGTGTTCTGCCTATAAGTGCACTAAATATACCATGAAAAGATAATCAGAAGTCATTGCTATCCAATAATTTAATTCCTGTCACTGTACAGTAGTTAACCAGCAACTCAAGAGATGTATTTTGAAAATTTTGTTTCAACTTATTCTAAATAGTTGGGAGTACCTTATACAAGGAAAACTCATTTCTATTCCTAGCCTTTTTTTTTTTAGTTCATTGATTAGCCTCTTTTAAAGCTCTTAAACTCTATTAAGTCTTTATACTATAGAATATTGTTTATTTTTTCTTTTATTACAGACAACAAAATAATGAACAATCAAGACGCCATAGAAAAGGCTGTTAGTCGAGGCCAGTGTTTATATAAAATATCAAGTTATACCAGCTATCCCATGCATGATTTCTACAGGTATATTTCTCAGTTATTTGTCTTAAAAAGAGAGGTACTAAGGTTTTCTCTCCTTAACTGACAAGAACTCAACATTTTTACCTTTCCCTTAAGTGTATGAGCTAAAAGAAAGTAAACTGGGTATTTGCTAATAGAATGTAACTGAAAATTATTAGCTGTCCACATTTTCTGTGATCAGTCGTCTTGGAGGATCCTGTGTTTGAGACCATAAAATGTGGGAAAATGTAGTACTGTACAACTGTAGATACCACTGAAAATGCAAAACATTTATACTGTTTTCCTAGACTGTCATTAAGTATTCCTTATATCCTAGCTACCATGAGTGGTTTTAATTCTCCTCTCCCCCATATTGATTCAGTAAACCCCATATTGATTCAATAAAGGTAGCTACTTGTTTTCCTTGGGAGACACAAAATAGGAAATTGTTATATTCCATTGAAGTCTCTTTTCAGAACTAGACTAGAACCACAAAAATTTTGGTCCTCTTAAAAGCCAAAGGTCATAGGGTAATATATAACAGATTGCAGTATTCTGAATAAATAAAAGATGATTGAGGAAAATAATGTAAGCTTTTGTTTTTTAGATGTCACACTTGTAACACCACAGATCGAAACGCCATATGTGTGAACTGCATTAAGAAGTGCCATCAGGGACATGATGTAGAATTTATTAGACATGATAGGTATGTATGTCGCACACTTGCTGTATTACTCAATTATTTTCTTCTCCTCACTTTCCTAATCTTTGGGTTTTCATATTTTGTTTTAGGTTTTTCTGTGACTGTGGTGCTGGAACACTGTCTAATCCTTGTACATTAGCTGGTGAGCCTACACATGATACAGATACACTATATGACTCTGCTCCACCTATAGAATCTAATACATTGCAGCACAACTGAGTACCTTCCCTAAAGAAAAAGTCCTGCCATTCTAACATCATAACTTAAAACGTTTCTGGGTTGTTTTTTTTTTTTTTTTTGGAAGATTTAAAATATTTGCCCATGCTACAGGAAGAGACTGTATTAAAAATGGATACACAAGGTCAGTTGACACTATGAAGCTCAAGCTACCAAAAAGAAAGTGGCAATATATTGACTCAGGATCTCAAAGCTGGGTGTTTTAGCATTACTGTGTAAAGACTTTTGAAGGGACAGAAGTGAAGAAATAAGCTTCAATTTTGTACAGATACCAACTTCTGAAAAAAAAGCTGGTGTTTTTACAACTAGCATTGAATGCAGTCCAACTTGCAGTAGTACTACTCTTCAATAGACAAGCAGCTTTGTTGCTGCTTTTATGGACGTGGGTACCAATTGCTTTTGTAATATGGTAAAAATGTGAGCTAGCACTTCTGCGTTTCTTTTGATTTTTTTTAACATGTATTCAGATTGAGAAATATGATTTTAATGCTTTAATCTCATGTAGTTTGTTTTTAATTTCAAGCAAAATCTTATTGTACTTGAATGTGCCCTGTTTTGTTAGCACACCTAGACTTGCTGTAACTGTACTCATGTCCCAGTATGTACGTTCTTTCTATGAAAGAGAAAACACTAATCTTAAATTATATCCAGCAATGTTTCTGGTATCCTTTAAGAAAAGTTAAGACTATTATTTCCTTCCCTTCCCTGTGCAGCATTCAAAATCACCCCTAGAAAGAGTGTTTTAATGAGACTTCCTAGGAAGGGATGCACTGTAAAACAAAAGTATTCTTGTAACTCAGTTTTGTGAAAGGTAAAAACTACTATGTTTTAAAAGTACACTTTAGAAAGTCTCTTCAAAACAGTCCTGTATTTGAACTCTGTTCATAGTTTTTTTTGAACAGTTTAGACAAATTGCTGGAAATTAAAACAATTTCCCGCATTAAGCTGAGACAAGTATATATACAGCCCTATACAGTTTCATAGCCCCCCCCCTTATGTGTATTGGTGACAGTGGGTATAAACAGCCTGAAAGTGTATGCATGTACCATAACATCTAGACTTAATATATTGTGGAGTATTCAATAACCATTATGTAGAAGGTAGATAAGAATTAAAAGGGTTTAATTTCCTAGAAAGAAAATGGAAAAATGGTCATTTTTAAAAAATAAAGTTTATTAGATCATAATGTTGTCTGAATTTACCACCTTTGTCAAAAGTGAACTCAAAGCTTCCAATGTAGTCTATAATTCCTCAATCAAAGTCAGCAACTTATGGACAGCGTCAGCATCCACAGTAGACCTTTCACTAGCCAGACAAACCTCCCTTAAAATTAAAAAAAAAAAAGTTAGTTTGCATTTTTCACAGTGCACCATCCACCCCTTTACTGTTTTCGAAACCCTGTGGTAGTTATATCCAATTATAGTTACCGAAATAATCGCAGTGACTGAGTCATCTTCTCAAATTCTCTTGCTTTTCTATGTCCCTTTTGAATAACCTCCTCTGGAAGATTAGCAAGCCTTGCTGCATTAAAGCCATAGCTTTTAGGACAGGCTCCTTTAATGAATTTATAGAGGAAGGTAATAGTCTCCTGGCTGGGATCTTCACATTCATTTTCTACCATGCATGCCTAAAAAAGAAAAGTTACATGCTGGCAATGGAAGGACCCATTCAAAAACTGACATAATTTTTGAATAAACAATTTATACATACCATGTGTCCTAGGCGCACTGCAATATTTTGAGAATAATCTTCAACTAATGAATGGTAGTGGGTAGAAAACAACGTACGGCACTTTATATTCTCAGCAAGCTCTTTAACAACTGCGTTTGCTATTGCTGTCCCATCGAATGTTGCGGTGCCTCTTCCTGTGAAAATATACATGAACTGTATATTATACAGTCTGCCATATTACAGTCCAGAAGGACAGGCCTCAGAACTTTTTAAGAATGTACTGAGTGTCAGCTGAGTACATCCAAAAGCACTCTGTAAACAGGCCTCTCTAGCTAAACTAGGCCTGCTTATCAGCCCTTAAAGAGTTCAGGAATACTATTCAAGTGCCACTATGTTTTCAGAAACCTTTTAGTTCACTTTAAATAGCCTTATTATCCAATTATTCCCGTATTATAATTTAAATTCAAACAGGATTTAGAAATTGCCACCTTAGTGCCAACTGTGGGGTTTATGGACAAAGGTGGGTATATTCATATTCTTTAAGAAATGTGTCCCTCAGACCATTTTCCAGAAAAATAATTCTTTGTACTAATGTTTTAGAAATTTTAATGTCTTACCTAATTCATCCACAAGCACCAGAGAATGTGCTGTTGCATGTGTAAGTATACTGGCAGTTTCACTCAATTCAACAAAAAATGTACTTTCACCTTAAAAAAAAAATAGTGATCAAAATGAGAATCCTCTTTTAACAGCAGAAACATCTTTTAGGTGTATCATTTGAATCTTATGAACTACCCAGTGGTACTAAAGATTAAATTTTACAAAAAGATTACTTCTAGTATGTTAAAACTTGCATAATGAATTGTCAAATAACAGAGCCTTAGGTAAAAAAATAACTCACCTGACATTATTCTGTCTGAGGCACCAAGTCTAGTAAACACTCTATCAATTGGTGTGAGCCTACACACTTCAGCTGGTACGTAACAGCCCATCTGGGCCATTATAGCTAATAGGCCAGCCTGTGAATGAGGGAGGAAAAAGTATTTTATGACTGATATTAAGAGAAGAGATAGAGATATCTATGTATATCCAGAAGACAGATAATAAGCCAAGCTAATAAACATTAACTAGAAGTCAGGCACTCTTAAAAAAACAATCTTCACAATCTTATGCAGGAAAAGTGAGGCCAAGGGCCTAACTGGATTTAAAACCTCAGAACATATACACTAACCCACTACACTAGTGATTCTCTACTCTGGCTGAACTGTAGGATTAAAACTACTGATGCCGAGAACCCATTGCAAACCAAACAATTTCAGAGGATGAATACACCCAACTCCCAGGTACTTTTTTTGTTGTGCTCTCTAGATGATTTTGATTTAAAACGAAAAGGTTAAAAACCATATTACTACACTACTGCTCCTCTCCAGTCAGCAGCATTTGTACAAAGTATATAATACAGTACAGTAGAATAAGAGGGTCAGCAGACATTTTTTGTCAAGAGCCCAGTGTCTGTCACATTTTTTCTAAAATCTAAATCATGTTTTAGCTCAGTGACTAGCCAACCCCTGACAAAAGGTTAGGAAAATATATTTACTATCTTCCTTAAAAGCAGTTCCCAACAGTTAACTAAAGGTCATGAATTGTATTTGCTTTCCTATATTAACAAGTGCAATGGTTCTAAGGTTTCCTAGAAATGAACCTAATTTAAGAACAAATGTACATTTGTATAATTTTCATTCATTATGAATACATCTAACCTTCAAAGGAAATGGATGCAAAGTCAGGGCTCAAGAAAATCATGGCCTGAACCAACTTCACCTTCTTAAGTGAAGTACTTCCTTTAACATCAGGCAAATATTTGACCGATGAAATGAACACAGTTCATGACTCAAGGAGTTTTCCTTTGCTTACCAGTAAGTCAGTGACTATTATGAGCTTTTTGGGAAACAGTGGCTTAAATGTGTAATAAATTCACTCACAGTTTTGTAACACCACCATTTGTAACTTTACCTGTCTCATAAGTGTAGACTTGCCTCCCATATTTGGTCCAGTAACAAGCACACAGTAAGCTTTGCCATTTTCCTCCTCCTCTTCCTCACAGCCTATTAGAATGTCATTAGGAATAAAGTCATCACCAAAAAAAGTCTTCGTAATGCAGGGATGGCGTGATCCTTTAAGGTCTAGGAAGGGAGGAGTATCTTCTTCTGGCAACAGAATTATTGGACGACACATAGGACCATCACCCCCTCGACTGTAGTTAGTCAGGCACAATAACACATCTGGTAAAGAGAGGACAAAAGTGAGGCTTCATTTTTGAGATAACCAACAAAGGCCCAATTTCTTTCAGAAATGCTTTTTTAGTGGAGGTAGCATGTTCCACTTTAGACAAGGCAGATTTTTTTTCTGTAAGTAGGTACTCCAGTGACACTGTTCTAACTGCACAGTATACAAACAGCTTTGTTAATGGATTCATTAGCTGGAAATGAGTTATCAGCCTAAATGTTTTACATGTCTTTGTTACAGTACTTCATTACTTCATTATTAAAATGAGAAATAACATCTAGTTTCAGCTTAAGAAATCTATCCCCTCAAAGTAGAAACTGTCAAAACACAGAAAAAACCCTCAAGGGAAAAAAAGAAAACTTCAAAACTCTAAAATAAACAAAGGCTTCAAAATAAGTTGGCCATGAAATTTAAAGAAAAAGGAAATTATTTATGAAACTGAAGAGGTTATGTAATACATAAACCAGGGCTCTTAGAAATATAACTCAGAAAAGAAAGTGTGATAACTTGGGCTAAGAGAAAAAGTAAAGATTAAAATCTTTTCAAATATGTGTGTAGAGTGTAAAACAAAGTTCAAGGGATAGCTTTAACATAACAAAGTAGCTTGGGACTTCCCTGGTGGTTCAGTGGTTAAGGCTCCGTGCTCCCAATGCCAGGGGGCACAAGTTCCATCCTTGGTCAGGGAGCTAGAGCCTGCATGCTGCTGCAACAATCACAAGCGCCACAACTAAGACCTGGAGCAGCCAAATGTTTTTCTTTGTAAAGTGCAATGGAAACAATGTTCTATGCACCTTTCAAAAATAGCTGAAAAGCAACATTTATCAAATACTATAAATTCAACTGAAATTTGATCAAAGTAATACCCATTATTTCAGTTTAGGGTTATGAGTCAATAGGGAATTTCCAGTGGACTATAATTTCAATATAAAACTGGCACACAGGGCATCACTAACTAAAGCTTTAGGAATAAACCTGTTGAAAGCCTTACCCAAAACTGCGATACACTCCACAGCAGCCTGCCAGTCCTTGTAATTTTTATCAAAGTTATAGAACAGTCGCCTCATGCAGTCCTTTAATGATGCGTCTCTCCGTTCTTCGGCTTTTATCAGATCAGCCAACTTCTTCTCAATTGTTTTGGTCCAGTATCGTTTACAACCCTTTTTGGTGGATTTCAACTCATATTCTTCTGGCAAATTACGGGTGATGAAATTCTCTGGAATTTCCAACTGGTAACGATTCCTACCAATTCCCCAGTAAACTATGGTTCTACAGCCAATTCGACTGCGCTGTTTCTCCAAGTATTCCAGGAGGCTCTGTTCATTTTCTCTTATGTCAGCAAGAGCTTGGTCATAATCAGAGTCAAATCCTGCTTTGGGAGTAATCAGTCCAGTCTTTCGAGCCTTTTCATGGTCAAAGGCTGTATCCCATCGGTTCAGTTCTGAAGTCAAATCAGGAAAGCGCCCTTCAGGATTTTTTGTCTGCAGAGTAAAGACCTGCTTGAGGATTTTAGACTTAAAGTCATCAATGACTTCTTCCATAATACCTATAATTTTACATATTACTTTGAATCCTTCCAGAGCAGAAAGAAAATCAATAATCTTTTTTTTGCTGTATGTGGTTTCTTCATACATTATAGCCCTGCTATCTGGGTGGTTCTGGCTCTTAAGGGGAGACCCAACATTATGAATTTTACTCAGTAGTCTCTCAAGGTCTGGAAGCTTCTTAAGAAGGTCTACAACCTCAGAGATTTTGTCAGGCACAACCATTAGGTCTTCTATGGCATCCAGGCGATCATTGATCGCATGAGGGTTACAGAGTGGGGCACAAAGCCACTGCTTTAAGAGCCGTTTACCAAAGGGAGTATGGCAAGTATCAATCTTCTCTAACAAGGTCCCTTCAGTAGAACCATTTGTTCCATTCAGAAAAACCTCCAAGTTGTTTAATGTCACAGCATCTAGCACCATTCGTTGATTGGCTTTAGTAAAGACAGCACCAGGTCTTGTAGCAAGGACCATGTCAGAATCCAAGGGAACATATTCTTCAAAATTAGCCATTGATAAAAGCTCCTGATCAATAAGGCATTTTTTGAGGTAGAAGACACAACCACCAAGAGCAGAGAGGGCCAATTCACTCTTCTCTCCTGGTGTCAATCCAATAGAATCTGACTCTGAGGTCATACCTTTAAGCACCTGGGGTAGCATCACCCCACCATCCTCATTTAACTTGTCTGTAAAATATCCTTCTTCAAGGAGAGTTCTCAAAGTTTTGGCTGCATCCCAAAACTGGGAGCCCGGTATCAGACCTTCCTGAAGAGAAGAGGATAATGAACTCTTGAGAATCATCTTCGTTTCGGTTGAGAGATTTCCCTTCTCAAATAAGACTTGTACTGGAGGATAGTGTGCCACTAAAGTCCTAAACCTGGAACAATGGCGATCGTCTGAAAACTGACCTATGAAGAACCTCCCTAGTGAGGCATCAACAAAGCATACTCCATACATGCGAGTGTGGCCAGAAGACTCCTCCTCTTTCTCTTTGAGGCTAAGAAGGTACTTGCTGTAGTTCTCTGAGGGGTCACCTTCCAGCACACTGTAGGTCTGTGTACCCTTCGTAATGACCCTACAGATCTCCCTCATCACCACTCTGTCGTACTTAGATGCGTGTGCCATTTTTCGGCATCGTGCCTCCATCATGTCTGGGGTCTCAGTCTGTTCTACTCGTGCTACTTTATAGCCCTTCTGGACCAGGGAATCTGAGTATCGGCCAAATGCGATTTCAGGGAAACCAGAATGGGCCCAGTTTCCTTTCATGAATACCAGCCCTAGTTCACTGACTCCAATAAGAGCATCCATGTGGTACATCTCATAAAACTTCCCCACTTTATAAAATATGACCAGATCAAAGTTCTGAGACTTAATTTGCCACCACTTCCTCATCCCAGGAGTACAGGAATTAAGGAAATCCTCGGGCACATAGAGTGTGGATGCGTCAAAATCTGGGTGATCAGGCCGCCTCCTGTGCACATCTCTTCTCTTTTCCTCCTTAAGCCACTCTAAAGTTTCATGATACCAGACAGTGGGGCGATTACCGTCATCACATCCCCCACTAATGTGGGCTTGAGATTCAGGATTTTGAGGGACAGAGAAAGCACTCAAAGTATTCTTGGTTTCTGAGGAAATGCCAGTTGCTCGTTTGGTGGCTGAAGGCATTTCCTTCCTTGAACTCTTCCTCTTGAGGGAACCATTCCCAGTTACCATTCTCTTCCGCTTTGGAGCAACTTTGACAGGGGTATCCAGGCCTTCACTATCACTGTCCGCCATGCCACTGCTTATTTCATCACTGCTTGCTTCCTCCTTAGTGTCTGGCTTGAATTCCACATCAGAGCCACCAATGTCACTCTCAGAGTCTGATATGACCCTTCGTTTTTTTATTTGCCGGCTACTTCGTCTGGATCCTTGCAGCTTTGGCCTCACTTCCTCTTCACTCTCAATGTCATTTTCCTCTTCACTCTTATCTGATGTGTAAGTGGCACCTACCTGAGAGGCAAAGAAAGAGTATTTTAAAATATAAAAGTAAAATTTGGAAAAATGACAATATTGCTAGGGAATCTCTCTCAATATGCTGCAGCTTCATATATCAAGAGAAGAAGCCATCTCCAGAAATAAGAAACTATTTTCTTTCTCAATGGATAGCAATTTCAGTTACACCTAAAATTAATATAAATATCACAATAAAGGATTAAGTGATTCTGTCATGAGAGTTCTTTCCTACCCAATACTAATTAAGTCCTAAGGATGGCCGGCCATACATGACAAAATACCCACAGGTGATGTCATCGTTAACAGTCACAGCTGTAGAAAACACTTGTATCTTTCTTCCAGGGTCATCTCTCCTCTTACAGTTGAACATATAAAGTTTACCATTCTATAAATTCCTTACTATAAAAAAAAACAGTAATCATTCTAGTTCTAGTCCTTGCCCCTCCACAAACCAGCTCTATTTTTTTTTCAGCAAGTCAGGTTCAGTTCTCATAGACCTCCCTCATATGTAAAGTAGTTACAAAGTTAAATGTTTTGTCATTACCACCCAGATCTAAACATCTGATTAATGTTATGATCCCTGGTCTCAACCTCAAAAATAAGATTAAAAACATTTCTTTCTTTTTGTTTTGGGTGCGCTCGTTCTTAGTTGCACTAAGCGGGCTTAATTGTTGTATGTGGGCTCTTAGTTCCTGATGAGGATCGAACCCAGACCCCCAGCACTGGGAGTGCAGTCTTTTATCTAGTGGGACCACCACAGAAAAGTGCTAGTTTCTCTCTCTTAAAATATGTATTTTATATGCCTATCTCATATAGAATAGAACAAAATCAAGCAGCTTACAGATAACTCTGTTTAAGCACATCTCATTAGTTTACTAAATTAGAAAATGTTTAAGTATACCAATTATTTGTTCATTTAAGATTTAATTCACTCAAAGTGACCATTAATATTTGAAACCAAGGTTGTCTTTCAACCTTTTCTTACCAATCTAAAATACAACAAAAAAAGTATTAGAACATAAAACTGGATAACTTCCACACCCTCATACAGAAGGTTACTGTCAGACACCACAATCAATTTTATCACCATGTCCTCACTGTTTCCAGCAGACTTGAGAACTTAAGTAAAAAAGGGTGCTAGACTGCTGAGGATTCTAAGTAATTGAATATGACCAGAGGTGTAAGAAAGTATGTGTGTATGAGTACCAAATAAAATATATTTATATATATTTGTGTGTGTGTGTGTGTGTATATATACACACACAAGCTCCAGGAGTTGGTGATGGACAGGGATGCCTGGCGTGCTGCAGTCCACGGGGCTGCAAAGAGTTGGACATGACTGAGCAACTGAAATAGGAAATTAATATGTCCCTCCCTACTTTTCAACATTTTCCCAACAATAGTAACAACTGCCTGTTAGCAGTGTCTCACCTCCGTCTCTTCTTCCTCCTCTGGCTCTGAGGGCTCATCACATATTGCCAACTCAAGCCTCTTAATCTTATCTTTATTCAAGGCTTCATCTGCACGTTGCATTGCTCTGTGTATTTCAGGCTTTGCACTGTAAAAATGACCTCCTTTCTGGGCTTCCTTTGAATGTGAACCTAAAAAACACACATGTATTTATTTATAAATAACAGTTGGCTGGACATTTGGCTCAACGTATAACACTTGCCCGAAGGAACAAGAATGATAACCATCAAGGTGTTTTGTTTTGCCAGAGGCGCATGGGATCTTAGTTCCCTGACCAGGGATGGAACCTGTGCCCCTGCAATGGAAGTGCAGTCTTAATCACTAGGCGGCCAGGGAAGTCCTTCAGGTATAATTTTTAATGTCCCATTATTTTTGATTGATATAAATAAGATCAATAAAGCCTTCACAGAAAGAATTTTCAGGGTAAAACTATCAGTGAAACTGGAATTACCTATTTTACCTCCTGTAAGTTACCTTAATTGTTGGTTGACCCAGGTCCACTCTCTCTTCCAGAAAGACCTCAGACTGTGGACCCTAAAATCATACCTCTTCTGGTGAGGCATAAGATGTAAGGGAGATTTGAGACCCTTTTTAAAAAAACATTGCTTAAGGAAGGCAAAAACTACACTGTCACTTAAATGAAGCAATGACATTAACAATAAGTTTGTTCCCAAGGCAGTTAGATAAGACAGATTTTTTAAAAAATCCTACTCTACAGAACCCTGAATTTTGGGAGGATAATAACCCAGTACAGACTTTAAAGTTTTTTCAAAACAGTTGCATCAAAAATGTCTTGTTTTCCTTTATTCATTTCATTTCAAAGAGCTATAGTATTAAATGACATGTCTATCCACTGAGCAAAAGGTTAGATACAGACAATTAAAATGGTACAGAATTGTTTTAGTTCTTTTCCAAGAGGCCTAACTAGGAATGTCTGTTCTCTTCTTCTACCTGAATATAACAGCTACAAAACAAACCTGAATTTGTCTAACAGATCCAAACATTACATTACTCCCTTCTTTCAGTATACTAAAACTGATGGGACATCCTAAATTTCCATGGAATTAGCAACTTTTATGAGCTGCCTAAAACAAAGCTGCAATTTCTTATTTCTCTAAAGACCTACACCAAAACTACGAACTGCAATAGTCAAAATCATTAAGAGTGGCTCTGAACTTTCCCAAAGTACCTGTTACAGCTGTGCTCACCCTGCCGATCTACTATCACTACCACTCCCCAAAACCTCGAATGCAAACTACAACCCTAAGACCACCCCCCCCCAAAGGCCTACTGTTTTCATGCACACCTCTTTGCGGATTTATTCACATACACATTTTGTAACAATTTGGAAATTTAAAGGCAAAGAGCAATATGCACATCAGTGACTTTATAAAATAATTACAACATAAAAGTAGACTTTTTTGATCTCTTTTTAGTCAAATCTTTTGCCAAGGCTTGGTTTAGCATCTCAAAATTAGTCCTGGAAAAAGACCTCATTTATCATCTGGTCCAACTTGCATATAAGCAAACAGAAGTTACTTTGGCCAAGATTACACAGCACATTAATGGAGAAGACTGAAGTAAATTCTCTTACTCTGTCCTCACCCTGCACATCAGATTTCTACACAGGCCTATCAGCCCTGCAGGATGAGGAGCGATACGACCAAAAGGGCATGATTCCCAGGCTTCTGGGAAACTGACCACTGTTCTGATTCCAAGATACTGAGTTCAGCAATGTCCTAACCAGGAGTCTGAAGATAATGGAAAAAACCTATGCGTGCACAGGATGACATGCATCCTGCAGTCACACTGAGCATGCACTGCAGGAGACTGACAGGGTGCAGCCAGCTTAGGTGAAACCATACCCGCAGGACTGCTGATGTCTGTGATAAATAAGGCTGGGCCTAGGAAGAGTGAGTCAAGGTTCCAGAAGTCTAGTTTCTGATGTGAAGCTCAACTCAGATGTACTCATAAGGTGAACATTTTGAAGCCGAGGTCGCATGCTTCTCCACCTGTCCTAGAGTATGTCACTGATCTAGATGTTCTGTATCTTGGCTACACTGTCTTTTGGAACCTTTTAAGATAGGAACACTTAATTTTTTTTTCATGTCTGAATCTTGTCTATCATAAGATCCAATCATGAAATCATTTTTTCCTTTAAGGGTTTGATATTGCTATAAGTCACTCAGAAGGACAGAAATAGAAATTCAACTCCACACTACAAACTGGCCGAAGATCAGCTACATCTTATCCTTTTCCCATGCTAGAAGCATTTACCACACCCACTCCTAAAATTTATTGGAGTAAAATATGCTTAAATCCACTGTGTAGGAGACACTAACATTCAGACTCACATGTGCATGGGCTCTATCTTACAAACGTACCCAACCTACAAAGTAAATCTCTTACCTGTATATGGCTTTAATAGTCTTCTGCTAACCCAGCCCCGTGTTGGGCTGTCATCAAAAAACTGTACATGAACTCGGGCAGACTTTCCTTTCTCACGGATGAATGTTCCATCAAAAGGGTGGTTGTAAACCAGGCAAGGCCACCAAGGGTAACCCTCCATCTTGGCCCAAACCAAATCACCTGGTGAGAAGTCACAAGAACTGCTGCCAAGAGAAAATACATAATTTGGTTAATATTTTGTTAAGTTACATTAAAGGCAATTACTACAAACAAGCCGTTCTAAGGAAGGTATCTTAAGACACCTTTGAAATTTTCTGGCATTAATATTCAGGCACAGAAATTCTAAAATTAATGATTTTTTTAAATCAAATTTTCAAGTCATTTTAAAAAATCATAAGCAAATATCACAAGACAACACAAATGTAATGGTATTAAAGTTAGAAATTATCTCAGAATTATTCAAGGTTTAAAAACTGGCAGAATTCTGATAGACTAGTAATAGCAGGAAAAAGACAAACTCATTGTACATGTGATTCAAATTATAACACTTGTACTACCACATGTATACATTAGGAACAGGATCTGACCCAAAGTATTAATAAAATACCAAGCATAATGCCTAGGCAAATTTGCTACACTTACATTAAAAATTATTTCATTAAAACTTTGCTCCAACGTATTCCAAATACCCCCAAAGCTAGCAGACTAATACCCCTAGCCCATCCCTAAAAATCTAGTTTTGTGGGAAAACTTAAGAGGTAAGTATGTAATGTGCCCAAAATAGTTGTATACATAAATAGCTGTATAAATAAACCTACAGAATCAACAGGAGATCAAATCTTCACAAAAACTAACTTAGCCCTGAAGATTTCCTGAGAAAGGGAGAAGAATTATACAAGAGTGCCTCAGTGATACAGAGGCCACAATTGATAAACCCTGCTCCAGTACTGTATACCATGATTTTCTAAGCCTGCTTAAAGGTTTTCACTCAATAATGACAAATGTAAAATAAGTACATTACAAAAGAGAATATTTCAGACATTTTAGAATAATCAATTGAGGCGACCTTAATCAGGCTCAATCATAAAACTGAAGTTATTTCTTTCTTCAAAAATGTGGATGTGGAAATCCCTATGCTAGACAGAAAAGAAACCAGAAGATGGCTTCAGCTGGTGCTTACATCCAGGGCCTTTAAAGTACATTTTCTTTCAACTTAGAAAACTGTAGTGACCAGCATGAGTTTATAATTATTGCTGTCAAACACCACAGGGGTCATCTTCAAACAGGGAGCTGTGTCTGCACAATTCAGGTATCTTAACTGTTTCCTCGTTACTAACATATCCATTTGTTAAGAGGAGACAAAGATCCTTACCTCTGTGTGCAACTGTCAAGCAGGCTTTCCCTTAACTTTGTCGGGCAACCACTTAACCACAAAGTCTATCACACTGGGATCAGGAAACCACAAGCTTTCCTTGTATGTTAGGTCCTGAGAGTACCCTAAATCTGTACCCTTTTCTGTTGCTAAAAGAGGGACATAACCTTTGTCCATATATAAATACACTATCAGAACCGAGTCTGAACTCTATGACAGTAACTTCTAGAAGACTGACCAGAGAGCAAATACATGTTCTGCCAACGAACATGTCTCCTCATAGGAAGCATATTTCTGGCTGTAAAATCTTCAGACATCAGACTACAAACTGTTGGCCAAAGTCGATTTTTCTGACAGGGGAACCAGATACTCATCAGTCCAGCCTGGCTGCCCTTCATCCCTTAAGAGATGAAATTTGGTGTGTACATCAAGAAGCCTTAACTCATCACTGGCTAGTTTGAAGTAGTTCTTCCCCTAGGTGAGCTCAGGCTGGCCAAAATGGAGTCAGGTTGCCAGAATGGAGTCAAGTTTACAAAGTATTCAGTTGCTCAGTCATGTCCGACTCTTTGCACCCATGGACTGCAGCACTGCAGGCCTCCCTGTCCATCACCAACTCCCGGAGCTTGCTCAAACTCATGTCCATCGAGTTGGTGATGCCATCCAGCCATCTCATCTTCTGTCGTCACCTTCTCCTGCCTTCAATCCTTCCAGCATCAGGGTCTTTTCAAATGAGTCAGTTCTTCGCATCAGGTGGCCAAAGTACTGGAGTTTCAGCTCCAGCATCAGTCCTTCCAATGAATATTCAGGACTGATTTCCTTTAGGATGGACTGGTTGGATCTCCTAGCTGTCCAAGGGACTCTCAAGAGTCTTCTCCAACACCACAGTTCAAAACCATCAATTCTTTGGCACTCAGCTTTCTTTATAGTCCAACTCTCACATCCATACATGACTACTGGAAAAACCATGGCTTTGACTAGATGGACCTTTGTTGGCAAAATAATGTCTCTGCCTTTTAATATGCTGTCTAGCTTGGTCATAGCTTTTCTTCCAAGGAGCAAGCATCTTTTAATTTCATGGTTGCAGTCACCATCTGCAGTGATTTTGGAGCCCAAAAAATAAAGTCTGTCACTGTTTCCATTGTTTCCCCATCTATTTGCCATGAAGTGATGGGACCGGATGCCATGATCTTTGTTTTCTGAATGTTGAGCTTTATGCCAACTTTTTCACTCTCCTCTTTCACTTTCATACAAAGTGTTAGTGCTCTGTAAAAGTGAAGACTGTTTTCCTTGCCCATGTGAGGGTAAGGACTAAGGTACGGCTAATTCAACAGTAGCTATTTCATTACATACATGTCTATAATATAAAAGTTACACATTCTTTAGAAAAGAGTTAGTGCATCAGAGACTTTGACAAGAATGAACATCTTGGTGGTACATTTGCAGTTCAAGGGATCAGGATGCCCCAAAACTAACAATTCTATTTTACCTTGTGTGAAGCAACAAAGCACTTGCAAGTATCTCAGGTGTCTTAGAAACTAAATATGTAGATCAAAATTCTTAAGCAAAACATACGAGATGGCTACACTTGCCTCCTGAAAGTTCCTGTCTATCCTCAATGAAGAGTAACTCAAGTTTCCAGCTGAGGCCCAAGCCATGGGAGAAAAAACTTTGAGTTCTATACCTTTAACAGTACTAAGTTAATATAGTTTTTAATCCCAAAGGAAATTTGAGCTTTCTCTCTAAGACTGTTACCTTAAAACTGTCATTTGTATAAAAGTGAACAAACTGTACAACAAATTGTAAAATGGTGTTCAAAGGTTTCAAATTGATGTAGCTTCCTTTCCAAGCAACCAACTTGAAAATGTAATGTCTTTAGGGCTTCTCTGGTGGCTCAGTGGTAAAGAATCCGCCTACCAATGCAGCGGACACGGGTTCGAGCCCTGATCTGGGAAGATCCCACATGGGATGGAGCAAATAAACCCGTGCCCAACTGCTAAGCCTGCCTGGGAGCTGGAAGCCCGAGTGCCCAGAGCCCGTGCTCTGCAACAGGAGAAGCCACGGCAATGAGAAGCCGGCACACAGTGCAACCAGAGGAGCCCCTGCTTGCCACAACTAAAGAAAAGCCTTCACAGCAATGATAACACAGTCATAAGTAAATAAAGATTTTTTTAAATTGAATGTCTTTAAATTTATTTGAAAGGCAAATACATGTGCATCCTCACTAGAGGAAGAAACACATGCAAAGCTAATTACAGTCATCAGATCTGTAAAGCTAAAATGCCATCATAAACTGAATTGTTTAAAAACAAAATTGTTTTTCAACATCACCTCACCCTAAACATAAACTTATACTTACAGAAGCTAATGTATAACTTAACTCTGCTGTTAAGAATTGGGCTGGGTCGGGGGAGGCACGGGCAGAATGGATTCCCTGGTAGTCCAGTGGTTAGGACACAAAGCCTTCACTACCTGGAGCAGCCAAAAATAAGAAGTGGAAGTACACTCTAAATGCTATGGCTAAAATGTAGTTAAAAAAAAAAAATGGATAGTTTCCCCAATGTTAAAAGGCTTTTCAGAAAAAAATTCTTTTTAATCTACTTTCTATGTGCAAACGAAGTCTTTAAAGGTAATTTAAAATTTTTATCTCTAGTAGTTGTGCAGTCTCCACAGAATATCAAAATAAAAGGAACATAAATTTTAATCCATGCAAATATTCAGATTTTTACCAATACCAATACCATATTTTAAAATATGTAACTATAACCTAAGCATGGGATCACAGTGGAATGTACTATAATTTGATTATCTGCTATTTTTCATACATTCATCCTTAAAGAGCCAGAGGACCTTATGAAATCAGAGATGGATACAAATGGCTCTACTTGAAACTTTAACAGATTCAGACTTTACTGTATTTTAACATTTGGCTCCATTTCCTGACAATCTTAATACCTTTCTCTTTTCAAATAACTAGGACTGTGTTAAATATTAACAAGGATCATCAAACCCTATGCAATACAAATCCAATCTGAAAATATGTAGGCCAAAAAGTCACTTTACAATGTAGAATGGGTTCTTCCTCGAGTCCAGTGTGAAATCCCAAAATAAATACAGGAATTAACCTATAAATTAGCCTACTGTCGGGAGCCACGTTAGGCATTACTGACAAAACGGAGGCACAACCCCAATTCCCTCTCCTTGTCCTGCAGGCACGGACCCAGGATGAAGGAGTTCAGTTCAGTCGCTTCCGACTCTTTG
>SJYT01061656.1:194363-231942 GCA_006410635.1 Cephalophus harveyi
TAACTGTTGCTTCCTGACCTGCATACAGATTTCTCAAGAGGCAGGTTAGGTGGTCTGGTATTCCCATCTCTTTCAGAATTTTCCACAGTTTATTGTGATCCACACAGTCAAAGGCTTTGGCATAGTCGATAAAGCAGAAGTAGATGTTTTTCTGGAACTCTCTTGCTTTTTCCATGATCCAGCGGATGTTGGCAATTTGATCTCTGGTTCCTCTGCCTTTTCTAAAGCCAGCTTGAACATCAGGGAGTTCACGGTTCACGTATTGCTGAAGCCTGGCTTGGAGGATTTTGAGCATTACTTTATTAGCATGTGAGATGAGAGCAATTGTGCAGTAATTGGAGCATTCTTTTGCATTGCCTTTCTTTGGGATTGGATTGAAAACCGACCTTTTCCAGTCCTGTGGCCACTGCTGAGTTTTCCAAATTTGCTGGCAGATTGAGTGCAGCACTTTCACAGCATCATCTTTCAGGATTTGAAACAGCTCAACTGGAATTTCATCACCTCCACTAGCTTTGTTCGTAGTGATGCTTTCTAAGGCCCACTTGACTTCACATTCCAAGATGTCTGGCTCTAGATTAGTGATCACGTCATCATGATTATCTGAGTCGTGAAGATCTTTTTTGTACAGTTCTTCTGTGTATTCTTGCTACCACCTCTTAATATCTTCTGCTTCTGTTAGGTCCAGACCATTTCTGTCCTTTATCGAGCCCATCCTTGCATGAAATGTTCCCTTGGTATCTCTAATTTTCTTGAAGAGATCTCTAGTCTTTCCCATTCTGTTCTGTTCCTCTATTTCTTTGCATTGATCGCTGAAGAAGGCTTTCTTATTTCTTCTTGCTATTCTTTGGAACTCTGCATTCAGGTGCTTATATCTTTCCTTTTCTCCTTTGCTTTTCACCTCTCTTCTTTTCACAGCTATTTGTAAGGCCTCCGCAGACAGCCATTTTGCTTTTTTGCATTTCTTTTCCATGGGGATGGTCTTGATCCCTGTCGGAGTTAGGCCTTGTGATTCTGACTTGTTTTTTCCTCTCCTCAGCTGAGTTGACTGAAAAGAATATTAAGGTGCTTATTGTTCTTGAGAGGAGCATAAGAAGGCACAAAGCCTTCTGCAGCTGTGCTCAGAGAATAATTCATAAAGGTAATCATTGACATTAGATCAAGGACCTTTACAAAAGAGTGTTCAAGATAAGCACAGCTTGGGGCCATGGGAGGGATTGCTATCTGAAACCTATTTGTGAAGGAAATGTTTATGGCAAAGGAGTTTGCTGAATTTAGAGCTTCAGTTCAGTTCAGTCGCTCAGTCGTGTCCCATGAATCGCGGCACGCCAGGCCTCCCTGTTCATAACCATCTCTCGGAGTTCATTCACTCACGTCCATCGAGTCAGTGATGCCAGCCAGCCATCTCATCCTCGGTCGTCCCCTTCTCCTCCTGCCCGCAACCCCTCCCAGCATCAGAGTCTTTTCCAATGAGTCAACTCTTTGCATCAGGTGGCCAAAGTACTGGAGTTTCAGCTTTAGCATCATTCCTTCCAAAGAAATCCCAGGGCTGATCTCCTTCAGAATGAACTGGTTGGATCTCCTTGCAGTCCAAGGGACTCTCAAGAGTCTTCTCCAACACCACAGTTCAAAAGCATCAATTCTTTGGCACTCAGCCTTCTTCACAGTCCAACTCTCACATCCATACATGACCACAGGAAAAACCACAGCCTTGACTAGACAGACCTTAGCCGGCAAAGTAATGTCTCTGCTTTTGAAAATGCTATCTAGGTTGGACATAACTTTTCTTCCAAGGAGTAAGTGTCTTCTAATTTCATGGCTGCAGTCACCATCAGCAGTGATTTTGGAGCCCAAAAAAATAAAGTCTGACACTGTTTCCACTGTTTCCCCATCTATTTCCCATGAAGTGATGGGACCAGATGCCATGAATTTAGAGCTTAGGAATAATTAAAATAGTTAGAAGCTAAAGATTTAAGGAATGTTGTAATGTTAGCATATTTTACTATAGCTTATAGAGATTAGGAATTTTGGAGATATTAGTGCTTAGAAGCCTTTTTAGAGAAAGTGAGCTCAGGATACTAGGGGCAAACAGGATTTATAAAGATAAGAAATAAACTGAGGAATACAGTATGCAGCCCAGACATTAGCATGAGTTACAATGTATTCACAAGGACACATGAGAAGTAGATAAGAGAACTGCTGAGGCAGGAACTCCTGTTGAGGGGCAACAATGATTTATGAAGACAACAAATCTGGGTCAGTGGGAACTGAAAATGTCAAACCTCTGACCTAATGCTTTTGTAAAAGTATAAAAGAGAATCTTAAGCTTGTAATAAATATGCAGTCCAAGAAATATGAATGAGAGGCTGCATGGATACTCGCTGACCCCGCCCATCCCTTCAGGCTGATTCCCAGCCTGCTGGAGCTGGACTCTGGCAGCCTACTTTATAAATATGATTCAACTATGATTTTACAAGTGGTTTTTGTTTTCTGGCTGTGCCACACACCTTTGTGGGGTTTTAGTTACCTGAGAAAGGACCACCCTGGGCCCTTGGCAGTGAGAGTGTGGAGTCCTGACCACTGGACTGCCTGGGAATTCCCTTATTTTTAAAATGATAATATATCTCAAATGATTGATATCCTTGGGATTTTTAAAGACAGCTTTAAAAAGGTAAGAGGAAAGGTGACAGCTCAAAAAAACAAGTGTAAAACATACAACTAAAAATAAGAAATGACTTAATAAAGCTAAATATATATGAACAAATCTTTACACTTTTGCTTTAAAAAATGCCATTATTTTTGCTCCCTCTTTAGCCCATTACCTTGGTGTCGATTATTAGTTGTGCCCCAAATTTATAAGCAACATTTCTGTCTACTTTTTAAAACAGAATCAGTAGATACAAAAGCAATGCTAGAATTTGCTCCTATAAACAATACAAGTTAGACTGGCTATGTGTAAAAAGAATTTGTGTATATAAACACAAGTTTCACAAAGGTGAACATACTCTCAAGCCAACTATCAGTGTTTGTATCTACTTCTCAACGTAGACCATTAGAGTAAAATTCCCCTACCCTCAAATAGCTAATGAGAAAACAGAAGTAACCAGAGAAATTATTACCAAGGGCTCCCATCACGTCTACCCATTGACCTGCGCCTCTCTGCCCCTCACCTGGCTTTCCTTCCTTCGGCTTGGATAACTATGGCATCTATCATTAATGCATGAGGTCTAGGACAACTATATATATTATCATCCAAATTGGCCTCTAAAACAATTTCCTAAATGTTATTAGAAAAGAAGCCTATAAAAACACTAACCCTGGGGCTCTTCGGAAAGCAGCTCAAGGAGCAGGGACAACTAATAATTGTCATCAGAATGAAAGTTCTGAGATAATGTTAAAAAGTTATAAACGCTAGCTTAAAAGAGGCTCCTGCTGGCCAAATTATTATGACAAGTTCAGCTCCTTTTTAGTTATATCGATTAAATCAAATTAAGTCTGTGAAACCAAGTCCACCATGATACTTTTTTTAAAAACCTGAATTCTTTTCTCACAAAAACTAATATTATTATATTAAGTGTGATATTATTCAGAATATATTACTATAAATAGATTTAATTGTATGAAAAGTAAAAGGAAAGGCACCTACAACTAGGGCAGATTGTTACCTTTAACTAAAGGCTCTTAGGGGAAAAAAAAAAAAAACCTTGTCACAGTCTGACACACCACTCCTATAAATGAATACAAGGCACACACTTAAAATTTTTTACTGTCCTCATTTCTCATAATCAACAGATAATTACTTAAATGAGATTGCAAAAAAAAAAAAAAACCAGCTAAGATTTGCTTTAAAAAGCCAGATTTACGTAGTCAGAAGCCTTGCTCACAGCTCTTTCAATTGTCTTAATAAGCTAGAGGGGACTTCCCTAGTGGTCCAGTGGTTGAAATTTCACCTTCTGATGCAGGGGGTGTGGTTTCCATCCCTGGTGTGGGAGCTAACCACAGGCCTCCTGGCCAAAATACCAAAACAGAACTGTCAGAGTCCAGCCCCCGCAGGATCCAGGGGAACCCGAAAGGGAAACGGCGTTGGCGAATGAATGGATGAATGAGAGAGGAACAGAGAGAAAGAGGCTGATACTCCTTGGTTTACACAGAAAGCCAAAAGCCCTGAGACAAGGAGCTTGCCCTGTTCATGGAGGCCACAGGTGCCCTCCCGATCTCCCAAGGGAGTGAAGACGCAGAACGTCTTCCCATTCAGGTCTTAGAAACCTGGGCAGGTAACTGAACGCAAGGAGCCTCTATGCTCCAAGGGATCAGCCTGAAAAAGAGAGTAAGAGAGAGAAAGAAAAAAAAAGAGAGACACGAGGTGACCAGGCTTCTTCGAGCGAGGCCCATTACTTTATCTTCAAAAGGGACTTTTATACCTCAACTTGTACACAGAGGGAAATGAAAGATGCAAGGTCATACAGAGTCAGCCCAAACATTCCAGCATTCCATTTTGCCCTTATCGAAACCAGGATTTTTTCTGCAAACCTTTCCCACAAATGATGTTGTGTACATTATCTTCTGGCCTTGGAGGCCTGTGAACATTTTATGACCCTCTTTTGATAAAGGCCGCTCAACCAGAAAACTTATTTTCCCTCAAAGTGTTTTTTTCTTTATATTTCTAATCTATGTCAGCCTCAGAAAATGCTAAACAGAGCTACATTTCTCACAGAGCAAAGGTGCAGTGAGTTACAAGAAAGAACCAATTAGCTCAAAGGTCTGATGTGGTTAAATTCAAGGCTACACTTGTTTTTCTTACTTTCCAACTATGTTAGCTAATGCACTCCCAGGTGCACAGTGGATAAGAGATATGGGAACTTAGCAACAAGCATTGGCCCAATAATGAAATCCTACACCAGCAGTACTCTAATAATTTTTAACTCTTTGAAAGGCTCTATGTTTTAGGCTTCCCGTGCCTCTCACAATTGGGAGGCTGTGAACAATCACATGCGTAGCTGCAAGAGTCTGGATAAACCTGCCAAGCAAGCTAGAATGCTAACAGAGGGGGTTTGAATTGAAATTTTCCTCTCATGTCCAGGAGACTTATTAGCTAGAGCCCTAAGTTGATTTTCTCCAGAGAAAGGTGGTCGGGGACAGCCCCCTGTATGTCAGGAGAGTTGGTGAAAGGCACAAAATAGTAAAACAGACAGATTCTGGTTTCGGGGTAGATGCTCGAGCTGGTCTAGGGAGCCCCTCGAGTCCTGAAGCCTTAACAGTTCTCTTCCACATGACCTTGTCATGGGTGGGATGGCCCGTGCTGGCTCCCAGCATAAAACAGAACCAATATAGCAACAAATTCAATAAAGACTTAAAATTTTTTTTAAAAAGGCTACAGAAGAAATGAAGTACTGAGCAGGCCCAGAGTGCATAAACATACATCCTGCAGCCATTTACTTAAACTGATGTCACCTCAACTGCTTCCTCTTTCTCAACCCAGGTGAAAAAAAAGACTTTTGCATCACACCTGACAAAGACACTAGGGGAAGCAAAGAAAAAAAGACAAAACACTTTTAACAGTGGTGCGCAAGAGGAAACTAAATGACAAATGACCACTGAAAGATGTTCAACTCCTTTCTACTGACCCCTAGGAAAAGTCCAAATGTTTCTGTAGCCCATAGCAGAGACTAGATCTCCTCATACCTAAGGCTCCGGCCTCCTGTCTTCATTCTCAATTTGCAGGACCTTCCTCTTTCTACACCAGCTTCCTAAAACCACCTCACCTCTACAGCAGCTGAGCTAACTTCTACTTATCTACCCTCTGGTCTCAGCCTTAGAGCTGAAAGCCTACCCAGACCCATGCATACCCTATCCTCCCCGCAAAGTGAACAGAGCTCACCGGCTCTGCTCCTGCTCTGAAACTGCCTTTTCTCTTGTCCTGTTCACTCTTGTATCCAGGTTCCACAACACCTCTGTGCCTGCCAGAGGAGGTACGTTAACATTTGTTAAGTGAAGGCCAAATCTACCTAATGAATGGAGAGTTCTTTAGAAACCTAGAATCAAATGTCCATTTTTCTTGAATATCCTGAAAGCAGTCCTATATAGTAGGTGGTCAAATGTAAACAATATTATTCTTTTATAAGTCTTTTATGAGTTTCCAAAATTCAGACCTCAAAAGAAAAAAAAAACCTGCATATGCTATTCAAAATATAAAGGACAACCATACAATAAATAATTCCATTCATTTAGAATGGATGCAGGAAGAATCAAATTCAAGTTTAGGTGAACGTAATGCTTTGTACATCTCTTACCATGCATCCGTTATATAGAGGATGCCCATGTAGGGAAGGAAAAAAATTATTTTGGAAAAATATTTAATTTTCACTGGAGTATAACTGATTTACAGTGTTGTGTTAGTTTGTGCTGTACAGCTAAGTGAATCAGCTATACTTATACATATAACTGTTTTTTGGATTTCCTTCTCATTTAGGTCACCACAGAGCACTGAGTTCCCCGAGTTATACAGTAGGTTCTCATTAGTTATCTATTTCACGCATAGTATCAATAGTGTACATACATATCAATCCCAATCTCGCAATTCATCCCACCTCCCAGGGAAAGTATTTTTCCGTCTATCCACCTGAGCTCTTGGCTGAGAAATACAATGGGAAACTGAGTAACACTCCTGGAGATGGCCCAGGTTACTACCTTAAACCACTGTCTTCAGCTATAGACAAAGGAAAGATAGGGGGCCAGAGAGGGAGACCAGGGAGGTTACCAAGAAAACAAAAAACAAGGATATGTTATTAAGATTTCAGTTCAGGGCCTATAGAATCTCCCTTCTCTTCTTAGTACAGAGGCAGGCACCCTTACAAATGGAGATTTCCCTTTCAAATGTAAATTTCCCTTACAGAAGAATTACTTCTACTGTTCTCAGAGCTTCTCCCCTATCTTGCCCTTCTCAAAAAATACTCAGCTCAAAATAACCTCTGTGCCAGAGGCACATTCTGGGGTGGCAAATCCTGCCACTTTTCGGGCAACTACATAAACTTCCTGAGAGGGTCGCTTGGAGGAAGGTAACACTGTAATTACAGCTGCACTTTGAAAAATCTGTGGGACGCCTAAAACGCAAGACATTCTAAATCAACTACTCAGCTCTCTGATCTTTAATGTGTTGTTTTTTTTTGGTACCACTATTTCACCCTTTCAGACGGCTGCCATTACACTTTATGCCTAACACAATACATAGGACACAATAAGTGCGAGCTTTTCAAAATGTCGCCCGCTACTTCAACAAAGGCCAGCCAAACCCTGGAACACCACCAAACTGCCTAGGAGAGGAAGGCACCGCCGGGCAGGCTTCCCCTTTATCACGTTCGTATCTCCCAGAGCCCTATCAAGGCCTTTGGGGGCTCTCAATTCAGAAAAAAATTAACAGTCCCCCATCCTCCCCTGAAATCCCCAACAAAAGATGCACTATTTCGGGGATGGTTTCGGTCTAGTGGTTAGGATTCGGCGCTGTCACTGCCATGGCCCAAATTTAATCCCTGGTCCCTGAACTTAGATCCCGAGAGCTTCCCTGGTGAGGCCAAGAAAAAAAAAAAAAAAGCACTATTTCTTAAACTAATTTATTTTCAATTCGCATAATATTTCCAGGTGTCAAAATTAACATTAAGCTCTCCATCTGTTTTGATGCATATGCAATTTATCTACACGGTGACCGAGCATGGTCCCCCGCACTTTCTGCTCCCCGCCCCTGCAATCCTAACCCGGACCAATCAGGCCCCTTGGTTTACCAGCTGACACACCCCCGCGCTCTAAACTTGCTGTCCACATCCCCAGTGTTAGTCGCTCAGTAGAGTCTTGACTTTTTGCAACTCCAAGGACTGTAGCCCACCAGGCTCCTCTGTCCATGGAATTCTCCAGGCAAGAATAATAGAGTGGGTATCCATTCGCTTCTCTAGAGGATCTTCCCGATTCAAGGATAAACCCGGGGTCTCCCGCATTGCCGGCAGATTCTTCACCGTCTGAGCCGCCAGGGTGGCCCCAAGATTACCGCAGAAGGTAACACTCATCCACCCCAAGAGCCTACACACCCACCCCGCCAGAGGCTTCGCATCCGAGGTTCTAATCCAAACATCGAGGGTGTTCCTCGAGCAACTAGCGGGCTCCAAACGGACCATCCCGGCTCTGATGGGGGAACATCCTCCGGATATCCCATTACAAGCAGACCGCGCCCCCACAACCTGCTGGTTCCCGGCGTCCATCCCTGCCGCGGGCACTCCTCCTTCCCGCCACCCCTCCCCCGCCCGGGGCGGGCGCCACCCCTCCCTCGCCCAGAGGGCGCACCGCGCGCCGCGCAGGCCAGCTCTTTTCTCTTCCCGCCCCACCCCCCAGTACTCCCTTCTCCCCTTTCTCCTCCCTACTCCAAGCACCTTCCTTTCCTCCTCCCGCACCTGGCGGACTTCTCCACCTCCGAACTAAGTGCGTCCTCCCCTCCCGCCAACGCCCTCTCCTTGCACGGCTGATTTCCTCGCACCCTGTTTACAAGCTACACCCCCAATGCTCCCTGCACTCTTTCAAACAGCCCCACCTCCTCCGAGCCCAGGGCTTGGACGCGCAACCCTAACCCCGCGAGGCCACCTCCCTGCACCCTCCCTACGCCGCTACCTGGCGGGGATCGCAGGGGATGCCGACTTCCGCAGCCCTCCGTTAAGGTTCCTGGCCTCGGCCCGCGACGTGGTACCCGCTAGGGGCTCAGGCGCGGCCTCGTTCCAGGCCGCATCCCCGCCTGGGGAAGGGGAGGCCCCGGTGGCAGCGGCGGCGGCGCTGCTTCCACTTGAGGCTCTGACGGAGGCTTTGTTGGCATTATTCACGGCTGGAGACTTAGGGAAGAAGCTATACAGCGTGCTCTGTCGCGACATAGCCACAGAGGCCGAGGCTCAACCGCTCTGTCGGACCGAGCCACTAGAGGCAAGGCATCTACCGCGCGGGGCCTGCTGGCGGGAAATCTGGGGGGAGGTGCGCTCCGCGGGAGGAACTCGGGCCCCAGCGGCCAATCGGCAGGCGTCTGGGCGTGCGCGGGCGGCGTCACTGGCGGCGCCACGGGCGGCGCGCGTCCGGCCCCGCCCCCTCGGGCGCCCAGAGACGTGGGGAGGGGCGGGGTCGGCCCGCCGCTGCGCGGGGCAGTAGCCTGTGGTGCCGCCAGCCGCTCGCGGCTAGGCGGGTACGGCTTGGGGCTGGGTAGGACTGGAAACCTCGACCCACATAAAACCTGGCGCGGCTGCGGGGCTCCTCACCTCGGAAAGGCGTTCGTCTTTGAAAGGGAATCTAGAGTCACCGGAGCTGCGATCACGTAGGGGCCGGTGTGTGCCGAGTGCATGCACTGCCTAGACTGTGCATGGAGGGTAAGCTCAACGGTCACGGAAAGAGACCCCTGCGGAGAAACGCCTGCCAGCACCTGTGTGAAAATCCTGCGGTTAGATTCCATACCCAAGGAACCGGGGGAAAAAAAAGATCAGACTTCCAGACTTAAATCAGCAGATCAAGTCTCCTGTTCACTTTCCATTCGCAAAGCATTGCATATAGTAGGTACTTGATATTTTACAATTGAATGCTAAGTGGCAGGCCCTGTAAGAGTTTATGGTGTATTACCACCTACACAGCTTTCCTCTGCCGGGCAGCAATCAAATCCAACCATTTTATACAGATTAACTAATTAAATCCTCTCTGTAACCTGTGAGTTAAGTACTTCTGGTCCAGTGTTCCTTATCTGAACTCTTGGCCAGGTGTGTCTCAAAATGCAGGACTTTTCCTATTTTAAAAAAGTCACAAGGTGTGAGTAAATTCCTATTCTCCAAATTAAAGAAATTGGAAGACTGAGAGGTCTTTGCCCCTAATCCCAGGCCCTGAATAAGTAACTATGGAATCCAGAATCCCAGAAACCAGCCCCAGCCAGCAACAGCTGTGCTTGGGTACAAACACATGAAGATCAGCTCGTTGCTTTGTTCAGGAATCTGTTCTGCCACGCAGTTCTCCTTTCTAGGCATGTAATAAAGTCAGCTTTGTTTCAGAAGTAGTATTTGGAATAATATTAATCCCTCTATGAGGATAATACAGGACACCCTCGGAGAATCTTGAGGCAATACCCTGAAGTCAAATACAATATTCCTTCAGCAGAAGGACTTCCCTGGTGGTCCAGGGGCTAAGACCGTGCTTGTAAGGCAGGAGAATGGGTTCAATCCCCGTTTAGGGAACTAGATCCCACCTGCTGCACCTAAAAGATTCCACATGTCACAACTAAGACCTGGTGCAGCCAAAATAAATAAATATTAATATATACATATTCCTTCAGGAGAACATATGCATATTCACACTAAGTGGGATAAATACAGACTGAAAATAGCCTCAGTTTAGCTCAGGTCAAAATCTGCTACCAAATGAGTTTGCCGCAAAACATTTTTCAGAACTTTTTGGATTTTAGAATCGCAAGTTGGGAATTGTTCACTCCCTAAGTCGTGTGTGACTTTCCAACCCCATGAACTGCTACATGCCACACTTCACTATCTCCAGGAGTTTGCTTAAACTCATGTCCATTGAGCTGGTGATGCAGCACCACCTCATCCTCTTCCCTTCTCTTCCTCCCTTCAATCTTTCCCAGCTTCAGTCTTTTCCAGTGAGTCAGCTCTTCACATCAGGTGGCCAAAGTATTGGAGCTTCAGGATCCATCCTTTCAGTGAATATTCAAGCTTAATTTCCCTCAGGATTGACTGGTTTGATCTCCTTGCTGTCCAAGGGACTCTCAATCGTCTTCTCCAGGAACACAGTTCAAAAGCATCAATTCTTCAGTGCTCAGCCTTCTTTATGGTCCAACTCTCATCTATGTATGACTACTGTAGAAAAACATAGTTTTTCACTATACGGACCTTTGTCAGCAAAGGGATGTCTCTGCTTTTTGAAGAAGGCTGAGCGCCGAAGAATTGATGCTTTTGATCTGTGGTGTTGGAGAAGACTCTTGAGAGTCCCTTGGAATGCAAGGAGATCCAACCAGTCCATTCTGAAGGAGATCAGCCCTGGGATTTCTTTGGAAGGAATGATGCTAAAGTTGAAACTCCGGTACTTTGGCCACCTCATGCGAAGAGTTGACTCATTGGAAAAGACTCTGATGCTGGGAGGGATTGGGGGCAGGAGGAGAAGGGGACGACAGAGGATGAGATGGCTGGATGGCATCACGAACTCGATGAACATGAGTCTGAGTGAACTCCGGGAGATGGTGATGGACAGGGAGGCCTGGCGTGCTGCGATTCACGGGGTCGCAAAGAGTCGGACATGACTGAGCAGCTGAACTGAAGTTGGTCATAGCTTTTCTTCCAAGGAGCAAGTGTCTTTTAATTTCATGGCTTCAGTCATGATCTGCAGTGATTTTGGAGCCCAAGAAAATAAAGTCTCTCACTGTTTCCATTGTTTCCCCATCTATTTGCCATGAAGTGATGGGACTGGGTGCCCTGATCTTAGTTTTTTCAGTGTTAAGGTTTTTTTTTTTTTCAGTGTTGAGTTTTAAGCCAGCTTTTTTGCTCTCTTTCACTCTCATCAAGAGTCTTCTTTGCTTTCTGCCATCAAAGTGGTGTCATCTGCATATCTGAGGTCATTTATATTTCTCCTGTCAATCTTGATGCCAGCTTGTGAGTCATCCAGCCCAACATTTTGCATGATATACTCTCCATATAAGTTAAATAAGCAGGTTGACAGTATACAGCCTTGACATATACTCCTTTCCCAATTTTGAACCAATCAGTGTTCAATGTAAGTTTCGAACTATTGCTTCTTGTCCTACATACAGTTTTCTCAGGACACTAGGAAAGGTGGTCTTGTATTCCTGTCTCTTTAAGAATTTTCCACAGTTTGTTGTGACCCCCACAGTCAAAGGCTTTAGTGTAGCAGGGATTGTGAACTTGTATTATGTCTCCATTTTATGGCTGAAGAAACTTAGGGACAGATGGATTAGATGGCCCAAGACCAAATAGCCAGAAAAGGATAGAGTAGGAATTTAAATTCTAGGAAGAGTTTCTGGAGTCCTGTTTTATTAATAGGGGCTTCCCCAATGACTCTGGGTAAAGAATCTGCCTGCAATGCAGAAGATGCAGGAGACACAGTTTCGATCCTTAAGTCAGGAAGGTCCCCTGGAGGAGGAAATGGCAGTCCACTCCAGTATTCTTGCCTGAAAAATCTCATAGACAGAGGAATCTGACAGGTTACAGTCCAAAGTGTTGCAAAGGGTCAGACACGACTGCTCACAATTGGCTCGGTTATTAATAGAAATGTTGTATTGCCTTCAGTTCAACATCATTTTCTATTTTATTTCATCCTCACAACAACCTTATATTAGATTGAACTATATAAAATTGTTAATATTCAACTTTTTTTTTCTTTTTTGGCTGCATCATGCACTGTTGTGGGATCTTAGTTACCCACCAAGGATTGAACCCCAGGCCCTCATCAGTGAGATCATGAAATCCTAACTACTGGACCATCAGGGGATTCCATATTCAATCTTTTTCAAAGTATAAAAATTCTATTTCATTTGGTTCAAATTAATATTATTCTTGTTTTATAAAAAGGAAATGTAGGCTCAGAGGAATGAGCCAGTTAGTTATAGGACAGAAGTTAAGAGCCAGTGCTTGGGTTAAATCAAGACCTGGCCTCTGACCCTCACCCACCAGCCAGGTAACAGTGATTTTACTTCTCTGAACTTGTTTCCTCATCATTAATAAGAACAATAATAACTATGGGTCAAAATTTGGAGGCAGTTAGATGCCTCCCACAAGAGGTAAACAAAGTCACACATCACCAAACACACAGTCCCTCGGTAGGTGAAGTCACTCAGCCTTCACACAGAAAATACACACTTTTTGTAGAAATAAATGAAGAACGCCCAAATAAGAATAAACAGAACAAGCTACTTACTCAGAACTTGCTACCACCACTTGCATCTGGACCAGACTAACAGGCAGGCAGAGGAGTAGGCAAGCTTCATAGTGAAAAAGAGAAGGTGTCAGGTGTGCTGTGATAGGAGGGAGCTGGCGTGGGATAGCTGGAGGTGGGCTAACCAGAAGTAGAGCATCCTCTCTGACTGGCTTGGGGAGCATGTTTAGCTTTCTTTGATCGGAGAGTGAAAAAGTTGGCTTAAAACTCAACATTCAGAAAACTAAGATCATGGCATTTGGTCTCATCACTTCATGGCAAATAGATGGGGAAACAATGGAAACAGTGACAGACTTTATTTTGGAGGGCTCCAAAATCACTGCAGATGGTGACTGCATGAAATTGAAAGATGCTTGCTCCTTGGAAGAAAAGCTATGACCAACCTAGACAGCATATTAAAAAGCAGAGACATTATTTTGCCAACAAAGGTCTCTCTAGTCAAAGCTATGGTTTTTCCAGTAGTCATGTATGGATTGTGAGAGTTGGACTATAAAGAAAGCTAAACGCTGAAGAATTGATGGTTTTGAACTATGTGTTGGAGAAGATTCTTGAGAGTCCCTTGGACAGCTAGGAGATCAAACCAGTCAATCCTAAAGGAGATCAGTCCTGAATATTCATTGGAAGGACTGATGCTGAAGCTGAAACTCCAGTACTTTGGCCAACCGACTCAAAGAACTGACTCATTTGAAAAGACCTTGATGCTGGGAATGACTGAAGGTGGGAGGAGAAGGGGATGACAGAGGATGAAATGGTTGGATGGCATCACCGACTCAATGAACTTGAGTTTGAGTAAACTCTGGGAGTTGGTGATGGACAGGGAGGTCTGGTGTGCTTCAGTCCATGGGGTCACAAAGAGTTGGACACGACTGAGCAACTGAACTGAACTGATTGATCCTGAGTTGGAAGTGGGGATAAAGAATATACAGCAGCTGACCAGGTCCTCAGAATTCTGGGGCAGTTACTGCAGTGTTCATTGTTTTCTGGACTGGTTGCTGCAAAGATTGGGGTTTGGCTTCCATCTGCAGCAAGCAACTCATGAAGTCAAGCGTAGCTGCAATGGGGAGCTAAACAACAACCCCTGTAGCAATGCCTTTGAGTTGCTGCCAAATGCAAATAATGGTGGCTGACTCCTTGCAAGCTCTGAGTAAATAGCTTTTGCTTGTTCTCATTTCAGTGGTCTTAACTATTTCCACATGTCTGACAGCACAGCCTTCCAGGCAGAAGTCAACACCCTCTAAGTGAAAAGCAAACACAGTGAGTTTGGGAATAGCAAGGTGGCCCAAATAATTGGAGGAGGATAAACTGGGAGGAGCAGTAGGACATGAAGTCAGAGAAGAAAGACAAGGGCAGATTATCCCTGCCCTTATAAGACTTGTGGCTTTGACTCTGAGTGAGCTGGGAAGCCATTGTGGGTTTTGAGTAGAAGAATGACCTGATCTGACATGAACTGCTAGATTCAGAAAAGACTGTATTTAATAAACAGTAATCTAATTGAGCTATATTGTTCTCTACAGAAGAAAGACTGTGGAAGTAGGAAACATAAAGTCTAGTGGAAGAAAGAGCCAGAAGAGCAGGAATCAGGGGTGTTTATATCCAAAATTCTGGACACATTTCCTCTAAGATGACTCATGAATAGGGGAGGGTGAAATAGCCCCTAAGAGTTAATCATCTGTGCTCTGCACCTGTTCTCCCCACTCATATGCCACCTCCTTCATCTAAGTTCTTCCTTTGTACTAGGCACTGATGATGGCACAGCAGATACAGCCATGAACCAGACAGACACATCCAGAGGAGATGAGATTGCTCTGCTGCTGCTGCTGCTGCTGCTGCTAAGTCACTTCAGTCGTGTCCGGCTCTGTGTGACCCCGTAGATGGCAGCCCACCAGGCTCCCCCGTCCCTGGGATTCTCCAGGCAAGAACACTGGAGTGGGTTGCCATTTCCTTCTCCAATGCATGAAAGTGAAAAGTGAAAGGGAAGTTGCTCAGTCGTGTCCAACTCTTCGCGACCCCATGAACTGCAGCCTACCAGGCTCCTCCATCCGTGGGATTTTCCAGGCAAGAGTACTGGAGTGGGATGACATCGCCTTCTCTAGAGATTGCTCTAGGGGAGCAAAATTTTTTACCCTAAAATGTACCTCTTTCACATAAGGATTAATTTAGGCTGATTATTTTTAAACAGAAGATCAGAAGTCCTTCTTGTTGCCTCCACCTTAACTGCCTAAAAGAATTTAGATAAAAGGCCTGTTCCTGGAATAGGGCTATTATGAGAAATGTCAGCAAAGAATATAGGCTAGGTGTAAAACAGGAGGGAAGGGGGCAGGACACAATTTTGAAAGAATGATATAGCCCGAAGACACAACATAGACCCATTAAAATCAAATGGGTCCAAAGTGGCAGACAAGACAGTTCCAAGGCACCATCAAAGACCAAAAGGTGGGCGGGGGGCCCAATTCCAGGAAATCTCCACCCCTCCCCCCAAACAATTGGAATAATCCTCCCACTCATTAGCCTATGAAGTTACCCACCCTATAAAAACTAACCACGCCACATTTGGAGGCCACTGCACTCGCCTTCTGTGTTGGCCCACACTCTGTGAAGTGTGTTTCTCTCTGAATAAATCCACTTCTTAACCTATCACTTTATGTCTCACTGAATTCTTTCTACAATGAGACATCAAGAACCTGAGCTTCATTACTGTAGGTTTGTGCTGGGTTCGAGTCCTAGCCATGTAGGTTCAAGTCCTCAGTTCAGTTCAGTCCCTCAGTCGTGTCTGACTCCTTGTGACCCCATGGACTGCAGCACGCCAGGCTTCCCTGTCCATCAACAACTCCCTGAGCTTGCTCAAACTCATGTCCATTGAGTTGATGATGCCATCCAACCATCTCATCCTCTGGCATCCCCTTTTCCTGCTGTCTTCTGCTGGGAGCCAGCATGGGAGATCCCACCCATGACAAGGTCATGAGGAGGAGAACTGACAGGCAAGGTGGATCAGGACTTGAGGGACACCGTGGACCTTCTTGAGCATCTACCCCCAAACCAAAATCTGTCTGTCTACTGTTTACTATATTATGCCTTTCACCAACTCTTCTGACATTAACAGGGGACTATCCCCGATCAACTTTCTCTGGAGAAAATCAACTTAGGGCTCTAGTTGATAAGTCTCCTGGGCATGAAAGGAGCCTTTCAGTTCAAACCCCACTGTTAGCATTCTGGCTTGCTTGGCAGGTTTATCCAGACTCTTGCAACTATGCATATGATTGTTCATAACATCCCAACCATGACACGGGAAGCCTAAGCATTCTAAAAATATACAGCCCTTCGAGGGGTGAAAAAGTTTTATTAAAATAATACTGGTGAAGGGTTTCATTGTTGAGCCAATGCTTGCTGCCAAGTTCCCATATCCCTTATCCATTGTGTGCCTGGGAGTGCATTAGTTAATATAGTTGGAATGTAAGAAAAACAAGTAGTAGCCTTGGTATTAACCACATCAGACATTTGAGCTAAAAAGTTCTTTTTTGTTGTAACCCACTGCATCTTTGCTCCATGAGAATGTAACTCTTTAGTATTTTCTGAGGCTGACACAGATTAGAGGTATAAAGAAAAAACACTTCAAGGGAAAGCAAGTTTTCTGGTTGATCAACCTTTATCAAAAAGAGTCATAAAATGTCAACAGGCCTCCAAGGCCAGAAGATAATGTACACAACATAAGACCCTTGTTTATGGAAAGGTATGCAGAAAAAAAAAATCCTGGTTTCAATAAGGGCAAAACTGCTGGAATGTTTGAGCTGACTCTGCATGACTTTGTATCTTTCATTTTCCTCTATGTACAAGTCAGGGTTATAAAAGCTCCTTTTAAAAATAAAGTTATGGGCCTTACTTCACCTAAGCTTGGTCTCCCCGTGTCATTCTTTCACCAAAGCCGTTCATCCTGAGGGTGTCCCTGGACTCTGCTGAGGCTGGACCCTGGCAGTCTTCAATCTTTCCCAGCATCAGGGTCTTTTCAATGAGTTAGTTCTTTGCATCAGCTGGCCAAAGTATTGGAGTTTCAGCTTCAGCATCAGTCCTTCCAATGAATATTCAGGACTGATTTCCTTTTGGATGGACTGGTTGGATCTCCTTGCAGTCCAAGGGACTCTCAAGAGTCTTCTCCAACACCACAGTTCAAAACCATCAATTCTTCGGTGCTCAGCTTTCTATATAGTCCAAATCTCACATCCATACGTGACTACTGGAAAAACCATAGCTTTGACCAGATAGACCTTGGTTGGCAAAGTAATGTCTCTGCTTTCTAATATGCTGTCTAGGTTGGTCATAGCTTTTCTTCCAAGGAGCAAGCATCTTTTAATTTCATGGTTGCAGTCCTTCTGCAGTGATTTTGGAGCCCAAAAAATAAAGTCTGTCACTGTTTCTGTTGTTTCCCCATCTATTTGCCATGAAGTGATGAGACCAGATGCCATGATCTTAGTTTTCTGAAAGTTAAGAGTTTTAAGCCAACTTTTTCACTCTCCTCTTTCAGTTTCAACAAGAGGCTCTTTAGTTCCTCTTCACTTTCTGCCATAAGGGTGGTGTCATCTGTGTATCTGAGGTTACTTATATTTCTCCCAGCAACCTTGATTCCAGCTTGTGCTTCACCCAGCATGGCATTTCCCATGATGTACTCTTGCATATAAGTTAAATAAGCAGAGTGACAGTATACAGCCTTGACGTACTTCTTTCCCAATTTGGAACCAGTCCGTTGTTCCATATCTGGTTCTGTTGCTTATTGATCAGCATACAGAATTCTCAGGAGGCAGGTAAGGTGGTCTGTATTCCCATCTCTTTAGGAATTTTCCACAGTTTGTTGTGATCTACACAGTCAAAAGCTTTGGCATAATCAATAAAGCAGAAGTAGATGTTTTTCCTGAAACTCTCTTGTTTTGATGATCCAATGGATGTTGACAATTTGATCTCTGGTTCCTCTACCTTTTCTAAATCCAATTTGAACATCTGGAAGTTCACAGTTCATGTACTGTTGAAGCCTGGCTTGGAGAATTTTGAGCATTACTTTGCTAGCGTGTAAGATGAGTGCAATTGTGCGGTAGTTTGAGCATTCTTTGGTATTGCCCTTCTTTGGGATTAGCATGAAAACTGACGTTTTCCAGTCCTGTGACCACTGCTGAGTTTTCCAGATTTGCTGGCATATTGAGTGCAGCACTTTCACAGCAAAATCTTTTAGGATTTGAAATAGCTCAACTGGAATTCCATCACCTCTACTAGCTTTGTTCGTAGTGATGCTTCCCTAAGGCCCACATGACTTCACATTCCAGGATGCCTGGCTCTAGGTAAGCGACCACACTGTTGTGGTTATCTGGGTTATCAAAACAAAAGGATCCTTTTTTTTTTTTTTTTTTTTTATGAAGATCTTTTTTGTATAGTTTTTCTGTGTATTCTTGCCACCACTTCTTCATATCTTCTGCTTCTGTTTGGATGATACCATTTCTACATTCCTTTGAAGAAAGTAGGAAAAACCACTAGACCATTCATGTATGAGCTAAATCAAATCCCCTATGATTATACAGTGGAAATGACAAATAGATTCATGGGATTAGATCTGATAGAGTGCATGAAGAACTATGGGTGGAGGTTTGTGACAATGTACAGGAGGCGGTGATCAAGACCATCCCCAAGAAAAAGAAATGCAAAAAGGCAAAATGGCTGTCTGAGGAGACCTTACAAATAGCTGAGAAAAGAAGAGAAGTGAAAGGCAAAGGAGGAAAAGAAAGATATAAGCATCTGAATGCAGAGTTCCAAAGAACAGCAAGGAGAGATAAGAAAGCCTTCCTCAGTGGTCAATGCAAAGAAATAGAGGAAAACAATAGAATGGGAAAGACTAGAGATCTCTTCAAGAAAATTAGAGATACCAAGGGAATTTTTCATTTAAAGATGGGCTCGATAAAGGACAGAAATTGTTCAAGTCCTTGTTTGAGGTAAATGGTTTTAGGTGTAGTGAGGGGAAACTCAGCAGAGCCTAGAGTCCACTCTGAGTCCCACTCTCTGCAGGGCCCAGTCAATATTTACCAAATATTTGCTTTTCCATCTCCACTTACATTGCCATTTGAAGTCCCCAAACACTACCCCTAACAATCTCCTTTGTTTTTAACTGAACATGGTGTCTAAGGTGAACATTTCTGCCATTTTGGTGAGTTACTCAGTTTTCTGCCTCTCTCCCATGTGTACATGTTATCAAACTTTTGATTATCTCTCGTTAGTCTTACTCACATCAATTTAATTCTTTGACCAGTGAGCACTTAGAAAGGTAGAGGAAAATATCATGACACTGCTGGGAACAACAAGCAGTTATAACATGCCATTCCCAGTGGGCTGTCCACTAAAAGATGCACAACATGAGAGCTGTGAAGTAAGTTTTATTTCAGCAAAATGAGGACTGCAGCCCGGGAGACGGCACCTCAGGTAGCTCTGAGAAACACCTCCAAACAAATAGTGGAGGAAGTCCAATATATGTGATTTTGGTGAAAGGTGAGTTCAATGCAATCAAGAAATTGTTTTACAAAAGGTTCTCTGCTTCACTAGGAGCTGAAGTCAGCACCAAAGGAGGGATTTAGTGCTTTTCTAGATATGAGGAGATGTAAGGATGGGACCATGAAATCAGTTCCTAATGCTCAAAATTCTGCAAGCCAGGCTTCAACAGTACATGAACCATGAACTTCCACATGTTCAAACCGGATTTAGGAAAGGTAGAGAAACTAGAGCTCAAACTGCCAACATCTGTTGGATCATCGACAAAGCAAGAGAGCTCCAGAAAAACATCTCCTTCTGCTTTATCGACTACGCCAAAGCCTTTGACTGTGTGGATCACAACAAACTGTGGAAAATTCCTAAAGAGATGGGAATACCAGACCACCTTACCTGTCTCCTGAGAAATCTGTATGCTCGTCAAGAAGCAGCAGTTAGAACCAGACATGGAACAACGGACTGGTTCCAAATTGGGAAAGAAGTGCATCAAGGATGTATATCGTCACTTTGCTTATTTAACTTATATGCAAGAGTACATCATGAGAAATGCCAGGCTGGATGAAGCACAAGCTGGAATCAAGGTGGCTGGGAGAAATATAAATAACCTCAGATACACAGATGACACCACCTTTACGGCAGAAAGTGAAGAGGAACTAAAGAGTCTCTTGATGAAGGGCAAAGAGGAGAGTGAAAAAGCTAGGTTAAAACTCAATATTTAGAAAACTAAGATCATGGTATCTGGTCCCATCACTTCATGGCAAATAGATGGGGAAACAATAGAAACAGTGACCAACTTTATTTTTTGGGCTCCAAAATCACTGCAGATGGTGACTACAGCCATGAAATTAAAAGATGCTTGCTCCTTGGAAGAAAAGCTATGACCAACCTAGACAGCATATTAGAAAGCAGAGACATTACTTTGCCAACCAAGGTCTATCTGGTCAAAGCTATGGTTTTTCCAGTAGTCATGTATGGATGTGAGATTTGGACTATATAGAAAGCTGAGCACCGAAGAATTGATGGTTTTGAACTGTGGTGTTGGAGAAGACTCTTGAGAGTCCCTTGGACTGCAAGGAGATCCAACCAGTCCATCCAAAAGGAAATCAGTCCTGAATATTCATTGGAAGGACTGATGCTGAAGCTGAAACTCCAATACTTTGGCCACCTGATGCAAAGAACTGACTTATTTGAAAAGACCCTGATGCTGGGAATGATTGAAGGCGAGAGGGAAAAGGGACAACAGAGGAGGAGATGGTTGGATGGCATCCCCAACTCAATGGACATGAGTCTGAGTAAGCTCCAGAAGTTGGTGATGGACAGGGAAGCCTGGTCTGCCAGTCCATGGGGTCTCAAAGAGTCAGACACGACTGAGCAACTGAATTGAACTGAAAGACCTGTTCCACCAGTTTCCCTGGAGCACAAAGTGTCCCATTCTCCACCCTGAGCTCCCTTCAGGGTGAGTCAAAGGGCAACAGCTGCAGCAGAACAGGACTCAGTCCCCACAGCAGCAGATAGCAAATGGCCTTGGCAAGCACAAATTTGTAGTTGACAAGCCTCATAGATTATGTTAGATCATTGTGATATGGATTTAGTCTGGTACCATGGTTCCCAAACTGGGAAACAAAGTATCCCAGGGAACAAGAGCAAATCCACAGAGTCACCATGGGTATTTTTAAATTTCAAGGGAAATTCAGCAGCACCTGTCAAACACTGCACAAGACTACTAACTTCAGGTAGTTCACAGTTTCAACATGAAATCATGCCACATTGCTTTTAATGATATCGTCGGGGAAGAAAAACAACATTTCCTCTACCGTCTTAGGTTCAGTTTGGGTTATCTGCAAATTAAACTGACGAAAGAGATTAGCAAAAGGAAAAGTTTACTTTTGGAAACAATGCGAATACATGCAGAAGTCCTCAGTGGGGAAAGAAAAGACTTCTACAGTGAGGACAAATAGGTTTCTTTGGAAAGACAAATGGGTTTTTAGGAGGGCAAATAGGTGACAAAAAAGATAGCGACTTAGCACATACACACAAGCATGGTATTCTGAGTAGGTCTCCTGACTCATATCTCTGTGAAACTGTTTTTGGTGTTTTCTATGATAAAAAGCAAGTACTATGTAGAATGAGTATTTGTGCTCAGCGCTCAGTTGTGCCTGACATTTTGCAACCCCATGGAGTGTAGCCTGCCAGGTTTCTCTGTCCATGGGATTTTCCAGGCAAGAGTACTGGAGTGGGTTAGCATTTCCTCTTCCAGGGGGCCTTCTCCTGCATTGCCAGCAGGTTCTTTATGGGCTGAGCCATCGGGGATGCCCCTAGGATGCGTGTGATGGTGTCCAAATCTGATTTTAAAGTTTGAGAAGTTGTGCAGTGCTCAGCCAGCACACACATCTCGATACTATGTATAGGTTATTTAAGAATGAAATTAAAATATTATTTTTCCTTTTAATTTATGTGTACCCCCCCAACAACTCCTAAATTGTTAGAACATAAATCCTTTTTTCTTTTTTTTAAATAATTATAAAAAAATTTTTTTTGGCTATGCTGGGTCTTCATTGGTGTGCAGGCTTTCTCCAATTGCAATAATGACCTTAGCCGGCAAAGTAATGTCTCTGCTTTTGAAAATGCTATCTAGGTTGGACATAACTTTTCTTCCAAGGAGTAAGTGTCTTTTAATTTCATGGCTGCAGTCACCATCTGCAGTGATTTTGGAGCCCAGAAAAATAAAGTCTGACAGATGCTAAAGCTGAAACTCCAGTACTTTGGCCACCTCATGCAAAGAGTTAACTCATTGGAGAAGAGTCTGATGCTGGGAGGGATTGGGGGCAGGAGGAGAAGGGGACGACCGAGGATGAGATGGCTGGATGGCATCACGGACTCGATGGATGTGAGTCTGAGTGAACTCTGGGAGATGGTGATGGACAGGGAGGCCTGGCGTGCTGCGATTCATGGGGTCGCAAAGAGTCGGGCACGACTGAGCGACTGAACTGAACTGAACTGAACTCTCTAGTTGTGGTACTCAGGCTTCTCACTGTGGTGGCTTCTATTATTCTAGAGCACAGGCTCTGGAGCATCAGGGCTTCAGTAGCTTCAGGTCCCAGGCTCTAAAGCACAGGCTTAATGGTTATGGTGCACCATCTCAGCTTTTCCGCAGCATGTGGGATCTTCCTGGATCAGGGATAGAACCTGTGTCTCCTGCACTGGAAGGCAGATTCTTTACCACTGAGCCACTAGGGAAGCCCCATAAATGCTTAGTAAGTGTTATGAGCATAAAAATATATGGGACTGTTGAGTATGTCTTTTGGCCTAGGAGGCTTGGTGTAGAAAGTAAAAGCATCAGGGTTTAGTTTTGATGAACCCCTGTTTAGTGGTTGAAGGTTCTGTTTGCAAACTTCATGTGTTCAAATCCCAGCTGAGTTGCTTGCTGACTACGTGCTTTTCTTGGACAAGTTATAATATTTATCATCTCCGTGCCTCAGTTTCTTCATCTGTAAATTGGGAATGATGATAACAGGACCTAACTCTCAGGGCTGTGGTAAGGATTGAGTGGGATGGCATTGTGAAGCCCTCAGTCCAGTGCCTGCCCCACCCCCACCTGGCACACCAACTAATGGGGTAGAGTTACATAAAGAAGGCTCTGAAAGTTTTCTGAAGAATGCAGTATTATGTGTTCCTGCTACACCCATCCCAGGATCAGGCTGACTGAACAATCCTTCCCTTTGTCTTAGGCCTTGGGAGATAAAGTCAAGTCTGGAAAAAGAAGGGAGGGTTTTATGAGGTCCTCATCCTAGCCCAATCAGTCTGACAGTGCCAGGTTTTCTTGGCCAGTTGCACAGAGGGAGACTCTAGAGTACAGGAGGAACCAGGGACCAAACAAAGGAAACCAAGAAAACCTACAGTCCTGTGCTTGGTGGGAGGGTGGAGTTTAGAAAAAATTTACCTGAAGCCATGTTTGGGTGGCTCAGTGGGTGAAGAATCCATCCACCTTCAAAGCATTAGACTCAGGAGACAGTTGGTTCCATTGCTTGGTCATGAAAATCCCCCTGGAGAAGGAAATGGCAACCCACTCCAGTATTTTTGTCTGGAAATCCTGTGGACAGAGGAGCCTGGCAGGCCACAGTCCATGGGGTCACAAAAGAGTTGGACATGACTAAGAACTGAACATACAAAGCAAAGCAAAGCAAACTACAAAGTTTCCACCTTTTATTACACGCATAAAGATATGACGTGGTGTGTCAAAAAACCCCTTATGTAATGTAGTGCATCTGGGTTGTTAACTGAAGCTGCTTCTCTGTATCAAAGTGAATTAGAAGGTCCAGGTAAGGGGCTGGGGAGCAGTGTTTCATTCCTGATGTTGTTGTTCAGTCACTAAGTCATGTCCGACTCTTTGACACCCCATGGACTGCAGCAAGGTTCCCTGTCCTCCACTATCTCCCAGAGCTTACTCAAACTCATGTCCGTTGAGTCAGTGATGCCATCCAACCATCTCATCCTCTGTCGCCCCTTCTTCTCCTGCCCTCAGTCTTTCCCAGCATCAGGGTCTTTTCTAATGAGTCAGTTCTTTGCATCAGGTGGCCAAAGTATTGGAACTTCAGCTGCAGCATCAATCCTTCCAATGAATATTCAGGGTTGATTTCCTTTAGGATTGACTGGTTGGATCTCCTTGCGGTCCAAGGGACTATCAAGAGTCTTCTCCAATACCACAGTTTCAAAGCATCCATTCTTCATTCATTACTGATGACACAACTTCATAAAGCAAAGTTTCTGATGGTGCCTGATTTTAGAGGCCAAGACTTCTCTCAGTGAGTAAGAAAGCAGGAGTCCTCATGCCACTGTGCTGCTGTAACTTGTCCTTGGGAGAAATAAGTCTTTCCTGTTCAGCTCTGTAACTGGCTTTATCTTTATTATCCCAACCAGAAGAATGGCAGGGCACATTTTTAACTTCTCATGCTTTCTCACTGCTAATTTTTGCTTTCTCAATCTTGAGAATGAGGAGGAGTGGAACTTCATGGCGGCCAGGTAGGAGAAGACAAGAGCAGCATCTTTCTTTCAGGCAGCGAGGGAACAAAAACCAAAGATGCCTGTGTATTCCCACCAACACCCTGACAGGTGGCAGAGGCTGAGTGACTGGCTGGGGGAGGCGGGGGCCCTTGACCAACTGGAGAGAGGGGAGGCCTTGCATAGCCTGGGGCACTCCCCTGCCCCACCCCAGCATTCCTCTCTCTTGGAAAATCTTCCCTGTTATCTCAAGAATCAGGGGACACTTGGGGAGGGGAGGGCTAACACGGTCATTTCTCTGGTTCCCAGAGCCATCCTGGGTCGAACTGCCAGATGTTTTTCTAATTACTAGTGCAACCCTTTTAGGTTAACTGTGGTCTCAGCTTCGGATCTCCACAGTCTGGCCCCAGTCTCCCTTCCCAGCTGACTGCCATTCCCACCCTCTGCCTTCACTGTCTTGGTGTCATCCTCTCCTCTGAAGCCACACAAACATGGTTTCAATCCCAGTGAAAAGAAAGATAGTGGAGTCGCTCAGTCGTGTCCGACTCTTGGCAACCCCACAGACTGTAGCTCACCAGGCTCCTCCATCCACTGAATTTTCTAGGCAAGAGTAATGGAGTGGGTTGCCATTTCCTTCTCCAGGGAATCTTCCCAGCCCAGGGAGCAAACCCAGGTCTCCCACATTGCGGGCAGATGCTTTACCGTCTGAGCCACCAGGGAATCCCATGAAATCTCATATACAAACGGTGGAGGCCTGTATAAATTATTTGCCCTGGAACCCTGATCTCCCAATCTGATAAATGGGGCCCACAAATACCTACGTCATAGGGTTATGGGGAGAATGGAATGAGATGAAGACAGTTACCAAATTCATAATTTGTGCCCTATAAATATAAGTCACTTCACTTTCACGTGCTGTTTCTGCCCCCTGCAACACTCTTGCTCACTTTTCCTTCACCGTTCCCAATCCAAATGGAACCAAGCAGAGCCCTGCCCCCTCGCCCAGGTGCAAAGGCCCCTCCATGCTGCCTGCCTCTTGTTTGTAGAGAAGCTGAAGTCTCCCAGTCCCCCCTCCACCCCACCCCAACTCCCCCACCCCATCACAAAAAGAGCAGGCTCAAGCAGCTAATGATTAGACGGTAGAGTCACAGACGCCTTCAGTGTCTGATGCAAGTTCCTGAGTCATTTTACAGCTACGGTAACTGCACACCAGAGTGGAAAGTTACCTGCATGATGACAGCCATGGCATTAGCTGCTCCGTCTTGAGCGGTACTGAGCCTATGGCTACTACTGAACCTATGAACCAATGCCAAGAACCCTTAAGAGAATGGAATTAACACTATTGCTCACAGTACTCTATATCTTGTGGGCATCAAAGTAATTATAGCTTGCTCTGTCTGTCATCTCACATGCTAGTAAAGTAATCCTCAAAATTCTCCAAGCCAGGCTTCAGCAATACATGAACCATGAACTTCCTGATGTTCAAGCTGGTTTTAGAAAAGGCAGAGGAACCAGAGATCAAATTACCAACATCTGCTGGATCATCAAAAAAGCAAGAAAGTTCCAGGAAAACATCTGTTTCTGCTTTATTGACTATGCCAAAGCCTTTGACTGTGTGGATCACAATAAACTGTGGAAAATTCTGAGAGAGATGGGAATACCAGACCACCTGACCTGCCTCTTGAGAAATCTGTATGCAGGTCAGGAAGCAACAGTTAGAACTGGACATGGAACAGCCTGGTTCCAAATAGGAAAATGAATACATCAAGGCTGTATATTGTCATCCTGTTTAATTAACTTTTATGCAGAGTACATCATGAGAAATGCTGGACTGGAAGAAACACAAGCTGGAATCAAGATTGCTTTGGAAAAGACTCTGATGCTGGGAGGGATTGGGGGCAGGAGGAGAAGGGGACGACCGAGGAGGAGATGGCTGGATGGCATCACTGACTCGATGGACGTGTGTCTGAGTGAACTCCGGGAGTTGGTGATGGACAGGGAGGCCTGGCGTGCTGCGATTCATGGGGTCGCAAAGAGTCGGACACGACTGAGCGACTGAACTGCATACTCTGTGTATGTAAGCAGGCAACTAAAACTGTCAGCAAAGAGACACTACTGTCGCATGTTGACATCTTTCGCTCTGTATCAGCATGAAGAACTTAAAGAAGATAGATCTTCACCCCTAGTCCCATAGAAATGGAATAATGCTCTGACAAGTGGGGATTTGTAAGCAGCTTCTGGCAGCAGAGAGCTCTTTGCGGGAAAGAGTTCTCTGCGGGGGGCCTCTTTTGTCTTGTCACTTTAGCAAAACTATGTTGTAACTAACCTTCAACCAGGCACTCCTACCCTCTACTCATCTCTGGCGCAAGCAAACATTGCAAGTCTTTGATCACACAATCCCTTGTCTAAATACACTGGTTCTTTCCATAGATCAAAGAAACAGAAATGAAGAATAAGTAATTAACCAATGACCTGATTTCTTAAATTCCCCTTCAGTAATCTCACAAACAAACTGCATAAACAAGATAACATCTAAAGTAAGATCTCTGAGGAGTCAACAAGCCTGCATCAGTGGAAGATGGCAATGAGTCTGATCCTGTATTTCCATAATTAACTGAAATTGCTTCCCCCTTTCCCTTTAAAAGCTTTCAGGGCTGAGCAGAATCTTGGGTTTGGGATGCAAAATCTTTGGATTTTAGGATCCATCTTCTCCCCTAGAATGTCAGCTGATTAAAAGCAATGCATTCCATTTCTACCAACATTTGCCTCCTGAGCATTGATTTTCAGGTGGCAAGCAGCTGGACCTGAGTTTGGTAATACAAAAAGCATTCACCAGCTTAGTAGAAATCCCTGCCCGGCCAAGTCCCTCCTCTGAACACATCATCCCCCAATCAAGTAGCTTCAGTTTCAGAGAATGGCCCCCTGGCTCCCCAGATACGGAGCTGTGATTTGAAAGCTGTGGCATGTATCCTGTGACCCATCTCAGGTTATGATTTGCCATCTCATGGTGAGTGGGAGAATAATTGAACTGGATAAGACCCAGTAATACCTTCTGGGGCCTTTCCCGGCCAGGTCTTCCCATATTCTCTGCTTTAGCTCCTCTCTTAAGTTGCTCGCTCAGTCCTGTCCGACTCTTTTGATACCCCATGGACCGTAGCCTACCAGGCTCCTCCATCCATGGGATTCTCCAGGCAAGAATACTGGTGTGGCTTGCCATTTCCTTCTCCAGGGGATCTTCCCGAACCAGGGATCGAACCCAGCTCTCCCACATTGCAGGCAGACGCTTTGACCTCTGAGCCTCCCTTAAATGTACTTAGATAAAAGTATCTGATGCAAATTTCCTGAGTTGTTTTGCAGAAGTGAAAATTCCCCCACCAAAAGGAAGATCTATTTGAAGACCCAGAGGACATAGCCTCAGGCCTTCCGGAACCTAAGGACTGATAAGGTTAACCCCTGTGACACCACCCTGCCTCACTATCAGCCAATCAGAGAATTGTGTATGCACTGATTGCACACCTCGCAACACCTCTCCCCCACCAACTGCCCTTTAAAAATGCTTTGCTGAAACCCCATGGTGGCTCAGCTGGTAAAGAATCGTCCACAATGTAGAAGACCTGGGTTCGATCCCTGGGTTGGGAAGATTTCCTGGAGAAGGGAAAGGCAACCCACTTTAGTATTCAGGCCTGGAGAATTCTGTGGACTATAGTCCATGGGGTCCATAGGGTCGCTAAGAGTCAGACATGGCTAGCAACTTTCACGTCACCTCATTGCTGGGGAGCGTGAGGCTTTTCAGGGCATGAGTCACCTCATCTCCTGCAATAAATCTTTCTCTGATCTGAATTCTGACATTTCAGTTTGTTTGGCTTCACTGTAAGTTGAGCACATGAACTTGTGTTAACATTGGGTCTCACCCAGAACCTGAAAATTGGTATGAAGATGATTTTAAACGGAAGACATTTGAAATTCAGTAGCTGCAAACAAAAACCATCTCACAGCATCTTTCATCTACTAAAAGCAGAAACCTGTGAGAAATGAGAACTACCATAAATTCCCTCTTTGGGGCGAGTCTGCTCCCAGGAGAAAGACCAAGAAAAATTGTATCATAAATCCCCTTTCCTGGGAAGTTTTATGGCTCTGAAGACAGAAAGACCACTGGCACCTACATAAACAAACACTGTCACAGACTTTCTTGCTGGCCTTTTGCTCTCCTAAAAATCCATTTGTCTTTCCAAAGGAAATCTGTCCATTCTTCTCATAGGAAACTTTCCCAGCCCTCCCTTTTCCCCGCGTGGGGGTGGGGAAAGTTTCCCTTCCCTTCCCTTCTAAGGTTCTTTGGTTGGTCTAGTAATTAAATTGACATAAGATAGATTAACAGGAGAAAAACAAAAGTTTAATAATGTGTATACACCCTTTGGTTGCAAAGAGTCAGAAATGATGACTGAAGCGACTTAGCACACACACGCACACACACACCCTTTACACATAGGAGAACCCAGGAAAACTGAGTAAGTTTCTGAAACGGCCACAGCCGTCGTCTTAAATACATCTTCAGCTAAAGACAAAAGAAGATCGAAGATGGTGGCAGGCAGGGAAATCAGCGATGGAAGGTAATCATGCAAAGCACAGTGAACAAGGGTAAGGTTGTTATGAAGAATTAAGTATATACCTTCTTCATTGTTAACAGTTTCTAGAGATTGGTCATCCTCCTCTTCCTGGTAGAAAGAGGGTGATACCCTTATGAAAGGAGGGAGATTTCTCTTTTAAATGTAAATATTTCTTGCAAAAGGATAACTTCTACTTAGTTTTTAGAGATTTTCCTCTGTCTGCTGTTTCTTAAAAGTATAAAAAAATTTAAAAGTCCAAAATAATATACCGAAGAGGCACATCTTGGGGCCGTATATTTTGTGTCCCCTCTAAGTTAGATATTGTCTGAAAAAACAAAAAAACAACAACAACCAGCTCTAAATAGAGTCATGGGATTCTCCAGGCAAGAATGCTGGAATGGGTTGCCATTTCCTCCTCCAGGGGATCCTCTTGACCCAGGGATCAACCTGCGTCTCCTGCATTGCAGGCTGATTCTTTTCCACTGAGCCATCACAGAAGCCTCGGTATGAGAGTTGATAGAATTGAGGTAAATGTTTTTTTTAATTAGTATATTTGATGGAGAAGGAAATGGCAACTCACTCCAGTATTCTTGCCTGGAGAATCCCATGGACAGAGGAGCGTGGTAGGCTACAGTCCACATGGCCACAAGAGTCGGACACAACTTAGCAACTAAACCACCACGTGTTATATATAAGAACATGTCAAAATCTTAAGTCTACCATTGCAAAAGTTTGTGTATCTATTTCACAATTGTAAAAAATAAAAGATAACATGTCGTTTCTTATGTTAAAGTTTATGTGTCAAAAATGGAACATACAGTAAATATTTCACATAAAATCTAATAGTATACATTAAAAAAGAAAAAAACAATTAGTACATTTGAATGGACTTTATGTAAGATGGTTACATCTCTTTGGCCTGGTTATATTGTGGAATAGACTTTATGTCTTATTGGGGAATGGTTCCCCTGCCTGGTGTTATAAATCTGCCCCTAGGGCAGTATTAATTAACCATATTAAAGGAAACCAACAAGGTTACCTGAGCCCACACAATATGAAATAAAAACTGGGGGCTAATATTCAGGGGCTAATAAAAGCAGTAAGGGAGGGTTTTCTCTGCCCCAAGGGTGGATTGGTCTAGGTTTGACTTGTACACTCAGAAGGAAGGTCTTTGTTGAATGCCTTGTGCAAATTTCGAAGGCATGATAAATTGAACTCCGAAGTTCTAGAACACAGAACTCTGTTTTTTGGTCATGCTATGAGGCAAACAGGATCTTAGTTCCTTGACAAAGAATCAAACCCGTGTGCCCTGTAGTGGATGACCACCAGGAAGTCCCAGGAACATAGAAGTCTTGATTTTCAGTTTATTTGGAAACATTCTCAGCGATATAAAAAAGCAAATTAAAGAAAATGTAGTTGGGCAAATCAAAATTTGTTGTCTTTTAGGTGGCAAACCAGTTTTGGGGGTTAAGAGTTTGGATTCTGGGACCCAGATTTATCACTTATCAGCCATGTGACCTTAGGTGTTTGAAAGAGCCACATCTGTAACATGGGGCAAATAACAGTACTCTTACTGGGTTGTTGTGAGACTTAAACAAGTTAACACCCATGAAGTGGGACTCCCTGGTGGTCCAGGGTCTAAGATGTCACGCTCCCAGTGCAGGGGGCCTGGCTGGATCCCTGGTCAGGGAACTAGATACACATGCTACAACTAAAATCCCACATGTGCGGCTTCAGCTGCTGCAACTAAAGATCCCACATGTGCAACAAAGATCAAAGATCCTACATGCTGGAACTAAGACCTGGTACAAACAAGTAAATTAAAAAAAAAAAATCATCCATAAAGGGCTCAGCACTGTCCAGCAGCATAATTACTGTATCGTAGTAGTTGTTGTTGCTCTTATTATTATTACTATTTTTAAGGCAATTGCCTGAGGACCTTCTGATTAGAACTGAAATGAACATACTTTCCTGTCCCTGTTGAACAATACTAGGACCAAGCAAAAATAATCTAGCTGCTTGCTCCAGGAAATATCTGCTCCTGAAAGATAAGATTACAAACTAACCAAGCAGACAATTTATCAAGACTAACAGCTGGCTCATCAAGACTCTTTCAAGACCCCTGCCTTCATGACCCACCCATCTATTAAGTCATAAATTGCACCCACCCAACCAGTTTCTTCCTTTGCAAGACCCAACCTCAAAAGACCTTTTTCTGGAGTTCTAGCCCCATATATCCAATTACCTGGTTGTCTCACGGGCAGATCAGAATTAACATATTGAAAGCTGAACTCATGTTTTATTTTTTTTGGTTGCACCAAGTGGCTCAGGATCTTGGTTCCCCAACTGAGGCAAGAGATAGATGGGCTCCTGGTTACACACTTAAAACTGGCCTCCTGTTTACATTTCATGGGGCAGGAAATAGTGGGCTTCAGGCAGGATGCTTACAACTCATCTCTTATTTGCATTTCCTGAGACATGAGATAGGTAGGTTTCCAGGTTAGACTTTTAAAATTAACCTCTTGTTTACTCTCCCAAATAAAATTAACAACAGAGACAGGGTAAATAGCCAAATTTGTCTCTTGTGGATGCCTTAGAACAATAGTCATGACAAGGATAAAGAGGGGCAAAACCGTGTTTGAGTAAATGATCTAGAGATCACTGCTCACCACACTTTCTTGGGACAAGGGAAACATTACGCATGTGCAGAAATGTTCCTTGAGGGTCAAGTGACAGGACAACGCCAGGCCATAATGAATCTTGCTTCTCCCAGACGCCTTTGCGTCGAGACCCATCTTGACTGAGAGATGCATGCACACTAAGACAAATTAGCCAGGAGGAGAGACACAAGATGATTGGCCAGAAGGAAGACAAAGACTCAGAAAATCGCCCCCTTAAAGTTCCCAAAGGCACAGACTCCCTCTCTGAGTCCCCTTGAGCATCTTTCCACATGTACTTTGCTTTTCCTTTTTACTTTTCTCTTTACCTCTTGCCTCCTTGGCTGAATTCTTTCCTGACAAGGCAGGCAAGAACTGAAGATTTAGGCCCTAGCCACTTGCCTCTATAGTCTAGTAGTTCGGGTTCCCAGTAAGGGAACTAACCGCTTCCAGCTACTTCTTACTGCTGCTTGCTGTGAGCTGCTGCTCCCTGCTGCATGCATCAAAATCACAACCAGGGACCGAACCTGGGCCCTGGGCAGGGAAAGTGCACAGTCCCAACAACAGGCCCACCAGGGAATTCCCAAAAGCTGAACTCTAGATCCCTCCTTCCATCCTGTTCTCTGCCTCTTCTCCATCTTAGTGACAGCTCTCTGCTCACCCAGTTGCTTAAGCTAGACACCCTGGTATCTCCCCCTGTCCACATCCAAAACCTCGCATAACACAAACTCTCCCCTCCCATCTCTCTACCACTTCTTGTCGAGAAGAAAACTTTCCTCTACCCTTCTAGGTTCTTCTGGTTGGTCTAAGAATTAAATTGACATGAGACTGATTAACAGGAGAAAACCAAGCTTAACTTCGTATGTATGGCAACCCCACCTACAGGAAAGGTTCAGAGACAGAAAGGTAAAAAGAGGTCTGTATTCCATCCTGAGCTAAGGAATGTTATAGGGGCGTGGGGCTTCCAAGGACAGGAGGGTCATGGATGATAAGAACAATAAGGGTTTGGTAATTAGATGTTTGTCTTACCATACAGATGGAGCCATTTAGATAAAATTTATCTCTGAGAATAACTGATTTTTTTTTTCTGGAAAAAATTCCAAATTTAAATGCTTCTAGGTAGTTAAGGGAGGGGTTGTCATTTCTCTTGAACCTGGAGGGTCTCAGTTGCCTTTAGTTCAAAATAATCCTCATGCAAAAGTGATACATGTTGGGGGAGGTTTGCTCTAACCCCTACACCTCCCTCCTAACTTGACTCCCTGCTTTTGCTCTTATCTCCCTAACATTCATTCTCCATGTAATAGCCAGAGTGACCTTTTAAAAGCACAAATCATATAATGTCACCTCCTCTCAGTAGAACTTGGCAGTGAATTCCCATCACCTTTGGATTACAATCGAAAATCGTATCACTGGTCCTGCCGTTTCCCCAATCTTATTTTATGCCAACACGTTTCTATACTTCAGCCATTTGGAGCCTCTACATTGGCTGGCCTTTCTACCACTGGCTCCTTCTCATCCTCCAGGTCTTTGGTAACTTAAAACATGTCCTACTGACTATTCTAATCCAAAGCACCAATCACACTTTCTAGTTCTATTTATTTGTTTATATATTGCTTTTCTTCCCCACTGTACTCCAAGCTCTAAAAGCTTATTCACCACTATACAGCGAACACCCAGAACAATGCCTGTCTATTTTTGGCCTTTGTGGCAAGTTGATTGCATTAATGCCACTCTTTCTTCCTGCAGTTTTGTAGGCTCCTCCCACTTTGGCTCTGGGCTCACTGTGTGGCTTTGGCCAATGAGATGTTAGCAAACATGACTGTAAGTAGAGGCTTGGAAAGCATATGCACAGTTCCACTTGCCTTTCTGCACAATTGGTCTGGTGGTCTCTTAGTTGATAAGTCATGTCCGACTCTTATGACCCCATGCAGTATAGCCCGCCAGGCTCCTGTGTCCATAGGATTACACAGGAAAGAATACTGGAGTCAGCTGCCATTTTATTCAAGTGAAAGTGTTGGTCATTCTGTCATGTCTGACTCTTTGCAACCGCAGGGACTGTAACCCACCAGTCTCCTCTGTCCATGGACTTCTCCAGGCAAGAATACTGGAGTGGGTAGCCATTCCCTTCTCTAGGGGATCTTCCCAACCCAGGAATAAAACCCAGGTCTCTTGCATTGCAGGCAGATTCTTGCAGGCAATGGGTCCTGCCATTGCCATGAGAATATTCCTTGATATACTGCTGAAGAGATGTGAGAAGTAGAAGAGAAACTCTGAGTCCAGCCTAGCTGAGGCCATTCATAGCTAGCTGAACCTCAGACGTGCCATGGAGCCAGTCAAGATCAGCAGAGCCACCTGACCCCCAGCTGATTGCAGACTCTTAAGCCACCTGAGGCCAAAAAACCAACCTACAGACTCATGAGCAACAATAATTACTTTGTTTTTGAATAATTACTATGTTTTTGAATAATACAGCATCATTGTGACAACATAACTGATCTAGCATTCAAATATTTGTTGGCTAGGTGAGTATTAGTGAATTTTAGACGCTAGAGCAGGGCAGGAAATATGGCAGGTTTCTTTGGACTTAAAATGATAGGGATAGACAGAAGCGACAAAGTAGATGATTAAGTGGTTAATCCCATTAGGGGATCATAAGTAGAAAAAAAGGTATGAGCGATACCTGCAAGCTAATGATGACTCAAGAAAGCAGGCTTGTTTTCCCACAAAACCATGCAGCAGAAGCATGAGACCCGCCCCCAAACAATAAACTAACGGTGGAATGAGACCTATATCCTGCCCAGTGAGGCCAAAATCATTCCTAGAACATGCTCTTCTGTGCACACAAAAAACAAAAATAGAGGAAAATGTGACATCATGCTGACACCTGAGATGATTTACCATATTTTAGTGTATGTTAACACATTATGCCCATTTTGAACATGACAAACTGGACTATGAAAGAGAGTCCAGTCTGACCATACGGGGACAAGAAAACTCTCCTGCTCGATGTGGAGGAGGAACTGATGATGGAAGTTTGATATCTATTCAAGAATGAGGAAGAAGGTGGTCTTCTTCCCCTTCTCACTTTTCCTTTGATTATAAAAATAAGGCCCACCCAGCTTTGGGGGCTGCACTTCCTTGCCTGCCTCTTTGTGTCTCCCACAAGCATCCTATACAAATAAATCTCTTCTTGCCTGTCATTTTGCCTCTCACTGTCGTTGAGTTATTTCTGCACTGAGACAAAGAACCTGAACATCGTTAAGTCCTGAGATGAGTTCTATCATTTCAGAGCTCAGGTGCATGCTTGCTAAGTCACTTCAGTGGTGTCTGACTCTTTGTGACCCCATGGATGTAGCCGCCAGGCTCCTCTGTCCATGGGATTCTCTAGGCAAGAATACTGAAGTGGGTTGCCATGCCCTCCTCCAGGGGATCTTCCCCACTCAGGGATCGAACCCATGTCTTTTAAGTCTCCTTCATGGGCAGGTGGGTTCTTTACCACTAACGCCACCTAATTAAAGAGACAATGGGCTTGAATCCTGTCCCATGGGCTCAAGTCCCATCCAAGGAGAAGTACAGTTTCAAAGGGCCCTTCCTACAGCACATCCCCTATAAGAGCTTTCTGTGGGTTCAGTTAGCTCTACTGCTCTTTCTGGTTAGGTAGGAAGCCAAGGTTTGGTGGGAATGTTCCAGAATGGAGGTACCCAGGGCTAGAGTGAGCCTTAGTTTTCTGTTGCTACATAAGAAATTACCATACACTGAGCAGTTTAAAACAACACGGGTGTATTGTCTCAATACCAATGTATTGAGAAGAGTCTGGGCACAGTGTATCTGTGTCCTTTGGGCAGGATCTCACCATCTGGAATCATGGTGTCTGCTAGGGTCGTGACCTCACCTGGGTCCTTGAGTCCTCTTCAAGGCTCAGTGAGGCCTCAGGGTAAGCAACTCTTTACAGGACCCTGAAAACATGGCCTCAGCAGGAAGCCCCTTTTCTTCCTGTCACTTTAGCAAAGCTAATAATACATTGTAACTAACTTTTAAACCAGGTGTCCCCAGTTTTACTCATCCTGACCCAAGCACATCTTTCAAATCTCTTAATCACACAATTCCTTGCCTAACTTGTCGATTCTTTCTGTAAATCACAGAAGTAGAAATGAAGGGTAATTGACAGATGACCAGATCTCTTCCCAAGCTTCTGCTTTAGTGATCTCCCCAACAAACTGTGTGAACCAAATAACATTGAGAGGGGTCAACAAGCCACAGTGGGGGATACCAGTGACTCTGACCCCCATCTCAGTGATTAAATACCATAGCTTCTCTGTTTCCCTTTAGAATTTACATGGCCGAGCAGAATATTTAGAGATGGTTTTCTGGGGACGCCGAGTTCACTGTCTTCCCAGATTGCCAGCATTCTGATTAAAGGAACTTTTTTCTTTTGCCTTTTTGAAACCATCTACTTCAGATTGGGACTTGAACCCAGCCAAAACCCTGCTTGGGCCTCTAACCTATGTGGCTAGGACTTGAACCCAGCTAAAACCCACAGTCTTCCAGCTGAGCTCACTGACCTGGTTGCAGGACCTAATGAAGCTCAGGTTCTTGATGCCTCATCCCAGAAGGAATTCAGTGAGAGACAAAGTGATAGGTAAGCAGTGGATTTATTCAGAGAGGAGCACACTCCACAGATAGAGTGTGAGCCACCACAGAGGGCAAGTGCAGCAGCCTTGAAATGTGGTATAGTTAGCTTTATGGGCTGGGTAATGTCATAGGCTAATGAGTGGGAGGATTTTTCCAACTCTTTTGGGAAAGGGGTGGGGATTTCCAGGGGTTGGGCCATTGCCCAGTGTTTGGTCTTTGATGGTTGATCTTGAAACAGTCATGGCACCTCTGGGTGTGTCATCTAGCTTGCTGATGTGTTACAATAGCTTATACTGAGGATAGAAGTCTAGTTAAGTTGACTTGTCTGCCATCTTGGACCCATTTGGTTCTAATCAATTTATGTTGTGCCCTCGGGCTACGTTATTCTTTCAAAGTTGTGCCCTGCCCCCTTCCCTCCTGTTTCAGTTTGTGAATATGTAATTGATTTTGTCAGCGGTGAGCAGTGGGACTTGAATCATCAGATTCATTCCACAATATTAGGGGTCAAACACACAGTGAAAGGTCATCTGGGTCCAGATGGAGGAGGGGCCCTGGAGAGACACCCCCATCACTTCCTCAAGGATTTTCAGAGGAAACAGGGTTTTCCTTATGGGCTGGGGTGGGGGGCACTCTCTGAGCTGTGTGGCTGTGGTCAGGCCTGTTGCCTCAAGCAGGGCCCACATGGATCATGTTTTTGACCTTCAGCATTTGATATATCATGGTACAAGTTAGGGCACAGCGAATCTCTGGGTAAGGAATGAGTCCCCAGGGGGCCATGTGGAGCCTGCAAAGCACCAAGTTCAAGGTCAGTTGCTCAGTCGTGTCTGACTCTTTGTGACCCCATGGACTGCAGCACGCCAGGCTTCCCTGTCCATCACCAACTCCCGGAGTTTACTCAAACTCATGTCCATTGAATCAGTGATGCCATCCAACCATCTCATCCTCTGTCACACCCTTCTCCTCCTGCTTTCAACCTTTCCCAGCATCAGAGTCTTTTCCGACAAGTCAGTTCTTCACATCAGGTGGCCAAAGTATTGGAGTTTCAGCTTCAGCATCAGTCCTTTCAATGAATATTTAGGACTGATTTCCTTTAGGATTGACTGGTTGGATCTCCTTGCAGTCCAAGGGACTCTCAAGAGTCTTCTCCAACACCACAGTTCAAAACCATCAATTCTTTGGTGCTGAGCTTTCTTCATAGTCCTATTCTCACATCCATAC
>SJYT01061657.1:5543-34220 GCA_006410635.1 Cephalophus harveyi
AAAAAAAAAAAAAACCCTCAGGCAAATACTGTGGCTGTAGGTCAGACATCTGACCGAACTCAAGGCTCCACTGACTACAGGTATATGCATATAAAACTGATGCCTGTGCTGTCTACTGTGTTCTCAGCACCCAGCACCCCTGAAAAGGAAGCTCTACTATTCACTTTAAAAAGTTGGCTTGAAATTCAGCATTCAAAAAACTAAGATCATGACATGTAGTTCTGTCACTTCATGACAAATAGATGGGGAAACAATGGAAACAGTGACAGACTTTATTTCTTGGGCTCCAAAATCACTGCAGATGGTGAATGCAGCCATGAAATTCAAAGACCTTGGAAGAAAAGCTATGACTAACCTAGACAGCGTATTAAAAAGCAGAGACATACTTTGCTAACAATGGTCCATTTAATCAAAGCTATGGTTTTTCCAGTAGTCATGTATGGATGTGAGAGTTGGACCATAAAGAAAGCTGAGAGCTGAAGGATTGATACTTTTGAATTGTAGTGCTGGAGGACTCTTGAGAGTCCCTTGGACTGCAAGGAGATCCAACCAGTCCATCCTAAAGGAAATCAGCCCTGAATATTTATTGGAAGGATTGATGCTGAGCTGAAGCTCCAATACTTTGGCTACCTGATGTGGAGAACTAACTCACTGGAAAAGACCCTGATGCTGGGAAAGATCAAAGGCAGGAGGAGTAGGGGACAACAGAGGATGAGATGGTTGGATGGCATCACCAACGTGATAGAAATGAGTTTGAGTAAACTCTGGGAGCTGGTGATGGACAGGGAAGCCTGGCATACTGTAGTCCTTGGGGTCACAAAGAGTTGGACATGACTGAGCGACTGAACTGCATATTCACTTGGGGGTTCACAGACTTGATGCTCAGCTATCATTCTCCTTCACTCCTCCAGTAGAATTTGATCCTGTTTCTACTATACCTGCCTACCCTTTGTCCTCAGTGTATCCTTGCCCCTCTAGGATCAGTGGGTCAAGAATGTGTTCTCTGAAATCTTCTTTTACAGCCAGTCCATCCTAAAGGAGATCAGTCCTGGGTGTTCATTGGAAGGACTGATGCTGAAGTGAAACTCCAATACTTTGGCCACCTCATGTGAAGAGTTGACTCATTGGAAAAGACCCTGATGCTGGGAGGGATTGGGGGCAGGAGGAGAAGGGGCAACAGAGGATGAGATGGCTGGATGGCATCATCGACTCAATGGACATGAGTCTGAGTGAACTGCAGGAGTTGGTGATGGACAGGGAGGCCTGGCGTGCTGCGATTCATGGGGTCGCAAAGACTCGGACATGACTGAGCGACTGAACTGAACTGAATTGCTTTTCTTCATAGCACTTATCACACTTTGTAACTATCTGTTCATTTTTTGTCTTTCATGAGATCATAAATTCCTTTAAAGTGAAGACACGTTTCTATTTTATTTATCACTAGATTTTCAATATAGGGTTCAGTGTCAAGGATGTTGGAGATGCTCAGTAAATATACACTGAATGAATGAGTGATGAGTTCTCCATTTCAGTTCCATTGCCTTTGATACTCTGTGTACCTCATGGATGCTGTTTCTATGAGCAGAATTCCGGTAGTCAATTGTATGTGATTGGAGAAAGTGAAAGATAAAAGCATGATGGAAAAATATAAGTGGATCTAATGTCTCACCAGAGAAAGGAGATGAACAAGGGAAATGTCAGTGACTCAGACCTGTGTGACTGAAAGCTTTCTCTCTGTCATCTCATGCTTTTGGGGAGTGCGCCAGGAGTTGGTGATGGACAGGGAAGCCTGGCGTGCTGCAGTCCATGGGGCTGCAAAGAGTCAGACATGATTGAGGGACTGAACTGGACAGGGTGCTGCTAAGCATCTCAGCTGACAGATTCCTTGAATGATACTGGAACCTGTAAAACCCACTGTTTCAGTGGAGAGCCTCGGGGGAGAAGATGGAGTGTTGAATAATAAAACCCATTCTAACCTTATCACTACCCTGAGCTTTCATCCAGATGAATTAGTATTCTCATTGTTCATAAAAAGCCTGAATATCAGTTTTAAATTGACTATGAAGTAGTAAGAAAAAAATATTAGGAAATTTAATATATTTTATTTGGCCTTCTTTCTTGCACTTAATATTTGGTTTTCATTAAGCCGCCCCAAGCTGAATTTAAGATAATTTTATCTTCTTTCATCATTTGATTGTCCTATAAAGCCTCCTGTGATCCAATTCTTAATATTGATGGGATGTCAGTAACTCAAAAATATCCAAAGGATATTGGCCTGTAACACTGCCCTCATATTTCTGTGCTCCTTTAAAAGAATCGAGAATATTCTCTTGAGCAGTTTCAAAAGGTGAAGAGAACAAATTTTCTGAACATAAACATAGACTCAACAATAAGAATTTTATATGTATTCCCTGTTGACCTATATATATATATATCAAATAAAATATATGTTTTTATAGATAAATTTTATATATATATATAAAATATCTCAGATGGAGAAGATTTGGAGAAGGAAGAATCTATTCCAGGCTGAGAACTAACAAAGGTAAATGTTTATTCCAAGAGAGAGGCCGGCAAATTGAATTCTTATCCCTTATCTTTAAAGAGGGATGAGGCAGAGCTAATATTCCACCACAGGAAGAGAGAGTCAGAGAAAGGCCAGGGGAGCTGCCCTCTCGCCTGCTGGACTGGGGCCCCCAGGTGTAGCAGAGTCATTGTGTGTCTGCCTGCTGCTGAGCCTTTTCTGAATTCTCTCAGGACAGAGAATGGAAGAGGGTTTCCTGCTCTGCTGGCAAAGCCTTCTCTGTGCTGAAATCCCACTCTCTCCACTGTCCAAATATTCACAAAGGAAGTTCAGGAATGAGTGAGGAGGAATTTCCACAACCTTTTCCCTGATGGCGAGTATTTCTGCTGGTTTTCCAAGCCACTGGGCAGAAGACCCAAAGCCCGTCAGAGGCTTACTGCAACCTTCCTCCAGGTCTCCCTGTCCTGGTCCTGAAGGCACATTCAGAAACTAACCCAAGAATGCTGCAGTCCTTCAAGACTACCCAGCTTGTAACGGGCAACACATTTCTAAATCCCTGCCTGACTCTCCAGTTTCATCTCCTGCAATTCAGGGTGACCCTGCTAAATCAAAGACCAAGAAAACTATAATCCTCAAGAGGATTCCCCAGTGAGATTTTCCAATCAACACCTATCCAGTCACACAGAGTGAATGAGGAAGCGTTATTATTAAGCAATGACATGTTCACAAATACACTTAAAATTGTGAATTCCTGTGCTAAATATGAGATATTGAAAGTAGGTTGATACAAAGTATTCTAATCTTCCAATAACTATAAAGCCAAATCTACAGCAAGACACAAAATTCACACTAAATTCACAAAAGGTATAATTTAGCAAAAATATAGTAACCATGATCTTTAGTATTTCATAGATGTGTGTGGCTGTAACTATAGTATAGCAAGCAGTACTTTTCCTAGTCTTCCCACTATAATAAATCATGTCATATTACGTGAATGCAGGACAAAACAAAGAGATAGAGTACCAAAAAGATATATGGCATCCAATTTTATCGAATACATTTGCCAAAATCACTGCTATTTTAAAACAAAAATTCCTGATGCTAAATCTGAAAGACAAAAATCGTCTGAAGGTAATGGATCTGAAATGTCTTATAATAGTAAGAATAAATCACATTTCTGGAATAGACAAGCCAATATAGAATCTGTTGTGCAAGGGTGTGTGAATTTTTCAGATACACAGCCCCTAAAACAGGCCAGATAGTAAGTCTGGCTAATAATAATCTCAGGGTCCCTGCCTCTACAGGGTAAATGCAAAGGTAACTGCTGATTATCCCTGGTACTTACAAAGTGATAACAGATAAGCCTAATGGGATTTGAATTTAAGTAGCTGTGATTTTTTCCCCCCTCCCTCTTCCAGCTCTGTGAAGTGAAAATTCCATAGGCGCCAATAGAAAGGCACGCTTTCAGACTTAAGGCATGCCCTGATGACCAAGCACACTTATCATACAAATCCTAGGAGACCAGATCAGAGTATGCCACTAGCGCTGGAACAAGCACCGCAAGAAGCTGTCCACAGGCCTAAAGAGAAATGCCGCCCACTTTGTTACAACAAGAATTTCTTAAAACAGGAAGAGTAGTACTTCCAATCGCTTTGTTAGGAGACACACTAGCCAACAGGCCTAGAACTGCTGGCCTCATGGAATAATGATCTGATTCATGACAAAAAGCTAGAAAATTCCATGTGTTCACTTATTTAATATAGAGCATCTTTGCTACATCACCGGCACTTTATGTGTGTCTACACACATGCACAGTGTGTGAGTGTTATTTCTCGAATGCCTGCCATAGACCAGCTACATTACTAGGGACCTGGGATAAATGCCGGAGAGGAGAGACTGCATAACTGCTGCCCCCAAGGAAATTCAGTCTAGTGGAGCAGTGTTTCTCAAACGTTTAACATGCATACACATCATCTGGGGATCTAGTTAATGTACAAATTCTAGTTCCTTGTGTCTGGGGTGGTGCTGAGCTTCTGTGTTTCCAAGGCAGGAGATACAAGTGATACCAGTTTGATCCCTGGGTTGGAAAGATCCCCTGGAATTGGAAATGGCAACCTCCTCCAGTATACTTGCCGGGGAAATCCCATGGACAGAGGAGACTGGTGGGCTCCAGTCCATGGGGTTGCCAAGAGTGACACGATTGAACACAAACACAACCACTCCCTTTTAATGCCAGTGTTCTTGGCATTTGCGTAGTAAGGTACTGGAGGACATAGACATCGTACCACACAATTATAGAAGGGAAAAGCACAAGCATCCATGAGATCAAATAGAGTGGGGAACCTCATATATACTTCAGGGTTTAATGAGGAGTTTAAGCCACACGAGTTTAAGAGTTTAAACTCATGTTTAAGCCATAGGAGTTTAGAATGTGGCAGACTGAGTTACTGAGACCAACTGTAGTGAGTGCGACATACACCTTTGGTGTCTTTCTGCCTGAAGGTATTTTACTCTACATCAGCTTGTGCAGGACCTGGTTCAGGGATTGTTGGAAATGCCTAAGGGCAAATACCCTTGAGCTACTTGCTTGAAGCTAGTTGGTACAGCTTCACCACCTGTTGGTAGGACACACTTGGGTTTCATAGATTCTCAGATGCTTCCCTCCAGTATTGGTCCCCAGTTGCCCATAGTCATAACTCATTAACTTCCCTGTCTCATTTGTTGCCAGTGACTTCTGCCTCATCTCCAAATAAATTACTATGAAGAGCTCCAAAATCCTCGTCTCAGTGTTTGTTTTTGAAAGTGAAAGTGAAGTCGCTCCGTCGTGTCCAACTCTGCGACCCCATGGACTGTAGCCTACCAGGCTCCTCCCTCCATGGGATTCTTCAGGAAAGAGTACTGGAGTGGGTTGTCATTTCCTTCTCCAGGGGATCTTCCCGACTCAGGGACTGAACCCAGGTCTCCTGCATTCCAGGCAGACGCTTTAACCTCTGAGCCATGGGGAACTTGAATTAAGAAATCATCCCTTTCAAAGAAGACAACAGCAATGAAATATACACGCACTCATGTTTGTCTATATGTGTACACACACACACACACACACACACACACACAACCAGGTTGAACTCTAAGGGGTTAGAAAGAACATGGAAACCTAAGTGAGCGCTGAGACTACCTACTTTTGACCTTGGACATTTGCCACCAATCCTGGTGATCTTGAACTTTTGTCGCTTTACAAGGAGAGAAGAACAAATGTCCAAACTCACTCCCACCCAAGGAAACCTCCTACCAATCAGCTGAGCCACATCCTCAATGTCAGGATAAACCAGAAATAAACCTCTCCTAAGGTCCCTGGTGGCTCAGAGGTTAAAGCGTCTGCCTCCAATGCGGGAGACCCGGGTTCGATCCCTGGGTCGGGAAGATCCCCTGGAGAAGGAAATGGCAATCCACTCCAGTATTCCTGCCTGGAAAATCCCATGGACGGAGAAGCCTAGTAGGTTACAGTCCACGGGGTCGCAAAGAGTCGGACACGACTGAGCGACTTCACCTCAGAAGGTCAGAGAACTGCAGGAGAAGTTACCTTGGGATTGAACAGAGGAGAGAGGAAATATCTTAACGAAGTTGTAACCAGAAGCTGGTTCCATTCCCTGACTGGGATGGTGGCTTCTTATTTATTATAAAACCGTCCATAAGTATTTCAGGTACTTCTTATGTACATTTTATCCCACAATTTTCAATGATATAATTTTAAAAAATCTAATAGACAAGAGAGGAATCAGGTCAATAAAGGGAAATCATGTAAGAATTATGAGATGTTTTGGAGGAACAGAGAACAGGCTAGTGTGGGTGGTGTACAATGAGCAAGGGGGAGAATGGTGGTGGATTCAGTCATATATTCATTTACTCATATGTGACAAGTACTGCCTTATGGAGCTTGTGTTGAATGAGAGACAGGCAAGAACAATCAAATAAATGAACAAGATAATTTCTATGAAGAAAGCAAAATAGGTTGGTATCATAGAAAGGCTGGGGCTAGAGCGTTAACTTGGTGGGAAAATGGAGATTGGGTTGCCTTGAAGGGTCTCACTTAGATGGTGGCAGAGAGACCAGAGACCAGAGAGATAAGAGGATAACCTAGAAAGAGAAAGGTCTCAATAAGGATTTGAGCTTTATTTTATTTTAGGAGCAACAGAGGTATACACAGAAGAGAGACGATAAGGCTAAGGCTCTTAAAGATCATACAGATGAGTCTGAAGAATTCATATGGGGTTCAGAATGATGCAGGCAGAATGGGAGCAAGATATTTGATAAGGGTGGACTAGAATGATCGTGAGTGAAAGTCAAGTCGCTCAGTTGTGTCCGACACTTTGCGACCCCATGGACTGTAGCCTACCAGGCTTCTCCATCCATGGGATTTTCCAGGCAAGAATACTGGAGTGGGTTACCATTTCCTTCTCCAGGAGATCTTCCCGACCCAGGAATTGAACCTGGGTCTCCCACATTATAGGCAGACGCTTTGCCGTCTGAGCCACCAGGGATCGTAGTGAGACATAAACCTAGATCATTCAAAGTATACTGTAGACTTAAAATATTCCTTACACTTAACCTCTGGTATAGATGCTTTCCCCTGAAGGAAATCACTAATCATGGAGTCCTAGCATTTTGGCTGTAATGATTGAGCAGATGACTGGCAGCTGATTCAATTACTGAAGCTGAATCAATCAGAATCTTTTCCTGGAATTTTACTAATGGAGCTAGAGGAGAAGGCTCTCCTTTAGTAGAATGTTACAAGGGTATACCATGAGAACTGCCAGTTTTTTTTGTTCAGGTCTTTTGCATAAAGACAGAAGGAAGCAGGAGAGGATGCAGCCATGAAGAGGTAAGAGAAAGGGAGAGAGATTAAGACAAACCCTAGTGTGATTATATCTCCTGGCTGCTGTGGTTTTGGCAGTATTCCATTTGACTATTGGAACTACTCCAGGATTTTCCCAGTTACAAATCATATAATTCCTTTTAGCATTAAGCTAATTTGAGTTGGATTTCTGTCAATTACAATAAAATTAAAAAAAAAAAAAAACACACACACAACCCATATAAGAGGTGAGGAAGGTGATGGTAAGCATCTTAAAGGATAGATGTACCATTTACTGAAATGATGAAGGCGCATTGAGAACCTGGGTCAGGATGTAAGAATCAAAGTTATGTTTGCTGCTGCTGCTGCTGAGTCGCTTCAGTCGTGTCCGACTCTGCGACCCCAGAGACGGCAGCCCACCAGGCTCCCCCGTCCCTGGGATTCTCCAGGCAAGAACACTGGAGTGGGTTGCCATTTCCTTCTCCAATGCATGAAAGTGAAAAGTGAAAGTGAAGTCGCTCAATCGTGTCTGACTCTTAGCGACCCCATGGACTACAGCCTACCAGGCTCCCCCACCCATGGAATTATCCAGGCAAGAGTACTGGAGTGGGGTGCCATTGCCTTCTCTGAAAGTTATATTTAGGAAATGGGAATCTAAAATACAATATGAGATATCGAATGCTAAGTACATGGTGGATATATGGATTTAGAGCTTAGCTGAGAAACCAGTGTGGATTTGTTTGGGCATCATTGGCATACAGATGATATCCCAAACCATAGGATGATATGAGATGAGATTACATGAAAGAAAGTATTCAGAGGAAAGAGAAAAGGGCCCAGGACAAGGACCTGATCAGATAGATGCAAACCTTTAAGAAAAAGGTTTGTAATTCACATACCATCCCCCTGCTTCCATACAACTGTAGTTTGTTTGTCTGCTGGATGTTGTTAGCTAACCCTACAAGTTTCACCTTCATTGTGATCAGCCGAAAAAAAAAAAAAGGTCTGGGTAAGAGGAGTGTGTGTGTGTGTGTGTGTGTGTGTGTGTGTGTAACTTTAAAGTAGTGAGACTGATTTTCAAGTGTAGCACATAAACTGGCTCTGTAAGCAATTAAAAAAAAATCTTAGATAAATATTTATACTTTAGAACTTGGTAGGCATTTGGATTATAACAAGGCTTTTGTGTGCATGAGTCATACCTCCATTATTTCTTGATTATAAACTTGGCAATGGGGACATGTACTGGTTCTGTAATGGCCACTAGAGAATAATTTTCTATATTACCTCCAGGGCACATGGAACATGATCAGCACTGCCTCTGTTTAGAGAGCAGTTTGAACGAAGGAGCATAAAGTTTAATGTCTTTTAAAATTTCTTGTTTCTGTAGTAAACCAAAAGAGTACCTGTTATTGTGACCTACGTTTCTGAAATGAGTGACTTTATATAAATGTATGCAGACGACTTAAAGACAATGCAACCTAAAAGAAGTCTTTACCTGTTCAAGTGTATGTGAATTTGTTAAGAGTCTGTATGATCTGTTGCATTAAGGGTCGTATACTACATCTTGATTAGGCCATGTACATAATATGATTAGAAGCTGTGTTTTCAGAAAATAAGATTACCAAATTTTATCCTTCTTTAAGGATAAAAGTACTTCTTTAAGTACTATCATATATACTTGAGACTTAGAATTTAAAATTTACTCAGTTTGAAATATAAAGAAAATAATCGTTGATCATTTTGTTAAGGTTCAATGCACATTTTGTTAAGGTCCAATACACATTTTGTTATGGTTCAACACAGTTCTAAAAGGCAATGAATCTTTACAATTCTTGGTCTCTAACTTAGATTAGCTTCTGAATGCCATGTTCTCCTAATGGAATGTTGTTTCCTTTTCAATTTCCTCTGAAGTATTTTTATATATCTTTGGTGATCTCTGAAATATGCTAAGACCCAGATGTTGTTTTCTTTCAACAGTAGCAGAATTTATTCAGTGAGATTGACAACTTTATAAACTTATTAACTTGAATGTGATTAGTGAAATTTTATCCTTCTCCATCATTGTTTCTGACATTTTGAAATTAATAATCAAATGAAAATATTGGGCTAAAATACTGGGCTATATCTCCTTATATATGGTCTCTAGTTCTTTGGATGGGGTGACCCTGTATAAATGAATGAACAAATAAATATCATACATGTTTCTAAATAATAATATACAGATTGTCTAAAAAAGAAACAAATATTTTATTTATTATGCTTTTTCAGATTAATAATTAGCTTACATTTAGAAATGTGTTACCTTCAAAATAATGTGGGGATCAAAGGGAATATACTGACAATATTTCTTGAAAATATAACTAGCATCTTATTTTGTTTATACCTTACATGTTGGAATTCAGCTGCTCAGAGTCAGATTAATTATAATGTTTGGTTCATGTCATTCATCATTTGTTCAGATAAAGCCACTTTTCTTTATTAATTATGTAATTACTGATTTTTAATAATGGAATAACCACCTACAAATCCACTATCCAAATCAAAAGCTAGGACTCTAACTACAGCCCACATCAAATATCATTTCTCCTACCAGAATACTGATCAGATTAACTCTTATTGCTACTTGCAACTATATTTCTTTCATTTTGATTGCTATATAATATTCATTGAGTGAATGTATCATAGGTTACTTATCTGTCATCTGTTGGTTGACATTTGGATTAATTCTGTTTTTGTTTAATATGAACAATGCTGCTATCAGCATCCTTTTATGTTTTCTTGTACATGTGCAAGCTTCTCTTGAGTATTATATACCTGAGCATGAAAATTATACTGGGGTAAGCAGCAGCAGCAGCAATAAACAGTATATGAATGTTCAATTTTGGGAAAAAATCGCAAGCTTTCCCAAAGTTGTTGCTCTTATCTGTAATATATTAAAAAGGCTATAGATTTTCTCTTTGTATTGTCAGCATTTCAAATATTTGGAATCCAGTGGAGGTAAAATGGTATCCTATTATGATGGTAATAGCATTATTTGAAAATAAAAACAGCCTGGGAATAAGGTTTACTCTTTTTTTTTTTGGCTGTGCTGGGTCCTCATTGCTACTCTGAGGCTGTCTCTAGTTGCCCTGAGCAGGGGTCACCCCTCCTTGCGGCTCTCGGGCTTCTCGTTGCCCTGGCTTCTCTCTGGAGCACAGGCTCTAGGGCATAGACACTCAGTAGTTGTGGCTCTCAGGCTTATATGCCTAGCCGCATGTAGGATCTTCCCAGATCAGGGATTGAACTCATGTTCCCTGCATTGGCAGGTGGATTCTTAACCACGGGACCACCAGGTAAGTCCTAAAGTTTACTTTTGAGGTAATGAAAATGTTTTGGAACTGATAGAGGTGATGGTTGCATAACATTGAGAATGTATTAATTAATCACCTTAAATGTACACCTTCAGTTCAGTTCAGTTCAGTCGCTCAGTCGTGTCCAACTCTTTGCGACCCCATGAATCGCAGCACGCCAGGCATCCCTGTCCATCACCAACTCTTGGAGTTCACCCAAACTCATGTGCATCGAGTCGGTGATAACATCCAGCCATCTCATCCTCTGTCATCCCCTTTTCCTCCTGCCCCCAACCCCTCCCAGCATCAGAGTCTTTTCCAATGAGTCAACTCTTTGCATGAGGTGGCCAAAGTATTGGAGTTTCAGCCTCGGCATCAGTCCTTTCAATGAACACCCAGGACTGGTCTCCTTTAGACTGGACTGGTTGGATATCCTTGAAGTCCAAGGGACTTGCAAGAGTCTTCTCCAGCACCACAGTTCAAAAGCATCAATTCTTCGACGCTCAGCTTTCTTCACAGTCCAACTCTCACATCCATACATGACCACTGGAAAAACCATAGCATTGACTAGACAGACCTTTGTTGGCAAAGTAATATCTCTGCTCTTTAATATGCTATCTAGGTTGGTCATAACTTTCTTTCCAAGGAGTTCATTTTATGTTATGTGAATTTTACCTCCATTAAAAAAAATAAACCCACAGGCTCTGAGTTCATCCTTGTTCACTTGGCATACCAACTATCCATGCATGATCTCTGCATTTCAGTTTTCTTCTCTGAAAAGTGGGTACATAAGTAACAGCAACCTCCAATGGTTCCCATTCAGGAGCACTAAACCTGCTATTGCTAGAATAAATATTCAATCAAGTGAGCTGTTAATAAAAATCAATAATAAATTTAAAATATAAAAATTAAAACATCCATTCATTTTTAGTTTCCTCAGGTATAATATACATTTCAAAATATGTTAGTGGTGTATAGGTCAATTGTTATTTTTCAGTTGCTAAGTCGTGTTTGCCTATTTGCGACCCCATGGACAGCAGCATGCCTTCCCTGTCCTTCACTATCTCCCAGAGTTTGCTCAAACTCATGTCCACTGAGTTGGTGATGCCATCCAACCATCTCATCCTCCATCACCCACTTCTCCTCCTGCCCTCAATCTTTCCCAGCATCAGGGTATTTCCAGTGAGTCAGCTCTTTGCATCAGGTGGCCAAAGTATTGGAACTTCAGCTTCATCATCAATCCTTCCAGTGAATATTCAGGGTTGATTTCCTCTACGATTGACTGGTTTGATCTCCTTGCTGCCCAAGGGACTCTCAAGAGTCTTCTCCAGCACACAATTCAAAAGCATCAATTCTTTGGCACTCAGTCTTCTTTACAGTCCAACTTTAACATAGGTCAATACAAAGTAATTAATTACAAAAGGATATATGTCTTATTTTGACCGAGTTTGTTTTTCATAGGCATAGCCAGGACTGTGATAGGCAGTCATTATGGCCACTATCTTCTCTTCTAATATCCCACCTCTCTAGGCAGAATGCCCATAGGGAAATCATGTATTTCCTGTAAGTTTTTCAATCATTTAGTCTTTCTTACTTTGGAACCCTCACCACATCTCAAGCGATTTTTAAAATATCTAAGAAATTTCCACTGACTACTTAGATTTGTAGAAAGTTTTATTTTGTTAAAATATACAGTACTGCATAGACACATTTACAAACATGCAGTCATTAGACTGCAAAGGTATAGAGAGTCGGCCCAAGTAATTAGGTATTTTTGAAATCCATTCAGTTAGAGTTCTAGATTTCCATGTTCTTTAACATACTTAATTTAAATGCAGAGTCATGTTTAAGGTGACTCTCAGGCATCTGAAATGAAGGACTATTGAATGTCCTTTAAATGGGGAAACAGCAAGGGTAGGAGAGAAATCCTGCCGCAAGACTCCACAGTCAGCAAAAGCACCATAAGTGTGATGATGATTCTTGGTGTTTACTATCATTTGTTAAGATACAGTACGTAGAATTTCCAAAAAGAAGAGTGAGAGTAGTGATGAAAGTGAGGTGGTGGTGGTTGTTCAGTGGCTGGGTCATGTCTAAAGTGAGGTAGAAGCACACAAATGTGGTCCCGAGAGCTTCCTTCCTACCCCTCCTTATTAACCTGACAGTCCAATCCAGCAACAGTGAGTTTAAGAGCCTGGCGTGCATTACCTGTGGAATCCGAACTTTCATTCTGATATAGATACTTACAAGCATCAGGCATGGTTAAGAGTGCTTAGTTGAAACTATGTACTTCTGATTGAAAGTTATTTGGTCACCGTGAGCCAAGGTAGACAATAATTTTCTAAAATGATGCATTTTGTCTAAATTGTTAACAAGGAAATCCTTTCACACATGATGCCTTTTAACTCTCTTTGTTCACCTTTAATTCCTCTCTGCTTCCAACTGAGTCGAAGGATTTGTATCAAAACAAAACAGCCCTTGGAGCTCTGAAGAAATGGACCCATCTCTTTTTAAGCTTTCTTAAGTTGCAGGGTATTTTTTTACAGTATACAGTATACATACTAATGTAATAAATATTTTAATTTCTTAAGGATATTGAACTCTAGTGTCTTTTTTTTTTTTTTTGAAGTCTGGAATTTTATTTATTTTTTCTTTTTTTTTTCCCCCTTGGAAATAATTTTATTTATTTTTATGTTTTTAATTTTTACTTTATTTTACTTTACAATACCGTATTGGTTTTTGCCATACATTGACATGAATCCACCATGGGTGTATACGAGCTCCCAATCCTGAATCCCCCTCCCACATCCCACCCCATATCCTCTCTCTGGATCAGAAAGAAAAACACCAATACAGTATACTGACACATATATATGGAATTTAGAAAGATGGCAGTGATGACCCTGTATGCGAGACAGCAAAAGAGACACAGATGTATAGAATGGACTTTTGGACTCTGTGGGAGAGGGAGAGGGTGGGATGATTTGGGAGAATGGCATTGAAACATGTATACTATCATGTAAGAACGAAGCACCAGCCTATGTTCGATACAGGATACAGGACGCTTGGGGCTGGTGCACGGGGATGATCTAGTGTCCCTTAGAGAGCACTTTTTTTATAACTTACTGCTACAAATATTGGCACTTAATCATAGAAGAAAATGATATTAAAATAGTTCAAGGATAAAATCCTATGTGGGGTAGTTCTCAAACAGGCCATGATATCATTTATATATAACCTATAAGCTTGAAGAAGCTATGAATCATTATAGTGGCAAGGAACCTAACATAACAGTTAAGATCAATGCTTGTTATTTTTCATTTAGGCCTAGAAACACACTTCCTTTCCTGAATGAACTAATAAGCCCATTTCAAAGAGAAAGAAAAGGAAGCGAAAAATAAAGTTTTAAGGTGAGCCTTGCCTGAAGAAACAGGCTTCCCTTTTCAAATACCAGAAAGGAACTTCTTCGACCAGCAATTCAGTTTAGTTCAGTCTCTCAGTCGTATCCGACCCTTTGCGACCCTATGGACTGCAGCAAGGCAGGCTTCCCTGTCCATTATCTCCCGGAGTTTGCTCAAACTCATGTCCCTGGGGTCGGTGATGCCATCCAACCATCTCATCCTCTGCTGCTCATCCTCTGCTGGACTAGCAATTCGCACTGCAATATCGGCTTCGACAGCACAGTGAAGCGGAGCCAGGAGAGACCAGGGCTTTCATAGTGCTGCCCCTGGTGGCGAGAGGAGGTGCTTTTATTTCGCACGATTCCCCCATCCCCACCCCACCCTCAACCCCGAGTCTCGGGACTGAGAGAGACGGGAGCCGTCTAGAAATTGTCGAGAGGCCAACTCCGCGGCTCCGGACGCAGCACAATGGGCGGGCGTGGGCGCTCAGCGAGTTCCTCTCCTCCAGCCCTTCCTGCCAGTGTTCGCCAAAATGTTTGGGGGTTTGAGGCTGCGAAACTCCCTGAGCTGGGGGAAAAACGATAAACGCTTCTTCCCAAGGGCGATTTTCTTTTCTATTTCTCCGGCCCTCACCAGGGTGTTTGACCTTCGGGCGGACAGCGTTCCCCGTGCCCTGATGCCAGCTGTGTTCCTGACCCCAGAATAAATCAGGGCTGCCCGCGGGGCCTCGCAGAGCTCCGGACACGTTTCCTGTCGAGGCCTAAGGGAAGCGGTTTGCCGCCGGGACCCTGGAGGGGAGGCTTGGCGGTCGAGGGGACGGCGGGGGTGGGGTGGAGTGGGATTTTTTTTTTTTTTTGAAGTCTGGAATTTTATTTATTTTTTCTTTTTTTTTTCCCCCTTGGAAATAATTTTATTTATTTTTATGTTTTTAATTTTTACTTTATTTTACTTTACAATACCGTATTGGTTTTTGCCATACATTGACATGAATCCACCATGGGTGTATACGAGCTCCCAATCCTGAATCCCCCTCCCACATCCCACCCCATATCCTCTCTCTGGATCAGAAAGAAAAACACCAATACAGTATACTGACACATATATATGGAATTTAGAAAGATGGCAGTGATGACCCTGTATGCGAGACAGCAAAAGAGACACAGATGTATAGAATGGACTTTTGGACTCTGTGGGAGAGGGAGAGGGTGGGATGATTTGGGAGAATGGCATTGAAACATGTATACTATCATGTAAGAACGAAGCACCAGCCTATGTTCGATACAGGATACAGGACGCTTGGGGCTGGTGCACGGGGATGATCTAGTGTCCCTTAGAGAGCACTTTTTTTATAACTTACTGCTACAAATATTGGCACTTAATCATAGAAGAAAATGATATTAAAATAGTTCAAGGATAAAATCCTATGTGGGGTAGTTCTCAAACAGGCCATGATATCATTTATATATAACCTATAAGCTTGAAGAAGCTATGAATCATTATAGTGGCAAGGAACCTAACATAACAGTTAAGATCAATGCTTGTTATTTTTCATTTAGGCCTAGAAACACACTTCCTTTCCTGAATGAACTAATAAGCCCATTTCAAAGAGAAAGAAAAGGAAGCGAAAAATAAAGTTTTAAGGTGAGCCTTGCCTGAAGAAACAGGCTTCCCTTTTCAAATACCAGAAAGGAACTTCTTCGACCAGCAATTCAGTTTAGTTCAGTCTCTCAGTCGTATCCGACCCTTTGCGACCCTATGGACTGCAGCAAGGCAGGCTTCCCTGTCCATTATCTCCCGGAGTTTGCTCAAACTCATGTCCCTGGGGTCGGTGATGCCATCCAACCATCTCATCCTCTGCTGCTCATCCTCTGCTGGACTAGCAATTCGCACTGCAATATCGGCTTCGACAGCACAGTGAAGCGGAGCCAGGAGAGACCAGGGCTTTCATAGTGCTGCCCCTGGTGGCGAGAGGAGGTGCTTTTATTTCGCACGATTCCCCCATCCCCACCCCACCCTCAACCCCGAGTCTCGGGACTGAGAGAGACGGGAGCCGTCTAGAAATTGTCGAGAGGCCAACTCCGCGGCTCCGGACGCAGCACAATGGGCGGGCGTGGGCGCTCAGCGAGTTCCTCTCCTCCAGCCCTTCCTGCCAGTGTTCGCCAAAATGTTTGGGGGTTTGAGGCTGCGAAACTCCCTGAGCTGGGGGAAAAACGATAAACGCTTCTTCCCAAGGGCGATTTTCTTTTCTATTTCTCCGGCCCTCACCAGGGTGTTTGACCTTCGGGCGGACAGCGTTCCCCGTGCCCTGATGCCAGCTGTGTTCCTGACCCCAGAATAAATCAGGGCTGCCCGCGGGGCCTCGCAGAGCTCCGGACACGTTTCCTGTCGAGGCCTAAGGGAAGCGGTTTGCCGCCGGGACCCTGGAGGGGAGGCTTGGCGGTCGAGGAGACGGCGGGGGTGGGGTGGAGTGGGGGAGCGGGAAGCGGGGGGAGCCAGCGGTGGGAGGCGGTGCCCGCGCTCCCGGGACATCCCCACGCCCTCGGACGGTACAGACCCAAGCTGGGAGCAGCTGTGGGCGCTGGGCCTGCAAGATGAGGCCGGCGCTCGCCCTGTGCTTCCTCTGGCAGGCTTTCTGGCCCCGGCCCGGCCGTGGCGAGCACCCCACCGCCGACCGCGCGGGCTGCTTGGCCTCGGGGGCCTGCTACAGCCTGCACCACGCTACCTTCAAGCGGCAGGAGGCCCAGGAGGCCTGCAACCTGCGCCACGGGGTGCTCAGCACGGTGCGCGGGGGCACGGAGCTCCGCGCGGTGCTCGCGCTCCTGCGGGCGGGCCCGGGGCCGGGAGGGGGCTCCAAAGACCTTCTCTTCTGGGTGGCACTGGAGCGCCGGCGATCCTACTGCACCCTGGAGAATGAGCCTTTGCGGGGTTTCTCCTGGTTGTCCCCCGACGTCGGCGGGTCGGAAAGCGACACGCTGCAGTGGGTGGAGGAGCCCCTACGCTCCTGCACCGTTCGGAGGTGCGCGGGACTCCAGGCCACCGGGGGAATCGAGCCCGCGGGCTGGAAGGAGATGGGATGCCACCAGCGCGCCGACGGCTATCTGTGCAAGTACCAGTTTCAGAGCTTATGCCCCGCACCGCGCCCCGGGGCCGCTTCGAACTTGAGCTACCGCGCGCCCTTCCAGCTGCACAGCGCGGCGCTGGACTTCAGTCCCCCCGGGACGCAGGTGAGTGCGCTCTGCCCTGGGCAGCTCTCCATCACGGCCACCTGCACCGCGGACGAGGTCGGCGCGCGCTGGGAAGGGATACCCTCCGGGGCCGAGCTCTGTCCCTGTCCCGGGAGGTATCTACGGGCTGGCAAGTGCGCTGAGCTCCCTGATTGCCTAGACGACGTGGGAGGCTTTGCTTGCGAGTGCGCTGAGGGTTTCGTGCTGGGGAAAGACGGACGCTCCTGTGTAACCAATGGGGAAGGACAGCCGACCCCTGGAGGGAGCCAGGTGCTCACCTGGCACCCTCCAGCCACTGCAGCCAGCCTCGCGCCGAAGGGTGACCACGTTCCCTTGGGAGAGGAGAGGCCAGGAGAGATACCCAATGCCCCTGGACAAGGCAGTGCAACAGCATCTTTTCCCGAGATCCCTCGGTGGGGAGCACAGAGCACGCTACCTACCTTTCAGATGTCCCCTCAAACAGAGGTAAAGGCGGACGTGAACTCTTCAGGAACAGCCTTTCCCAAGGTTAATGCTACGTCTCCCTCGGACAATCCCCAGGCTTTCGATTCTTCCACCGTGGTCTTCGTACTTGTGAGCATGGCTGTAGTAGTGTTGGTGATACTGACCGTGACAGTGCTGGGGCTTTTCAAACTCTGCTTCCACAAGAGCCCTTCCCCTCAACAAAGAAAGGGGCCTTTGGCCTCGCCGGGCACGGAGGGTGATGCTGAGGCGGCTCCTCTGAGCTCCAGCTCTGCACATTGCACGGCCGATGGGATGAAGGCCGGGGACTGTGGTCTTCGGGACAGAGTAGAGGGAGCCTCGTTGACGGGGTCCTCTCTTGGGTCTGGTGACACATAGGGAAATGGGGGACAGTGAGCGCTCCTTGTGAGTAGTTTTTCACGCTTAGTGAAAAGGGAAAAGAGGAACTTACTTGTGCGGCTGGCAATTCCTACAGAAATTCTGTCCCCTAAGTTCCCTCTATTCCACCGAGGAGCCGGATCTGAACTGAACACTCCTTCCATGAAGATGGAGGAAGTGGAAGGGCCTCAAGGTAGTAGAGGGGGGCCAGGATCCTACTGGGGAGAGCTATTTTCTTGTGTTTATTCTGGGGAATTTGGAGAGGTGGTTGAACTTTTTATGACATGGGAAGCGAATAAAGTTTTGTATTGTTTTGTTTTAAACCAAAATGGAAAGGAAACCTTCTGTTTACATTGTATGGGCTGGGAGTATATTGGTTTGAAATTCCCAGGCAAAAAAAATAAAGTATTGTTGATAACCCAGACTCAAATATCGTTGGTTTCCCAGAGGAGTAATTATTCAGGAAGACCGGCAGAGGGGCATGCTGAGAATACAAGAGTGCCTCCTGCTTTTACAGGAAGGAGAAAGTCTTCGTATTGAGGAGTAGATCTTTAAGAACTTTTTCCTTGGTTCTTTTATACTTTATTTTCAAATCATTGTTACTTGCGTACTTGCTATAAATCCAAACTGTAGCGTTGCCAGAGTGCTTGCTGGCTCTAGAAGCAAATTATAGTTGACCACCAATTCAAGTGTTTACTGAGTGTCCTTGCTCAAGGAAACACATGATTTGTGTTTCCCTCTTCCATTTTTTGTGCTTCTCTGTGTAATACCTCCTCAACCAAATAGACCTTTCCCAAACATCAGGATGCTGATCCTCACTTCCAATTATAGCAATGTTAATTTTCAATTAAAGTGTTACTGCTGAGTATTGATTTGAAATCTTCTGGGTACGTTAAAACAAAAGTAAACTGGATTTCCTCCACAGTAGCTAGGTTCTTGAGCACTGTTTAGTCCACAGAAAAATTTGAATTACATACCACTTCCTTCCCCCATGTCATGAAAGTGTGTGCAGTGACCATACATGCCCATACTGGAATGATTACAGGTTAACAAGATTCTATGTGGGCAAAGGCATGTAGAATAGCCAGACAGCTTACCATAAGAATTAATAGTGTAAGAAATAAGTGGGAAATACAAATATCTATCATCTGGTTAGGACTTGGGATATTAGAAAATTGTCTAAACAGAGCATTCTTCTAAAAAACAATCAAGATGTAATGATAATCACTATTTAGTGAGATGAGGCCACCCTCCAGAAAATATCCCACTTTTACTAATATGCTAGCACTTTAAAACAAAATATTTGGGGGTTAGTGCATGGATGGAGATAGAGAAACAAGCTAAGTAACAAAGAAGATTGGAAACAAGGAAGAAGTTTACACTATGACATAAAATCATTGGGATCCTCTTGAGTATGTAATGTATTAGATATATACATATATACATTATATAGGGCTTCCCTGGTGGCTCAGAGGTTAAAGCGTCTGCCTCCAATGCGGGAGACCCGGGTTCGATCCCTGGGTCGGGAAGATCCCTTGGAGAAGGAAATGGCAATCCACTCCAGTATCCTTGCCTGGAGAATCCCATGGACAGAGAAGCCTAGTAGGTTACAGTCCATGGGGTCGAAAAGAGTCGGACATGACTGAGCGACTTCACCTTTCACCTATACATTATATAAAGTATTGTAACATTAAAGGAATAAAGTAATAGGTAATTTGCTTCATATACTAAATGTATGTTTAAACAGTTAAATTTAAGCAAAATCACAAATGAATTAGAATTAACAACTTTCAAAGAAATTTTATGTAAAATCATTTCACAAAGATAACTAAAATCAGGTAAGTAGATGGCTTACCCAATGTACCCAGCTTGTTTGAATGAATGTGTCTCAGTTCACCTCAGTTGTAGTATTTTATCTTTGCTCTTTCCCATAAAACCTCTCCACAGAGAAGGTAACTATTTGAATAGAATACATGGTACTTTCTTTTGTAAGGTGAAAAATAACCTATCTAGAAGGGAAAGGCTACCCACTCCAGTATTCTGACCTGGGGAATTCCATGGACTATCTAACTGAACTGAATGTAAATTATCTATAGCTAGTACTATCTGTATCTAGAAGTATTTACATCTACCTCTGTGTATGTGTATACACATACTTTGTCTTAAAGTAGGTACTTGTACCATTGTTACAATACAATAGAGTATGCATCACTAATTTATTATGCACCTTACCAATGGTGACATTACACATTTGGGGGTCCAAATGCCCTAGTGAAGAATAAATGGGTGTCAGCTCAATAATTTAACTGCTATTTCCTATTACTTCCCCATATAAGTAAATCAGGAAGGAATTACAGAACACTGTATGTTTTTACATTTGACTTCCTGACAAATAGCAATTGCAGACCAAGCTCCATATAATTTTGTTTGCTTTCTGGCTGTGACATTTTTCATAAAATTTCGAACCCATGGCAGAATCGAGCCAACCAAGCATGATCTCTTAAAAGCTTTGTTAGGTTAAGGTCAGTGCCCTTCCTCAGAATATTTCTCTACTATCACTTCATTATTTCTCCAACCTCTTTGAGGTTGATTCCTTTCTTACTTAAAACCCTCTGCCCCTGCACTTATTTCACAGCTGCCTGTTCAGTCATTTTCTTAGAAGGAAAACTTGGAACCTCATTTACAGTCTTTTTCTCTGGCTAAGTCCTGCTAAGGAGAAGGCAATGGCACCCCACTCCAGTACTCTTGCCTGGAAAATCCAATGGACGGAGGAGCCTGGTAGGCTACACAGTCCCTGGGGTCATGAAGAGTCAGACACGACTGAGCGACTTCACTTTCAAGTTTCACTTTCATGCATTGGAGAAGGAAATGGCAACCCACTCCAGTATTCTTGCCTGGAGAATCCCGGGGACGGAGGAGCCTGGCGGGCTGCCGTCTCTGGGGTCACACAGAGTTGGAACGACTGAAGCGATGCAGCAGCCTCAAGTCCTATCGTCTTCCATAGTCTCTGAGTCCTTGTGTGTGACTCTTCCAGTGCCTGTGTGTTTCAGTTCCTCGCTTTCCTCACTTCTAACAAGCTCCGCTTTATTTCAGCCTCCACTCCAACAGCTGCACCTGAGCCTTTCAGATAATTTTGAAACTGCTCTACATCTGAAATCATAAATGCAGGCATTTGTGTGGGCATGCATGTGTTCAGAGACCTACTAGATTAGTCTTTAGAGATTGGGCTTTGGAATCTCTCTATATAGATTTTAACCTTACCCAGGTAACTCTAATTTTAATCAAAGTTTGCAAACCACTCAATGCAATTTTGTGTACCTCAACACCAAAGTTTCATGTTCTCTTTTCTCCATTCCCACTATGTCTGGAGAATAGAGGGTACTTGGAAGAAAAGTTATGACCAACCTAGATAGCATATTCAAAAGCAGAGACATTACTTACCGACTAAGGTCCGTCTAGTCAAGGCTATGGTTTTTCCTGTGGTCATGTATGGATGGGAGAGTTGGACTGTCAAGAAAGCTGGGTGCCAAAGAGTTGGTGCTTTTGAACTGTGGTGTTGGAGAAGACTCTTGAGAGTCCCTTGGACTGCAAGGAGATCCAACCAGTCCATTCTGAAGGAGATCAGCCCTGGGATTTCTTTGGAAGGAATGATGCTAAAGCTGAAACTCCAGTACTTTGGCCACCTCATGCGAAGAGTTGACTCATTGGAAAAGACCCTGATGCTGGAAGGGATTGGGGGCAGGAGGAGAAGGGGACGACCGAGGATGAGATGGCTGGATGGCATCACTGACTCGATGGATGTGAGTCTGAGTGAACTCCAGGTGTTGGTGATGGACAGAGAGGCCTGGCGTGCTGCGATTCATGGGGTTGCAAAGAGTCAGACAGGACTGAGCAACTGAACTGAACTGACCTGTCAAGATGATCACAGTCTGAATTTTGCTGATTTCATACTCATGATGCATTTTGACATTTTCTTCTGTCTCCTGTATTTCCTGAAAATTGATACTTAGATTCAGAGGCTTGAACAGACTTATTTGTCATATCTTTGACAAGACTAAATGCAGTGGTGTTTTTCCTTAACAAAAGCATATAATGTCTGTTTTTTACTCTTAGCAGCCACTGATGCTTAAAGCTTAGATACATTAATTCATCAGGGTTACAAAATGGTGCTTATTTTTTTTCATGAATTACCTAGGAATCTTTATAAGGAGACACTTTCTTTCATTTACTAGTTGGTTATCAAATTATACATGCCATATATAAGAAAGTCAGAATAAATACTTATTTCTTTATGTTCATCGATTTTTAGGTAATTAATTTCCCTCTAATCTTCAAAAGATCAATTAAGATGAGTTTACAGTACTGAACATATTTGAAGGGTTCTAATCAATTGCCATTCATATTTTTATTGAAACTCAAATTTTCCTATCTTTGGCCAGTGAGAGCTTCCTAAGTTGACCCCTGAGTCCTTTTGATATGATTCTAGTGTCCTTTGAGGATTTCCTTGCCATCTGGTGTAACAAGACTTTCCAGGCTCATTATGTATATTTCCTGCCCCAGATCTGGAATTAGCCCTTTCTCCAGGAAGTCTTGGTGTCTCTTAATGAAAGATGATATTTCAAGACTGCAATCTGGACTCTATAAGAATTTCACTGCTATAGAATTGGTCATTGTTTCTAGGCCTTTTCAGAAGAAAGATCTGGAAAGTGTCATAATTCCTGAAATAAGATAGAATTCTACCAGCAAGATAAAGGAAAATAAAATATGAAGTATTTAGAAGTATTCAGATAAGTTTCCCTAAGTGGGCATTTGCTCATTTTCTCATTGGGCATTTGCTTTGGGTGCAGTGGGGCATGTGGTGATAGAAACTGGACAACTGGAGGGTAATGAGCGTAAAGAGAAATGATGACTTACTTCCCAGGGCGAGTCCCAGGGGAACTGAAAACCTCTTAGAGAAACAGCAGTCAAACTTGGTGCTGATGTTGTAGAATAGCAGTGTCTAAGGCGGGTATCTAGATGGACCAACTAGAGGGAAGCATCACAGAATGGTGTGAGAGAGAAGCTAAAGTTCTTTTGTCTGAGAGTTGTCCTATGGATCTTGTGAAACCTTAGGGTTGGAGCAATCATGACACTGAATAACCTGAATAGACCCAACACACAAAAATTAACTGAAAGGGGAACTGGTACCTTACTGCCAGAGATGTAGACAGCTGAAAACCACTGAAGACTGTGTGTCCCACTATAAACCAGGCTGGACAGAGCTAGTGACCACAGGACTAATCATCTATCCTCTAATGCCAGGGTAATATGTATACTTCCTGGAACTCATCTTTTCCCCATGGATACTTGCAGAAATGAAAGGAAGAGAATCATAGAGTGACCAGTTAACCAGCAAGCACTAAGTAAAATCAGAAATACATGAATTGGCCTCTGTGTGGCAAGATTAAGTTTTCTGTCATCAACGGAAATGATGTTTAAGAACTGAGTTCTGTTACTGAGAAATAAATAAATTTCTATTCGTACATATGTTTCATTAGCTGTTATCTTAGAAAGAAGTATACATGCTTTTAACTTTGTAACTTAGAGGTACTGTTAACTGCCTCATAAAATTGTTAGAAGAAAATGAATATAGAGACTTATTACAGTAACCTGGAGTAGAGTAAAGTCAAAAGTGTTAGTCACTCAGTCATGTCCAACTCTTTGTGAACCCATGGACTGTAGCCCACCAGGCTCCTGTGTATATGGAATTGTCCAAGCAAGAATACTGGAGTGGGTTGCCATGTCCTCCTCCAGGGGATCTTCCTGACCCAGGGATCGAACCCACATCTCCTGCATTGTGGCAGATTCTGAGCCACAAAGGAAGTAGAGGAAGCTCTCAAATGCCCTGGTGGCAGATTGAGGAAGGAAGCTACGAAGTGCCCTCATCGTGATATTTATAAAGGCTTCCCTGGGGGCTCAGTTGGTAAGGAGTCCATCTGCAATACAGAAAATTCTGCCTGCAATGCGGGAGATCTGAGTTTGAGCCCTGGGTCGCGATCCCCTGGAAAAGGAAATCACAACCCGCTCGTGTATTCTTCCCTGGAGAATCCCATGGACAGAGCAGCCTGGCGGGCTACAGTCTATGGGGTCACAGGGTGAGACATGACTTAGTGACTAAGCCACCGCTATTCAGACAAGAGCTTTAGGAAGTCTTATTAATGTCATTAGAAACTAGTGAATGTAACTCAAGAGTGCTGAGAATCAGAAAACAAGTCAAACATTCTCTTGAGTTTGTTTTTCTGTTGTTTTGTAACAGTCATCTAGCAAGGCCTTGAAAACATACATGATGGTAGGGTCTAGTAAGGCAAATTGCGATCGAATTGAATCCGTATTTTCCTCTACCAGTCAAGATTTTTGAATTGTGAGTAAACTAAATTTATGTTGGAGTTGTTGCTTGCTAAGAGGTAGTAACTGTAAGAGCGTTCCTTCAGTAGTGAGTATATCTCATACTGCATCTTTATTTATACCCAGGACATTTTTGTGGCTATATTTGATTGATATGTGCTTCTTCTGATTCTTGCTAATTTCAAAGAATATTGAATAAATGTTACCAAGTCAAGGAAAAAAAAAAAAAGAAAACAAGTCTACTGGTCTGTAACCCTGAACAACAGCAACAAAGGCATTTAAATGTCCAAAGAGAGAAAATGCTGCCCCTAAGATAAACATATTTTTGTTCTTTTTCCCAAGTATGCTAACTTGTTATATGATATGAGGATGTGATGGGAGCTAGTAGTAATACTCATTATTTTTTAAATGATCTGTTTCCAATTCTCATATTTTTCTTTCAAATGGCAGAAGGGGGAGCATGCAGTATCAGCCAGCGGCTACTAGATGAGTGGATACTTAAAGTAACCAGAAGGCTCTTTCTCAAAGCCTTAGGTAGGAACGTGTCCTTAATATGAACCACTTCAGCAGGTAAATTTTCCTGGCATAGTAGTGTCTCAGGAGGCAGGCACTGTAATTTGGCACCTGGACAAGCCCCATGTGGCCTGTCTAGTGCTGTGATCATGGGTCCCTCAACAGTGTCCAGAGTGTCTGTTTGGCCAACACTACTATGAGCAGTATGCTGTGCTTGGTTTAAAGTATTTTCTTTCCTATTACTCCCCTCACCAACATGTATAGAAAGCTCTTAAAAATGATAAGCCATAAACAAACTCCTTTACAGTCTCTTTGCAAGAAAGTTGAATATAAATTGAGAGGAACAAAACAAAATAATTCCAGATTTCTCGGATATATTGTAATATCCATGTAGTACTTTTTATAGATCTATAATATCCTACATAGGAATTTTTATAGAAAAGTAATTTTTTTACATGTAGTATATTGTTTTCTATATCCATACAACATCCCTGTGGAAATGGGGGGGGATAGATGGGTAGAAATCTGTAGTGTCTGTGACAGTTTTTCTTAAACTAAGACTTGCTAAATTACTGAAACCATTATATAGAAAATCTGCCAGGCTTTCCCTTTTAACAGGAGGCCCTCCTCCTTGAGAAGGTAAGAAGCTAAGGAGTTTTTTCTTATGAATTGCAATCTCTTTCTTCCTAAGGCTTTTACATCTGACTGAGCTCCTCGGGTTTATGTGGAAGCTAGGTCAGGATTACACCTTATTCATGCCTCTCCTGTATTTGGCAGGTGACTCAAGAGTCATGGACCAGTGCTAGGAAATCCTTGCTCTCAGCGGTTAGGGCCTTTATCTGTACCCCCTCACACCACCTTTTCCCTATTTGAGGTCGCAGGGTAGGCAGGAGTGGGATGACTAACCCTTTTATTTATGGTCTTGACATTCCTCTCAATGATTTGAGACTTCCGTCTCATTGTTATCTCTAAATTTCCTCTCCGCACTGCCCTTCCCTTTGGATTACTTATCCGTTAAGTCTTGTAAAAGTGTTACTTGCTCAGTTGTGTCCGACTCTTTGCAAACCCATGGACTGTAGCCCTCCAGACTCCTCTATCTATGAAATTCTCCAGGCAAGAATCCTGGAGTAAGTAGCCTTTCCTTCTCCAGGGGATCTTACCCACCCAGGGATCGAACCCGGGTTTCCTGCATTGCAGGCAGGTTATTAACTGTCTGAGCCACCGGGGAAGCCCCTCCATTAAGTCTGTCACTGTAGTTTAGTCGCTCAGTCGTGTCCAACTCTTTGCGACCCCATGGACTATAGCCCAACGGGCTCCTCTGACCATGGAATTCTCCAGGTAAGAATACTGGAGTGGGTTGCCATTTCCTTCTCCAGGCGATCTTCCCAACCCAGGGATAAAACCCATGTCTCCTGCGTTGCAGGCAGATTCTTTACCACTCAGCCACCAGGGAAGCCCTTAAGTCTGCCCTGTCCTAAGTCACTACCACAAACAGAAACCTTATCTCCTTGCTTTCCCCTTTTCCTCTTCATTTCTCTCCTCCTGGAGAGTTACCCCAGCCTGTTATCAGTGTGACCTTCATAACACACCACTGCAACATTCAGCTCTGTGGCTCGAAAGGATGCCAGGCTTTCTCCTTGAAGTCCACACTCCTGAGCGTCACCCAGGGCCCCTAGACCTTATCGAGTTGCTTCCTGTTTTATTCTGTTTTTTTTTTTTTTTTTTTTTTTTTTTGCCAATTTGAGTTGCTTAGTGTTGGTTTATTGCAGCTCTGTAATTTTAACACAAATTCCTTCTACCTGGAACGCCAGCTGGCCCGTTCTGAAATGTGTCCATAGTACAAATCCTAGTTTAAATGCTACCTCCAGCAAGATATTTTCTCCAGTCACCTGAGGCTCAAACCAATTCTCTGAAATCTCTCATCACTTCATTTAAATCATTCTTATTTTAGCTACCAGTATACATATTTTTCATCACCTCTACTACATTATATGCTGTTGAAACTACACCTTACAAATTTTGTAAAAAAACAAATTGCCTTTACATTGCAAGCTATAAGTAGAGGTTTTCTAAATAAATTATACATAGGAAGAAATGATAATAAATTTGTTTAAATGAATATCAATTTTTATATTGAATAATCAAGTTTCTACACTTTTAAAATCCTTAACAATAATTTAGTAACTATTATTGTTGTTCAGTCACTCAGTTGTGTCAGACTCTTTTTGACCCTGTGGACTGCAGAACTCCACGCTTCCCTGTTCTTCACTATCTCCTGGAGTTTGCTCAGACTCATGTTCTTTGAGTCAGTGATGCCATCCAACCATCTCATCCTCTGTCACTGTAGTAACTATATTATGTATTATATTTACTCAAAGCTCTCCCAGATTCCTTATAAAAGTTTTCACTTCATGATATATATGTATTAACTCAGACAAGTTTGAGATCAGATTCTCTGATAGGTCTCCCAAAAAGTCTGACTTTCTCATATTCACACATACCCTCCAACATCGCTGAGAACTAAAACACTCTTTCTCCCCAGACCATCTCTTTTCTTACAAAGACATGCATAAAATATGAGATATCCAGAGGGCATCTTTTTCTCCTAAAATCCTCCAACACGGGCCTGCTCACAAAGCCTGCCCAACACCTTTCCCTCTGAAGATCAGTGTCAGATGTCCTGATAGCTCCAACAGCAGTTTTACCATTGTTTGGGGGAGTAAAGGTGGGAGCAAATCCAAGGCAGACAGTGACCCCTAAGCTAAAGGATACATGGCCATAGGCTTGGTCCCTACGGATAAAATCCCCTGGCAGAAGGACTTAGCCAACAAGATAGTCCCACAGCTGTACCTTGGGGAGAACAGGGTTTCTGGGCACACTGGCTTCAGACACTTCAGAGTCTATGGAGCTAGGATCCTTAGTGCTCCAGCCAGCAATACCAGTCCAGACTCAATAACCCAACAAATTCATGATCCAAAAACTTAGAAAAGGAGAAAACAGAAATTAAATTTAACATAATTTACATATCTGTGGTCCTTTTGCTCTCACCCATAGCCTCCCCTGTTACTGCCTCTTCTTGATCGTCCACTTTTTCACCACCCTCGTGTCCCTTTGTTTCATTTCTTGAACCCAAAGAGACTTACAGATTAAAACTGGAAGCAAGTGAGGAGAATGCTGGTGAATATTTCCAAGCCTTCGAAGCTGAAGGCAGACCTCTGCTGTCGTCGAGATTGCCTTTTGGTCTCAGCGCCAGGACCACAGGTGGTGTGGGAGGTGGTTATGCCTCTGTGAGTCCATGGTCAGGGCCCCAGACCACCAGTCTTCCCAATGATCTGACTCAGAGTGCCTCCTGCTCCTGGAGGGCTTTATCTCCCCTCACTCTCAGGCAAGACTGATAGAATTAAGAGCACGTAGCTCTCTCCTTTTCACTTACCACGATTTTAGTGAATTAATTACTTTGTATGTGTTCATCACTAATCTAGAGCCAGACACCTTGGAATGTGAAGTCAAGTGGGCCTTAGAAAGCATCACAACAAACAAAGCTAGTGGAGGTGATGGAACTCCAGTTGAGCTGTTTCAAATCCTGAAAGATGATGCTGTGAAAGTGCTACAC
>SJYT01061658.1:0-18603 GCA_006410635.1 Cephalophus harveyi
TTCCATGATCCAGCAGATGTTGGCAATTTGATCTCTGGTTCCTCTGCCTTTTTGAAAACCAGCTTGAACATCTGGAAGTATGCAGAGTACATCATGCTAAATGCTGGGCTGGATTAAGCACAAGGTGGAATCAAGATTGCCAGAAGAAATATCAAGAATCTCATATATGCACATGATACCACCCACATGGCAGATAGAGAAGAGGAACTAAAGAGCCTCTTGATGAAAGTGAAAGAGGAGAGTGAAAATCCTGGCTTACAACTCAACTTTCAAAAAACGAAGATCATGGCATCCAGTCCCATCACTTCATGGCAAATAGATGGGGAAACAGTGATAGGTTTTATTTTTGGGGATCCAAAATCACTGCAGGTAGTAACTGCAGCCATGAAATTAAAAGACACTTGCTCCTTGGAAGAAAAGCTATGACCTATACAGACAACATGTGAAAAAGTCAAAACATTACTCTGCCATCAAAGGTCCATCTAGTCAAAGCTACGGTTTTTTTTACAGTAGTCATGTATGGATGTGAGAGTTGGAACTTAAAGCAATCTGATTGAGGAAGAACTGATCCTTTTGAACTGTGGTGTTGGAGAAGACTTCTTGAACTGCAAGGAGATCCAACCAGTCCATCCTAAAGCAAATCAGTCTTGAATATTCATTGGAAGGACTGATGCTGAAGCTGAAGCTCCAATACTTTGGCCACCTGTTGAGAAATACTGGCTCATTGAAAAAGACCCTGTTGCTGGGACAGATTGAAGGCAGTAGGAGAAGGGGACGACAGATCTTGAATATTCATTGGAAGGACTGATGCTGAAGCTGAAGCTCCAATACTTTGGCCACCTGTTGAGAAATACTGGCTCATTGAAAAAGACCCTGTTGCTGGGACAGATTGAAGGCAGTAGGAGAAGGGGACGACAGAGGATGAGATGGTTGGATGTCATCAGTGACTTGATGAACATGAGTTTGAGCAAGCTCCCCAGCTGCTGATCGATAGGGAAGCCTGGCGTGCTTCAGTCCATGGCATTGCAAATAGTCGAACACATTTTAGCGACTGAACTGACTGAATTGATTTTTTAAGTTATTTTTAATTTTTAATATTTTCCGTTATTTATTTAAGTGAAGTATAGCTGATTTACAATGTTTCTGCTGTACAGCAAAGTGATTCAGTTACACACACACACACACACACACATATATATATTCTTTTTATATTTATATATATCTATGTATATATATATATCTATTCTTTTATATATTCTATATACAATCTTCTGAATTCTTTTTCAGATTCTTTCCCATTGTAAGTTATTATGAGATATTGAACACACTTCCCTATGCTATACAGTAGGTCCTTTTTGCTTATCTATGGTATATATAGTTGTGTGTTTCTGTTAAACTCAAATTCACAATTTGTTCCCCCTTTCCTCTTTGCTAACCAGGAGTCTGTTTCCTTCCTTGGCAGGTCTGTTTCTGTTTTGTAGATATGTTCGTTTGTGTCATATTTTAGATTCCACATATAAGTGATATCACATGAGATTTGTCTTTCTCTGTCTTACTCACTCCTTTCACTTAGTATGAGAATCTTTAGGTCCGTTCATGTTGCTGCAAATGGCATTATTTCATTTTTATGGCTGAGCGATTTTTCATACATATATGTATTAATATATATATACCACACCCTCCTCATTCATTCATTTATTGATGGACATTTATGTTGCTTCCATATATTAGTTATTATAAATAGTGCTGTTATGAACATTGGGGTGCATGTATCTATTCAAATTAGAATTTTCATTTTTTCCACATATATGTCCACAAGTAGAATTGCAGGAACATACAGTAGTTCTGCTTTTAGATTTTTAAGGAACCTCCATACTATTTTCCATAGTGGCTGCACCAATTTACATTTTTACCAACAGTGCAGGAGGGTTCCCTTTTCACTGCATCCTCTCCAGTATTTATTGTTTGTAAACTTTTTAATGATGCCATTCTTATTGATGTGGGATGGTACCTCATTGTAGTTTTGATTTGCATTTCTGTAATAATTAGCAATGTTAAACATCTTGTATGTGCCTTTTGGCCATCTGCATGTTTTCTCTGGTGAAATGTCTATTTAGATTTTCTATCCATTTTTCGATTGTTTTTTTTTTAATATTAAGCTGTAGGAGCTGTTTGTATATTTTGGAAATGCTTTAATTGATGCTTAAATTAACAAACCAATATCAGATCTTGATGGCATTGGTTAAAAAGTTATTCATCATAGAGTTCTGCTTAAGATTTTATGCTGAAGAAGAGGAAGGAGGAGAAGAAAGAGAAGAATCTAGTGTTTCTAGAATTTTTTAATTTCCAAATTTTTGTAGACTGATACTTTTGTAAAATGAAACAACTTCATAGCAATGTGAAACTCAGCTCAGCTCAGTTACTCAGTCATGTTCAATGCTTTGTAACCCCATGGACTGCAGCACGCCGGGTTTCCCTGTTCATCACCAACTCCTGGAGCTTACTCAAACTCATGTCCATCAACTCATTGATGCCATCCAACCATCTCATCCTCTGTCATTCCCTTTTCCTCCCACCTTCAATCTTTCCAGCATCAGGGTCTTTTCAAATGAGTCAGTTCTTCCCATCAGGTAGCCAAAGTATTGGAGTTTCAGCTTCAGCATCAGTCCTTCCAATGAATATTCAAGACTGAGTTCCTTTAGGATGGACTGGTTGGATCTCCTTTCAGTTCAAGGGACTCTCAAGAGTCTTCTCTAACATCACAGTTCAAAAGCATCAGTTCTTTGGCACTTAGCTTTCTTTATGGTCTAACTCTCATATCCATACATGACTACTGGAAAAACCATAGCTTTGACTAGATGGACCTTTGTTGGCAAAGTAATATCTCTGCTTTTTAATATGCTGTCTAGGTTTTCATAGCTTTTCTTCCAAGGAGCAAATGTCTTTTAATTTCATAGCTGCAGTCACCATCTGCAGTGATTTTGGAGCCCCCTCAAAATAAAGTATGTGACTGTTTCCATTGTTTCCCCATCTATTTGCCATGAAGTGATGGGACCAGATGCCATGATCTTGGTTTTCTGAATGCTGAGTTTTAAGCCAACTTTTTCCACTTACCACTTTCACTTTTATCAAGAGGCTCTTTAGTTCTTCTTCACTTTCTGCCATAAGGGTGGTGTCATCTGCCTATCTGAGGTTATTAATATTTCTCCCAGCAATCTTGATTCTAGCTTGTGCTTCATCCAGCCTGGCATTTCACATGATGTACTCTGCATTTAAGTTAAATAAACAGGGTGACAATATACAGCCCTGATGTACTTCTTTCCTAGTTTGGAGCCAGTCTGCTTTTCCATGTCCAGTTCTAACTGTTGCTTCTTGACCTGCCTGCAGATTTCTCAGGAGGCAGGTAAGGTGGTCTGGTATTCCAATCTGTTTAAGAATTTTCCACAGCTTGTTATGTACCTGTTGAGATACAGGTCAACAGTGACCTGCCACAGGGGCAGAGCCTTTGGTTGCAGCAGACCTGGGTATGGCATAAGCCCTCTTGGAGGAGGTCACCATTAACCTGACCATAGAGCTGCCAGAACTTACACAGGACTGGGGAAACAGACTCTTGGAGGGTAGCAAAAAATGTGAAATTACTCTGTTTCTAAATATTCATCTCAGTTTTTAGACTTAGCTAACCTCAATCCCCCAGCTGATCAGCAACAAATAGTTTTGTGACTAGCACAGATCTTCAAACTACACTTTGCATTCACAGACTGGAGTATTGTGGTGCCACAACAGAGCTGGAGGTTTGTTGCATTGTACGGGAGACATGGATCAAGACCATCCCCCAAAAAAGAAATGCAAAGAAGCAAAACGGCTATCTGAGAAGACCTTACAAATAGCTGTGAAAAGAAGAGAAGCAAAAAACAAAGGAGAAAAGGAAAGATATACCCATTTGAATGCAAAGTTCCAAAGAATAGCAAGGAGAGATAAAAAAGCCTTCCTTAGAAATCAGTGCAAAGAAATAGAGGAAAACAATAGAATGCAAAAGACTAGAGATCTCTTCTAGAAAATTAGAGATACCAAGGGAATATTTCATGCAAAGATGGGCTCAATAAGGGAAAGAAATGGTATGGACCTATTAAACCTGTATGCAGGTCAGGAAGCAACAATTAGAACTGGACATGGAACAACAGACTGGTTTCAAATAGGAAAAGGAGTACATCAAGGCTGTATACTGTCACTCTGCTTATTTAACTTCTATGCAGAGTACATCATGAGAAACGCTGGTCTGGAGGAAGCACACGCTGGGATCAAGATTGCCGGGAGAAATATCAATAACCTCAGATATGCAGATAACACCACGCTTATGGCAGAAAATGAAGAGAAACTAAAAAGTCCCTTGATGATAGTGAAAAAGGAGATTGAAAAAGTTGACTTAAAGCTCAACATTCAGGAAACTAAGATTATGGCATTTTGTCCCATCACTTCATGGGAAATAGATGGAGAAACAGTGGAAACAGTGGCTGACTTCATTTTTTTGAGTTCCAAAATCACTGCAGATGGTGATTGCAGCCATGGAATTAAAAGACGCCTAGTCCTTGGAAGAAAAGTTATGACCAACCTAGATAGCATATTAAAAACCCGAGACATTACTTTGCCAGCAAAAGTCCGTCTAGTCAAGGCTATGGTTTTTCCAGTAGTCATGTATGGATGTGAGAGTTGGGCTATAAAGAAAGCTAAGCACCAAAGAATTGATGCTTTTGAACTGTAGTATTGAAGACTCTTGAGAGTCCCTTGGAATGCAAGAAGATCCAACCAGTCCATCCTAAAGGAGATCAGTCCTGGGTGTTCATTGGAAGGACTGATGCTAAAGCTGAAACTCCAATACTTCGGCCACCTGATGCAAAGAGCTGACTCATTAGAGAAGACCCTGATGCTGGGAAAGATTGAGGGCAGCAGGAGAAGGGGATGACAGAGGATAAGATGGTTGGATGGCATCACCGACTCAGTGGATATGGGTTTGGGTGGACTCCAGGAGTTGGTGATGGACAGGGAGGCCTGGCGTGCTGCGGTTCACGATGTCACAAAGAGTCGGACACGACTGAGCAACTGAACTGAACTGAACAGAGCCACAAACACAGCCTCAAGGTGAAACAAAGAGCTAGGTTTATTCAATACAGACAGTATAACTGGGATATGTTTTAGCAGTATTGGATGCAGGAAAAGTCTAACATTTACTTCATGATCAAAGGTTAAGATATTCACAGATGAAGAAAAAAAGAGCCCAGGTATCACGTCAACTTTCATACACACACCTCAAATCCTCATATTCTTTTGTATGTTAATATATGATTTTCTTTATGCTTCTATTGATTTATTTTGGACACCTGGCACTTACCCAGTGTGGCACTTTAACAGCCTCTGTCCCAGAAAGTTTTAATCTCAAACGTGTTCTCTATCATCAGGGGGTAGCTAGGAGGCAAAAGTTAGTATACTGTTGCACAGATTGTATCAATGGGACACTAAACTCAGAGGGATTTAAACTCAGAGGGACTCATCTAGTGTTACTAAACAAGTCAGCAGAAGATAAACTAAAAATAAGTTTTCTGTTTTGAGAGATGACAATGATTTAGTTCAATTTGGTTTACTGAATACTTACCCTGTTTCAGGCATTATACCATGGTAGAGCTACAGAGGTGAATGAAACAGTCCTGTATAGTGTAAAGAGTTCAGATCATCTTGGATAAAATCAATAATATCCTTATAATTATGATTTATTGTGATAAGTGATACAATAGCAAAATAAAATGCTACAGGATCCTAGAGGAGATGAGAATAATGTTACCTATAAAGGTGGAGGAATTATGAAATAAGTCACAGAGAATGTAAGACTTGAGAGAGAGCATTTAAAAAGTGTCAAATGTCTGTAGCAAGAGGGAATGAAACAGATATTCCTGGAGAAGATGTAACCTGTACAAAGAAAAGGGTAATGCAAATCCATGTGTGGAAAGTCACTCAGTCGTGTCTGACTCTTTGCAACCCCATGGACTGTCGCCTTCCAGGCTCCTCTATTCATGGAATTCTCCAGGCCAATACTAGAGTGGTTAGCCTTTCTCTTCTCCAGTGGGTCTTCCCAACCCAGGTCCCCCGCAGTGCAGGTGAATTCTTTACTGTCTGGGCCATCAAGGAAGTCCAAGAATACTGGAGTGGGTAGCCTATTTCTTCTCCAGTGGATCTTCCCGACCCAGAAATCAAACCGGCGTCATCTGCATCGCAGGCAGATTCTTTACCAGCTGAGCTAACAGGGAAGCCCAAAGAATGACAAAGTATCCAGTGCAGCTGGGATGAATGGTGTTGCACAGATGGTGAGGGGGTAAGGAATGATGATTCTTACATTTGGAAATGTACGTGAAGGCAGGTGATAGAGCATCTTATATGCTGAAGAAGTTTAGCTTTGCTGGGGAACCTCTGTAGGGCTCAGAGCAGGACAGATGATGCAATTGTTTTTTGCCTTAGTTTGTTTTTCTTCTATTAATGTGTCTTTTTTCCTTCCTTAGTATATGAGAATTATACAGTATTCACCTTAAAGTATTATTGTGTGAATCAAGTCCTTGTTTTGAAGTTGTGAATTTTAAAATGGTATTATCTGTAAGATATTTTGAGCTATTGTCATCATTTTTTCTTCCTTCCTCCGTCCTTCCCTTCCTTCCTATCAATGATTTAGCAAGCGTGATTTGGTAGGGGGGAAAGGAAACACCTTACTTACATTTTCAATGTAATGTAATTCGAAATGCCCTCACTTAGACTTCCGAACATAAGAATCATCATTCCTTACCCCCTCACCATCTTTGCAACACCCTTCATCCCAGCTGCACTGGGTACTTTGTCATTCTTTGGGCTTCCCTGGAAGCTCAGCTGGTAAAGAATCCGCCTGTGATGCAGGTGACCCCAAATTAGTAAATACTGACTACACAACCATTAGTTTATTCAGGGGAAACTTTAAATTGTGAAAGATTATGGAATAAAGGAGCATTTTTGTTTTGTTGTTATTATTATTTTACCTAGAGAGATAAGTCTGATCTAGATTCTTGGGTCTGGATTCAGGGCAGGAAATGGATGGCAAAGAAATTATTATGGCGGCACAGTAGCCTGAGGTTTTGGACTCCGTGTGCTCATCGATGTGTAAGAAGGTGATACAGGCATTTCCTATGGCAGGAATCACCATCTCCAGAAATAGGTTTTCCTGATAAGTAGTCTCCTCACAGCTCTCTTCATGTCCTTGTTCCTTAGACTATAGATGAAGGGGTTCAGCATGGGAGTCACCACTGTATACATGACGGCAGCCACCTTATCCCTTTCTGCTGAGTAGGCAGAAGAGGGGAGAAAGTAGACCCCACTGATAGATCCATAGAAGAGGGACACAGCTAAGAAATGGGAGCCACAAGTGGAGAATGTTTTCCACTTCCCCTTGGCTGAAGGAATCCTGAGTACAGTGCGACCAATTAGGCAGTAGGAGACACAGATGAAGGTGAATGAAATGAAGAGAACTGATCCCCCAATTACTAGGATTGTCAAGTCGTTGATCTGGGTGTCTGAACAAGCCAGCCTTAAAATGGGTTCCAAGTCACAGAAGAAGTGTGGAATTTCTCTCTGATCACAGAAATTCAAGAGGCCCAGCAGACCAAGATGAAGTACTGAAATAAGATTACAGACAAGCCACGGAGTCACTACCAACAGGGCACAACGCTTCAGACTCAGCAACGCAGCATAGTGTAATGGGTGACAGATGGCAATGTACCGGTCATACGCCATGGCTGCCAAGAGGAAATTGTCCAGGTCCACCAGCAACATAAAAAAGTACATTTGTGTAAGGCATCCTGCAAAGGAGATGACTGGGCTCTGGCTTTGGATGTCTGCCAACATTTTGGGGACTGTAGTAGATGTGAAGCAGATGTCGGTGAAGGATAGATTGGCAAGGAAGAAGTACATGGGAGTGTGGAGGTGAGCATCACTGACAATAGCCAGGATGATAAGTAAATTTCCCACCATGGTAACCAGATACATGCACAAAAACAGCACAAAGATGTGCTGCTGCTGTTCAGACACTGCTGTGAGTCCCAGGAGGAAAAATTCAGAGATAGTTTGGTTTCCTTGGAGCATGATTCTTCTGTGTCTAAAAAGGGAAAAAAAATGTGACTTCACTGTAAAATGGTAACATGACACAAAAGCTAGTCAGAGGACATTGTACCATATTATAAAAGTGAATCAAGCCTTGGAACTTATTTTCTGAATCTTATTTTCTGCTTACTAAAATACAAGCTCCACAAGGGTATGAATTTTATCTACTATGTTCAGTGCTGTACACCAGTGCTAAAGACGGTGCCCAGGATAAAGATAGTGCCCAGAACATAGTAGGTGTTCATTAAATATCGGTTGCGTTTATACTGGAGTGGGGTGCCGTTGCCTTCTCCAATACACGAATGAGTGAATAAATTAAAAAATAAATATTCTGAACGTATGACTCACTATCTTCATGACTGTTTTCTGTGCTTTTCTAAACCTATTTCATCAATTTTAAAATGTGGAGAATATCCACTTTATAGGATTTGTGTGAGGGTGGCAAGGACACATGTAAAATGCCTATATCTGTATTTTAGCTATTGCCTCAGAAATAGTAGCTGCTATAATTCACTAATTTGGGAACATCACAGACTTTAAAGGCAAAAAGAAACCTTTAGAGAGCATATAGTGGAACCTCTGTCTTTGGGCAGTTAAGTGTTCAATAAGCATACGATGATTTAGCTGATCACGTTTCACTGTTCCAGAGACAAAGATGCCACACTCAACTTACAACACCTGATCCAAAATTTTATCCTTTTACTAATTAGCTCTTCCTCAAATCTTTCTGAAAACTTTCCAGTTTTTACATCTCAACAAGGAGAAATTAGTCATCACCATAAATGCTGCTGAAGTCCTGTAGGGATGTCCATTGAATTAAGCAATGCAATGGTAAGTGTTGTTAACATGACCATTTATGGTGGAGCTACTAGGGTGAAAGCCACAATGAAGAAAATTTAGGGGTGACACTTTAACAACAAATGTTTATTGAGGGCTTACTATGTTGCAGTCACATTCAAGTGCTAAGTGCTTTGCATCAATTATTTTAGTAAATATTCACCACAACTCGGTGAGCTAAGTAGGTCTATTAAGAATATGTTCCATTTGCAGATGAAGAAATCAAGAATTACAAAATTTGATGAGTGATGCATAGCGAGTGTATATGAGCCCAGTCTGACTTGAGAGCCTTCTTGATGAACTATTAATACTATGCTATATAACTACTATACTGCTTCTGGCTTCGTGTTTGTGAAGAGCCTCACCTATGTTTTAGGCACAGAAGGGCTTGCTCAGCCAAAGCCAAAAAGCTAGTAGATGATGGAGCTTGACTTAGAATCTTGATGCCAAAATGTTTTTGCCATCTCTGTATAAGTCCAAATGAGAGCAGATGGGCTTACAAATGGGAAGCTTTGTCTTTGCTTATTCCAATTTGTACCTTATCAATGCTGCTGTGAGGTCCATGTTGTTAGTACACACTTGTTACTTATTCAAAAATCTGTATGTCTTCATACCACCTTTCCAGTCTAACACAACCGGATTGCCGTTGTATTAATTCACCTACCTCTGTTGGTTTGCAGTTTAGCTTTGTACACTCTGAAAAAAGAGGTTAGCAGAACTAATGAATAGCTGAAGCAAAACTGCAGGAGAAATGTTGCACTTACTTAACAACACAATTTTCCCCAAGTACTCTAGCAGTTCTCATTTGCATACTAACAAATAAATGTGCTAATTATAAATCCCGGGTGGGATCAGTTCTTGTGGGACCTCTGCTAGGCAACATTTAGCTATTTCATATGTACAGAATGTACTGAAAATAATAGACTGACATATTACTATAGATTCTTCACCGATGCAGACTATATTAGCAGAATTTGACAGTCCATGTCTCTGATTTGATCTTCAAACACCGGATCAGTTAGTTCAGTTTAACTGCTTGTTCTCATCTACTCTCCCCAAGCTGGCACCATCTTTTACAACCAAACACATGAGTATATTCAGCTTTTCAACCCTTGTGTATTCAAGTCACTGATTTGGCACAATACTTTTGTAGTGACCTTGAAGAGCAAATGTTTGGATATTTGAGTCCCTCTCCTATGGAACTTACCTACATGTTTTGTGACTTTTTCCACAGCTTTTCAGAAGCAAATAATTCCATTTCCTCAACTTAAAAGTAAATGGTGATTTTCCCAGCCATAGATGTGAACATTTTCCCTTCCTAAAAACAGAAAAAGGCGGAGGAGAGGGCTGAAATAGAACTGAAAACCTCAACTGGTGGTGTTGTCTCTGCTCTTGGATTTAGAAAAAGATCACCCTAGGGCTCAGGACACAATCCTCTAGGCTACTCATTAGAAACTACTCTCAATTCCATCCTCTATGGACCAAAACCTCCCTACTGGGATATATTGATATTCACTGATTTCTCATATATTTTATTATAAATATAAATAATTATTATACATGAACAATGTATATTAATTATATGCACTGTATAATGTATAGATCCTGGACATCCTGGAATGTGAAGTCAAGTGGGCCTTAGAAAGCATCACTACGAACAAAGCTAGTGGAGGTGATGGAATTCAGTAGAGCTATTTCAAATCCTGAAAGATCATGCCGTGAAAGTGCTGCACTCAATATGCCAGCAAATTTGGAAAACTCACCAGTGGCCACAGGACTGGAAAAGGTCAGTTTTCATTCCAATCAAAAAGAAAGGCAATGCCAAAGAATGCTCAAACTACCGCACAATTGCAGTCATCTCACACGCTAGTAAACTAATGCTCAAAATTCTCCAAGGCAGGCTTCAGCAATACGTGAACCGTGACCTTCCAGATGTTCAAGCTGGTTTTAGAAAAGGCAGAGGAACCAGAGATCAAATTGCCAACATCCGTTGGATTATCAAAAAAGCAAGAGAGTTCCATAAAAACATGTAATTCTGCTTTATTGACTATGCCAAAGCCTTTGTGTGGATCACAGCAGACTGTGGAAAATTCTTTAAGAGATGAGAATATCAGACCACCTGCCTCCTGAGAAATCTGTATGCAGGTCAAGAAGTAACAGTTAGAACTGAACATGGAACAACAGACTTGCTCCATGGAGAAGACTCTTGAGACTCCCTTGGACTGCAAGGAGATCCAACCAGTCCATTCTGAAGGAGATCAACCCTGGGATTTCTTTGGAAGGAATGATGCTAAAGCTGAAACTCCAGTACTTTGGCCACCTCATGTGAAGAGTTGACTCATTGGAAAAGACCCTGATGCTGGGAGGGCTTGGGGGCAGGAGGAGAAGGGGATGACCGAGGATGAGATGGCTGGATGGCATCACTGACTCGATGGAAGTGAGTCTGAGTGAACTCCAGGAGTTGGTGATGGACAGGGAGGCCTGGCATGCTGCAGTTCATGGGGTCGCAAAGAGTGGGACACGACTGAACGACTGAACTTAACTGAACTGATAATGTATACATATAAATTATATATATATATATATACAAATAGAAAGCCAGTTATGTCCCTGTTGTATTTTCACTTTAGTTAGAAAACTAAAATACCAACTTTTGAAGGAAAATTTCACCTTCCTTTCTACCTAATAGTTATCTTTTGTATCTCCATATAATCCAATAATAAACTGACTCGGGTAATTGGAGAGCTTTAGTAATGAAAACAACACTGCAGAGTAGTTATTATTTGTCAGGCATTATTCTAAGCCCTTCATGTATATTAACTCAGTTGATTTATTTTCACAATAAAATTTGAGGTAGGTAAAAATATCATCCCATTTTCACAGAGGAGGAAACTGAAAACCAAAAGGTTAAATGATTTGCCCAAGGTCATACAACTATTTGATGGCAGAACCAAGGTTCTTACCAGAAACTGTTGCTCTTGATACCATTTTCTTAATTGCTGCATTAAATTATCACTTATTAATCATGCGGCATCTTTGGAAGGGGGAAAGGCATTCTGAAAATTTGACTAAAAATGTCTTTGGAAATATCACTCATATCATTCTCCCTACCCTAAATCCCTGGTGGCTCAGAGGTTAAAGCATCTGCCTGCAATGTGGGAGACCTGGGTTCAATCCCTAGGTTGGGAAGTTCCCCTGGAGAAGGAAATGGCAACCCACTCCAGTATTCTTGCCTGGAGAATCCCACGGACAGAGGAGCCTGGTGGGCTACAGTTCACGGGGTCGCAAAGAGTCGGACACGACTGAGCGATTTCACTCACCCTAAATCCCAGCAAATGTCCTCACTTCTTATTTAACTCTACATCCAAACCAAGAGTTTGTGAACGTTTCACTACCCTCTTCTCTCTTCATGTTATTATGGAAGGACATCCTTCTCCTTATTTGAAGGCCAATCCCTTCACCCATATTCTGGATTCCTTCCCCTATTGCCTTCCCAAGGGACTTATGTTATCAGTTAATTTCTTTCTTATATCTTCAACCAACCCTTCTCTACTGAATTTTTCTTTTGGCTTTAAAACATGTTATAGTTTTTCCTACATTCAAAACAAACAAACAGAAAAAAACAGACAAGCAAATCCTCCAGGATTCCTTAGCCTCCTCAGTTACGAAACAATCTTACATCTACCATTAAACACAAATGTCTTGAATTGTCTACCTTTCTGTCTCCATTTCTTCACCTCAACCCACTCCAATTTGTCTTCTGCCCCACACAACTCCACTGAAACAGCTCTTGATAAGGTCACAGTGACACCCGTATTGCTAAATCCACCCTTCTTGGCAACTCAATAGCACTCACCTCAGATGATAGTCCAGCGAGAGTTGGACTAAAGAAAGCTGAGTGCCGAAGAATTGATGCTTTTGAACTGTGGTGTTGGAGAAGACTCTTGAGAGTCTCTTGGACTGCAAGGAGATCCTAAAGGAAATCGGTCCTGAATATTCATTGGAAGGACTGATGCTGAAGCTGAAACTCCAATACTTTGGCTACCTGATACAAAGAACTGACTCATTTAAAAAGACCCTGATGCTGGGAAAGATTGAACAGCGGGAGGAGAAGATGACAGAGGATGAGATGGTTGGATGGCATCACCAAACTCACTCGATAGACATGAGTTAGAGTAAGCTCCGGGAGTTGGTGATGGACAGGGAAGCTTGGCGTGGTGCAATCCATGCGATCTCAAAGAGTCAGACACGACTGAACTACTGAACTGAGCTGATAGCTGACTTACAATGTTGTTTTAGTTTCAGGTGTACAGTGCAGAGATTCAGGCATATATACATGTATATATCTATATCTATATATTGCTCTTTAGATTCTTTTCCTTAATTGGTTATTTCAAAATATTGAGTACAGTTCTCTGTGCTATTCAGTAGGTCCTCTTTCTTTATGTACCCTCTTTTGTTGGATGTTGAGAACCCTGAATCCCCTGGTTTTCCTTCTATCTCTAACCACTTTCTCCATCTCCTTTCATGGCTGTCCCATATAACCTTTAAATGTTGTGTTGTGATGTCACAGAATTTTTATTTGCTCACTCTATTCTATCCCTAGAATAAAATTATCCACTTTCATTACTTCAGTTAAATCTTTATGTTGATGATTCTGTTTCTTTTCTTTAATTAGCTCTCTCTCTGAGCCCTGGAATCATATGCCTAACTGCTTGTTATAAACACTTCTATATCTCATAAGCACCTCAAATTCAGCATTTTCAAATCCATACTCATTGTCTACCCACACCACTGCTGAAACCAATTTCGGCCCTGTTCCATTATTCCTTACCTCAGTAAAATGTAACATCATTGATTTTTGTCATGTTTTTTAAACTTCCATCTTTATTTCTTAAGATCTCATTATTTAAGTCTTGTAGATACCCCATCTTAAATATCTCTGAAATGTGCTTCTCCATCACCCTTTTGGAAGCCATCACCACATTTCTATCTCTACTTTTGTTCCTTCCAAACAGTTTTAAGGCTGATACTCTTCAGTGACTTTGTAGTCCTCTTAGTTTATGGCCCAGAATTAATAATGTACCTACAATGCCTGGCCTTCTTCTGAATTCTCATGTTGTACCACTTTCCCCTTCTTTCAGTTTCTTGAGAGTCCCAAATTCCTTCTTGCTTTATTGTTTTTTCATATGTTTATATTTTCTTTCTGGAAGGAAATACCCTCTATATTTGGCTAACATGTTTTTACTTCAGGTCTCAAAAAAAATTTCTTTTTTTTGACTCCACTGAGCAGCATGCAGGATCTTAGTTTCCTGAACAGGGATCAAACCTAAGCCCCTTGCAATGGAAGCACAGAGTCTCAACCAGTGAACCACAAGGGAAGCCCTTTCAGGTTTCAATTTAAATTCTCCTTCTGAAGGTATACCTTCTCTGATCTCTCAAACCTATGTCAAATCCTTGCAGCGACATCCTATAGCAACCTATATATCTCCCATAAATAGTACTCTGAGTACTTATTTTTCCTGTTATTCTATAAATTCTATAAGTACAGGAATATGTCTAACTACTGCTGCATTCTTAATGCTTAGCAAAGTGCATGACAAATTGTTCGTGCTCAATAATTTGAGAATGATTGAATTAATTGTGAAAGTCACTCCACCATGTTTGACTCTTTGCAACCCCATGGACTATACAGTCAATGGAATTCTCCAGGCCAGAATACTGGAATAGGTAGCCTGTCCCTTCTCCAGCAGATCTTCCTGACCCAGTAATTGAACCAGGGTCTCCTGCATTGCAGGCGGATTCTCTACCAACTGAGCTATAAGGGAAGTAGAAGAATAGAAATTGTTTATGGAACATTTAATTTGGGGTGGGAGTAGAGATCAAGGAGGGCTTCCCAGGTGATGCTAGCGGTAAAGAACCCACCTGCCAATGCAGGAGACATAAGATACCCGGGTTCAGTCCCTGGGTTGGAAAGATCCCCTGGAGGAGGGCATGGCAATCCACTCCAGTATTCTTGCCTGGAGAATCCCATGAACAGAGGAGTCTGGCGGGTGACAGTCCATGGGGTCGCAAGGAGTCAGACACGACTGAAGTGACTCAGCATGCACATGGAGTTCATAGAAGACTTTAAAGAGAAAACAGGTTTTAAAATATGTGTTGCATAATGAAATGAAGGATGAGATTGAGGCATTCTAGCAACTTGAAACATAATTTTTAGATATAGGTGGGGAAATGTGAATCCTCAAAGTACAAGACAGGTGCAGTTAACTTAGAGTTACCCAGTGTGGGCTGTGAACAAGGGGGAAAGGGGTAGAAGGTGAGATTAGAAAGTAATAGGTTGCGTATGGTTGTGAAGGTTTTGTGTATAACATATGATTAATGATGCTTGGCAGTATCTGAGAGAAATGGCAAGAGTCATTTTGTGCCGTGGGAAATTCAGAGATCAGAGCTGACTGATAGGTACCGGGGAAGAACTAACATCAGAAATACAAAGCAAAATAGCTATAATTCTTCCTTTCCTCTGTGGCTCTACATCTCTGTTTGGAGGCTCCCTGGAAATCTGACTCCCTATTTCTAGTGACCAGAGGGCATGTATTGGGCTTGCATAACTTTCCAAGTCACTGGAGAAAGGGCAGAGTTAGTTATAAAGACTGAGGAATGAGGAGTCATGTCACTCTATAGTAAACTTATCAGCACAATTCCCTGGGCCCGTAGAGCTATGAGTTTCTCCTCATAGCTCTTTTGTGTCCCTTTTTCAATTTGGTAAATCACATCACAAATGTCATTGGATTGTCCATTTTTCCAGGAGACTTGGACTTTCCTAGAGGAGATTTGTAAGTCTTCAGGCAATTGGTATGCAGCATTGTAATGTCTGATTCTTTTAAGGGACATATTTGGAAACAGAGAACAGTGACACTGACCTTTTCTCTGAGAAGCTGCCTTTGCAAACGTCATAGCAAAAGCGTTTAGGAATTGCTCATTTGTGGGGGCTGTTCAGTGACTGGGGAAGGAAAGTGTCCTGGGAATTGACAATAACAGCAAAACAGTACAGAGAAGAGCAGGGATGTTCAGATATGATGAATGGAGTCATTTTAGTTTTGAAAAGATAGATGCTTCCTCCTTTGGAGGATGGATCCATATACCCTTAAATTCTTAATTGAGTGTATGTATGTTTGTTTGATACAGAGGATCATAAACATGGTCAGGGTTTCAGTTGCACTTATAGTCTCAACTTCCTGAGTGACCTTTGGAAAACCCTTTCTCTGGGTATTAGTTTTATTCTCTGTAAAATGAGTGAGTTAGACTAAATTATCTCTACGCTCCCTTCCCACTCTGACATTTGAAAATTCTATGATTTATAATTGGGTACATTTATGCATGTTGTGGTGGAGATGTGATCTTACATGACTCGAAGGTGGATAGTAGAAATACTACAATTTCTTTTCATCTAACACAGTGGGTTTGGTGTATGTGTTTTGATGTATAATTCATGAAGTTTTACAATTTTTAGCTTGAGAGTTAGTGACAATAAAATTACATTTTGCTTAATTGGTTCACCTATGTTGTGTGTGTGGGTCGGGGGCTTATTATAGAAGAGTGTGTTAGGGAAGAGAGGTCATCTAGAGGTGGTAGCAAAGGTAAGCTCTTGTTTGTGATGAACAGACAGGAGCAAGGGGAGTAAAAGATTAAACATAGCTTTAAATAATCTGTTTAATAGAAGTTTTTAAAAAGCACTAGGAAGCTTGTCAACTAAATTGCAGCCAATCTCTATTTAAACCCTAAATGGAAACCTCTTCAAGGTGGATAAACAGACTCTCCATTTATTGGTTGCTTCACTAATGGGATAAAGAGGCAGTGTTAGATCTCTTCTTCAGGATTCAGTTCAGTTTAGTCGCTCAGTCATGTCCGACTCTTTGCGACCCCACGAATCGCAGCACGCCAGGTCTCCCTGTTCATCACCATCTCTCGGAGTTCACTCAGACTCACATCCATCGAGTCTGTGATGCCATCCAGCCATCTCATCCTCGGTCGCCCCCTTCTCCTCCTGCCCCCAATCCCTCCCAGCATCAGAGTCTTTTCCAATGAGTCAACTCTTCACATGAGGTGGCCAAAGTACTGGAGTTTCAGCTTTAGCATCATTCCTTCCAAAGAAATCCCAGGGTTGATCTCCTTCAGAATGGACTGGTTGGATCTCCTTGCAGTCCAAGGGACTCTCAAGAGTCTTCTCCAACACCAATCCTGGTCTTGTTTTTGTTGACTGTATAGAGCTTCTCCATCTTTGGCTGCCTAGAATATAATCAATCTGATTTCGGTGTTGACCATCTGGTGATGTCCATGTGTAGAGTCTTCTCTTGTGTTGTTGGAAGAGGGTGTTTGCTATGACCAGTGCATTTTCTTGGCAAAACTCTATTAGTCTTTGCCCTGCTTCATTCCACATTCCAAGGCCAAATTTCCCTGTTACTCCAGGTGTTTCTTGACTTCCTACTTTACTTGCTAAATACTGTGTGTGGCTTCCTTTATTTTCCCCTAAATTAAAATATCGTTAGCAAGCAAATGGAGCCTGTGAAGTCCCAAAGAAGAAGTGTCCTTCATTATGGTGGCTCCACTGTATTGACTATGCCTCCTCCATAAGGAGAGATGTTGGAAAATATGGACTCCTGGACCTTATTCCCAGAACAAGACCCAGCCCATCTATGAAAACTGTCATTCTTAAGGAAGTTCTCACTGGACATAGCAGGCAAACTCTGATGAGAACAGAAAGAAAGAATGAAGATGTGTGACACATGATAGATCACTGTGCTCCAAGCTCCTCAAGGAGGCCCAGACTTGGGTTTCTATTATTTTAATATTTTCCACAAATAGAATGTGCCTTCAGTGGCAGATAAGGTTGAGATTCCGAGAAAGGAGAGCACTATTCATCATCATGGTGGACACTTCACCAAGAGCCAATAATATGTAAGCCAATATACCAAACAGAACCAATGTCTCCCAGAAACGATCTTCAGTTCAGTTCAGTTCAGTTCAGTCGCACAGTCGTGTCTGACTCTCTGTGACCCCATGAATCGCAGCACGCCAGGCCTCCCTGCTCATCACCATCTCCCGGAGTTCACTCAAATTCACATCCATCGAGTCCGTGATGCCATCCAGCCATCTCATCCTCTGTTGTCCCATTCTCCTCCTGCCCTCAATCCCTCCCAGCTTCAGGGTCTTTTCCAATGAGTCAACTCTTCTCATGAGGTGGCCAAAGTACTGGAGTTTCAGCTTTAGCATCATTCCTTCCAAAAAAATCCCAGAGTTGATCTCCTTCAGAATGAACTGGTTGGATCTCCTTGCAGTCCAAGGGACTCTCAAGAGTCTTCTCCAACACCACAGTTCAAAAGCATCAATTCTTCGGTGCTCAGCCTTCTTCACAGTGCAACTCTCACATCCATACATGACCACAGGAAAAACCATAGCCTTGACTAGATGGACCTTAGTCGGCAAAGTAATGTCTCTGCTTTTGAAAATGCTATCTAGGTTGGACATAACTTTTCTTCCAAGGAGTAAGCGTCTTCTAATTTCATGGCTGCAGTCACCATCAGCAGTGATTTTGGAGCC
>SJYT01061658.1:37062-50138 GCA_006410635.1 Cephalophus harveyi
TGATAGAAGCAAGATCCGATGCTGTAAAGAGCAATACTGCATAGGAACCTGGAATGTCAGGTCCATGAATCAAGGCAAATTGGAAGTGGTCAAACAAGAGATGACAAGGGTGAACGTCGACATTCTAGGAATCAGCGAACTAAAATGGACTGGAATGGGTGAATTTAACTCAGATGACCATTATATCTACTACTGCGGGCAGGAATCCCTCAGAAGAAATGGAGTAGCTGTAGGTCAGTAGAAGGAATTAGATTCAATCAAGGATGACCAATTTATTATAGACTTTTTTCCCTAGCATTAATCAGGATTACTTTTTTGGTAACAGATTTATTGAGAAGTAATTCACATACTGTTACAACACACACATATGAATGTATGTACATTCAGTAGTTTTTAATATATTCAAAGCTGTGCAAACTTCCCTACAATTTTAGAATGTATCATCACCAGAAAAGAGAGGAAGAGTGAGAAATTTGTAAATATATGCAAATATCAAATCATGCTGGACATTGAAATAAACTAACAATAGGGTCCTTGATAGCGTAAGTGTCAAAAGTTTAAAACCTATTAAAAGTTCAATTCAATTCAGTTCAGTCACTCAGTCATGTCCGATTCTTTGTGACTCCATGGACTGCAGCTCACAAGCATCAGGGTATTTTCCAGTGAGTCAGCTCTTCGCATCAGGTGGTCAAAGTATTGGAGTTTCAGCTTCAGCATCAGTCCTTCCAATGAATATTCAAGACTGATTTCCTTTAGGATGGACTGGTTGGATCTCCTTGCAGGCCAAGGGACTCTCAAGAGTCTTCTCCAACACCACAGTTCAAAAGCATCAATTCTTCGGCACTCAGTTTTCTTTATGGTCCAACTCTCATTATTAAATAAAGAAAAAGCACACAAATTAAAAAAAAATCAGAGATTTCCTTTAGGATGGACTGGTTGGATCTCCTTGCAGGCCAAGGGACTCTCAAGAGTCTTCTCCAACACCACAGTTCAAAAGCATCAATTCTTCGGCACTCAGTTTTCTTTATGGTCCAACTCTCATTATTAAATAAAGTAAAAGCACACAAATTAAAAAAAAATCAGATAGCTTTTAATCAAAACAAACAAACCACCCCCCCCCCATATCTATCATTCCTGCACCAATCCTCAAGACCTTGGCAAGCACTAATTCATTTTGCTTCTGTAGATTTGCCTATTCTGGACTTTTCATATATATGGAATCATAAAATTAAAAAATAGACTTTTAAGGAGAAGCAAAAGCAACATTTGTTAAGCACCTAAATACCTGTTGAGCATTTTGTATATGTTTTTTTCTTATTTAATCTTCAAAACAGTCATTTAAGATAGTCACTTATTTAGGTAATATTATTTCCATTTTATGTAAGGGAATTGATGGCAGAGAGGTTGAAAAAAAGTGTCTAGGATCACTGGATTGCAATGTGACATAGCCTAGACACTTTGCCCAGATCTTTGATCAAGTCTTTCTACATGACAGTGGCTAGGAAGTTTGGAACCATCCTCCTCACGCTCTTACAGTAATGGTCCTTGGTTCCTCACACTAAGATCAGGCACCAATATGACATTTCTGTCACTCTGAGGGCTGAGAGAGCATAGTAGGATGGAGTGTTTTGTATAGCCTAGATTTATGGAACTATAGAAATTTTCTCTTTCAGCTTCCCTCAGTCAGATATTGAGAATAACCAATGATGTGTGTACAGTTTAACTTACAGAGCCATGGGAAATTATAGTTCAAAGCTGGAAAGAACCTCAGAGACCACCTAGTCTAGCTGCTTCATTTTATTGATGCTGAATCTAGGACCCAGAAAGAGCAAGATATTTGCACAAGATGGTATAGCTCAAATACAGTGACTGAGAGTGACCTTTCATCTGTTATTGGAACAATGAATGTACCAAAGGTGAAAGTCCTACCGAGAATACCTTCAGAAAACAAATTAAGGGGAAAGCCAGATAGTGATGTGAAAAGGTCACTGAATCAGGTCAACGAGATCTGGGCTACAACACTGCTCTGCCGCTAATTCATTGTGTCTCTTAACCTCTCTGGACTTCTGTTTCTTCATCTGGAAATATGTGAGTTGGAATGTAAGATCTTTTGAAAGACTGCATTTGTTTAACACTCAAGAAACTTTATTGAATAAGTAAATAAGTGAAGCTTTATTTAAGTTCTAAATGTTATGCTATTTTTGGAAGATTTCCTGTGAACTACATAACTGAGGAATTGAAAAGAGAGATAACTAAAACATTTTTCTTGAAGAGCTGGTATTATAAATTTATATGCCTCTAGGTTAAATGCATGAATGCATTTTTAAACATGAAGCGTTGCTTCTTCAACAAATAACAGGAGTGCCTGGTTATTTCCTATAAGTACATATCCAAGAGACATTAGCCAAGTTAATAACATATCCATTGTGGCTGTTATATTGACATTAGTTAATGCAGTGGCATGTGCAGATGGGGTGTATCAAATTATTTCCTTAATATAGTCTTAATTTTGTATGCTTATTTCCTTTGAGAATAAAAAGCAATTCAATCTTATTTTAAGGGAAAAAAAATTTCACTATCTTCTAAAGACTAATGATTGCCTACAGTGCATACAGATGTCAAGGAATAGAGTTATCCTAAAATGGGAAATTTAAAAAATGATACAAGGATATGAAAGTAACATTGAAAACCTGTCCTTTTTATGATTCGAGATACATGAACAAGGAGGAGCTGTTTGTTTAAGCCTGCGCAGGTTGAAACTTTCACAGTGGAGAGGCAGAGCAGATGATGTATGTGTAGGGGGTGAGTGGGAGGGCAAAGAGTGCAACTCAGTAAGCAGGAGCTGAAGCAGGCAGGGGAAAAGCGATCATATTGACACATTCCTCCTCCCTCTCCCATCTCCCATGATGAAATAATAATAGGGATCTGTTCCATGTGTATTGTATCACCCTTCAGAGTTTACAGAGTGCTTTCACATTCATTACTTTATTTGATCCTCATGCCAACCCTAAAAGAGAGGCATGGTGGATATTGTTTTTAAGATAAGAAAATATGGGGCTCAAAGAGGTTAAGTGGCTTTTCCACTGAAAGACAATACAAATTAGTGCCAGGACTAAAACTCATGCCTTTTGTCTCTCAAAGTGGTGTTTTATCCATGGTGTCCATTCCTCCCAGGAGTTCCTACTCCAATCTTCCCATTTGGAAGTACTCGTTGAATACTTGCCATTTGTTGAATACTCCCCTGGACAGGCTGCAGTGCTGACCAGCAGTAGCAGAGGCAGAAGGAGTTAATTCCAATAGTTTGGGTAGAGCAAAAAAGTGTCAATTACCACCACAAGTAAAGATGCTTCTTTCATCTGTTCTGGCCAAAACTGCTGTGTGTGTGTGTCTCTGAGGGATGAATAGGGGCTGCAACATGGAGATTATAAGTCTTCAGTCAGCCTCTCTAAGGTTCACTGCTGTTGGTCTGAAGTGATAGTATACACAAAGCAATACTTTTGATTCCATTTGTGAAATGGAGAAGAAAAAAAGTAAATACATAAAGTAGCAGTGGTCATAAATGAAGAGAGTAGAATTCAGTGAGCAATTGATATGCACCAAGTGCTTTACTTAAAGTATTTTACTTAACCTTCACTACTGTGCCATGACAAGGGTCCCTTCTTTTACAGTTTAGTGCACTTAGGCAGGTTAAGTCTTAAGTCACAGAATCAGTGATCTCAGAAACCAGGATTCAAATAGGTCTGTATAGATCCAGAATCAGACATCTTAACTATTACACCAAATAAAGAACCTATGTTTTCTGGTGAATTGAAACAGATATTGCTGTTTTAAAAAATCAAAGTTGGGAGAGCCCTCCGAGATTTCCTCGTCTAGCCTCTCACCAAATACAGAAATCGCTTTGAACACCCATTGCTGATGGCCATTCCAGTGAACCACAAGGGCTATGATTTAGTTTAAATTCTACACATGGAGATGTATCCATATGGATTTATCCCTTCTCTTGTTAGGTGCTTAATCCAGGGCAAGACCCAGGCATTTGTGTGAGGGAGCAAGTCAGCATTAGAAATATCCTGTGACTACAAGAGAGAGGGATAGAGTCCACGCACGTAGCCTCAATGTCACCTGACTCCAACTGTTTTGAGATCTGGTCCTTTGCTCAGATGGATCTGACCAACAAGTCCTTGTGGAATTTGCAGTCATTTTTCTGCAGCTGCATTACCTTTGTCCTAAGCATGGTTAAAGGAATCACTCAGGTGATGATTAGGCAAGAACTTCATGGATCTTTCTGTTGCTCTTTCACGGGATCCAAATGATACCTGATACCTTGAGTTCAGTTTCTGATGGCCATTTTGGGGCATTCTGATTCTGCAACCATCTACCAGTGAAGAGATGATCAAGGTTCTGGGAAACCCTCTACTTACTGAGCAAAATAGTGAGTGTCTGTGACTTCAACTGTTTCAGAAATAATATCATTAATACTGAAGGGAGGAGGGGGCTCTCTTTCAAGATGAAATCAGTTGACATATTTACTCATTGTTACTTCATCTGCAGTAATTCCTTGAGATTGATTTGGTTAAGTGAGGGAGGGTGAGATGGAATTCCACACCCCCAAATTTTCTAAGAGTTTGTAATCCTGCATCATAAAGGACATCTCAGTTTTTAAAAATTTAATACTATCTTAAAAAAATTTTTGTTATAGTTGATATGCAAAGTAGTGAGATATATACATATATATACATACATATATATATATGTAAAGAAGATCACTTGATGAAATCTGTTTTTCTTTCTACCTCACTTTTTCCTTTAACAAATATTGTTTCTCTTCCATCTTAGGCATTTACTCTCTTCCTTATGTATTCCTTTTGCTTTCTGAATTTTCTCTACCTCTTTTCCCTTCCCCTTTTTCTCTCTCTCTTTTTTATAACTTTCTCTCTCTCTTTCTTTAACTTTTTTTAAAAATAATGATACTACTTGGGAAGGTATTTAAAGTGAGAATGTACACTCGGGGGAAGACTGGAGAGTGTTGTGGATTCTTGTGTTTTGAGTGGGACTGTTTACCCATATCATTCAGTTCCCTATTATTTCTTCACTTAAAGCACGTCAAAAGAACGCTTGCTGCTACTGCTGCTAAGTCGCTTCAGTCATGTCCGACTCTGTGCGACCCCATAGACGGCAGCCCACCAGGCTACGCCATCCCTGGGATTCTCCAGGCAAGAACACTGGAGTGGGTTGCCATTTCCTTCTCCAGTGCACGAAAATGAAAAGTGAAAGTGAAGTCGCTCAGTCGCGTCCAACTCTGCGACCTCATAGATGGCACCCCACCAGGCTCCTCCATCCATGGGATTTTCCAAGCAAGAGTACTGGAGTGGGTTGCCATTGCCTTCTCTGTCCTTACCCACTACCCAGCTTAAAAAAGAGAACATTACCAGTCCCTTTCAAGGCCCAGGTATCCCTCTCCAGTTATATCCCTCACCCTCCCTACCAGTTAACTATTAGCTCCAATCGTGTATTAATCAGTTCCTTGCTTTTACTTATTTTACCAGCTCTATGTGTACATCTAAAACATACATGGCTTACTTTTTCCCATTTGAGCTTTTTTTCCTTTGGAGAGATTCCTCCCTATTATGGTATATAGTTATTACAGTCCATTCATTTTCACTGTATTTCATTACATGAAATTCCCACAATTTATCCATCTGCTGTTGATAGCTATGTGGGCTATTTCCTGTCTGTAACTTTTACAAAGTCAGGATGGATATCACTGTGTATGTCTCCTAACACAAGGGAATGCAATCATGGGCGTGAGAGTATACACAAATTCAACTTTATTAGGTAGTACCAAACTGCTTTCCAAAGAGGTTGTGCAAGCATGTAAGCAAAAATTTTCAGTGTTTGATATTAACCAACATGGGATTACAGGCATATTTTATTTTCCTGATTGTAATTATCTGTATTTATCAAATTTTTCCATTTGTAAACAGAAGAAAGTTATTTTAAACAGATATAAATGAGTGCATATACACATGCGCATGTGTATGTATGTGTGTATGCATCTATCACAAAAACAAAGGTAACAGAAGAATGAATGAATAGTCACATTTACCATATCTTGAATTACAGATAATTAAAGTCAAAATTAGCCACAAGCTATTACTCTAATTTTCTAAATCAAAATCTAATGTCATATGTTATGCTGGTTTATATCCCCATCATCAGTGTACCAAGATCTATTTCATACAATGCAATCATAGACATCATTAACAAGGATGTGGTAACTCTGAGCTGTCATGAAAATATGTCAAGATAAATCAATAAAAAAGCTAGTTATAAAAGTACACACATATAAACACAGTAACTTTTTTAAAAGAAAAATTCTGTGTGTTTTGGTTACATAAAATTATACACACACAAACAATATTGTTTATGCATAGAAGAAAACTAAACTACTGATACACTCCAAACTGTTGGGAACAGAAGTAGAATTGTGAGCAATGGGTCAGTATTTTTTTTTTTTTTAATATATGGGGTCAATTTTACTTTTGACACTTACTGTTTGATTCTACAAAAAACTTACTACTTTTGTACTTTAAAAATCCAAGAAAGATAAAAAAAGAGGGGCGGGGGAGGGATTCCCTGGCAGTACAGTGGGTAGGACTTTGTACTTCCACTGCAGAAGGCATGGGTTTGATCCCTGGTCAGGGAACTAAGATCCTCGCAAGCCACAAGGCACGGCCCAAAAAAAAATCCAGTAAAGATAAAAATTGTGAGTGAAGTTCACATATTATTGCAACTTTAAAAAAAGAAGCACTTCTTATTTTTTTTAAATCTTTATCACCTCTGTGTATGCCCCTAAACAATGTTTTGTTAGTTTTACTTGTTTTTAAATTTTATATATAAAAGAAACTTTTCTAAAAAAAATAAGATTTTTAAAAAGGGGGGGCACTTCCTTGGTGGTCCAGTGGTTAAGACTCCATGCTTCCATTGCGGGGGACACAGGATCACATATTATTGCAACTTTAAAAAAAGAAGCACTTCTTATTTTTTTTAAATCTTTATCACCTCTGTGTATGCCCCTAAACAATGTTTTGTTAGTTTTACTTGTTTTTAAATTTTATATATAAAAGAAACTTTTCTAAAAAAAATAAGATTTTTAAAAAGGGGGGGCACTTCCTTGGTGGTCCAGTGGTTAAGACTCCATGCTTCCATTGCGGGGGACACAGGTTCAATTCCTAGTCAGGGAACTAAGATTCTGCATGCCTCAAGGTGCAGCCAAAAAAGATAAAGTCAAATAATCAACTTTTTAAGTTCATCTCAGACTATGGACAGAGCAACTTCTAGAAAGACTATTTAAACTAAGTTCTGGGGACTTCCCCCATGGTCCAGTGTTTAGCACTCCACAATTCCATTCCAAGGGCTTGGTTTCATCCATGGTTGGGAAACTAAGATCCCACAGGCTGCGCGGCACAGCCAAAAAAATAAATAAACCAAGTTCTAGAAACCAAACAGAAATATTTTGTTTCTACATCTTTGGGCTTTATAATGAGTGACAATCTATAAACCAGAAGCACACCATTAAGGAAACTGTAGCCCATTTTTCTTAAAATGCAAGCAAATCAATATACCAAAGATGCAACTGACATATGCTAAAAGAAACAATGCTAATCCTGGATTCCTCAAAAACCTCTATCTTCTAAGGCAATCAGTCTGATCTTGAACTATTTTATTCCCATCATGACCTGCTTTCTCATCCCATAAAACAGAAGAGTGAAAAGTGAACAAACATAAGGAAGAAATACCTAAACAACTTTTCTTTCATTATTACAGGAAAACTAGAATTCTCTTAAATTCTTTCACTAACTGATCAAAGAAATCACAACTATTTAAAAATTAAGTCTACAGAAAAATCTCAACTCTAAAATAGCACTACCATTACATAATATGGACAAAGTAATATTGCTATGGAAATGTTTTTCTCAAGAGAATATGCTGGGGCAGCATCGGTTCTTTCACTAACTGATCAAAGAAATCACAATTATTTAAAAATTAAGTCTACAGAAAAATCTCAACTCTAAAATAGCACTACCATTACATAATATGGACAAAGTAATATTGCTATGGAAATGTTTTTCTCAAGAGAATATGCTGGGGCAGCATCGGTTCTTTCACTAACTGATCAAAGAAATCACAATTATTTAAAAATTAAGTCTACAGAAAAATCTCAACTCTAAAATAGCACTACCATTACATAATATGGACAAAGTAATATTGCTATGGAAATGTTTTTCTCAAGAGAATATGCTGGGGCAGCATCGGTTCTTTCACTAACTGATCAAGGAAATCACAATTATTTAAAAATTAAGTCTACAGAAAAATCTCAGCTCTAAAATAGCACTACCATTACATAATATGGACAAAGTAATATTGCTTTGGCAATGTTTTTCTCAAGAGAATATGCTGGGGCAGCATCGGAATAGGAGTAATTCCTATACATCAATTTCTGCTTCTATGATTTAATTATAATTCTGCTACTGCCATAGCCTCAGGAGGCAGCAGGGTATGAAGGAAAAGGATCAAGGTTTGGAAGTTGAAAAGCCTGGATCATAATACCAGCTCTTCAGTTTATCATAATCTCATTCAATGTGAAAGACCCTCTCGTGGACTGTATCATGTATCTCAATCTCAGAGCGTTACAATGTAGGAGGGAGAGGGGGAGTGTGCCTGAGAATATAGTATCCTTTCACTGCCTAGGTTTCTGCATCAGTAAAATGGGAATAATATGAGAATCAAAGGAGATACAGGATAGGCACTCTGCCAAAATAAAGTTCTTCCCAGCAAAACAGCACCATAGGGTGCTACCTGCTGCCACAATCTGACAAGATACAATTAGCCTCAATGGTAATACTGGTCTCTTTCCAACATGAGCATTGTAAAGAGATCCTACTGCAGTGATAAATGCCACAAGGCATTCTCATCTCACATGAAAACACAAAATCCTAATTCTTGAGGAACCTAGCAGTCTCTACTTAATATGTGTTGTGCTTAGTCGCTCAGTTGTCTTAGACTCTTTGTGACCCCATGGACTACTGCCCGCTGGGCTTCTCTGTCCTTAGGGATTCTCCAGTCAAGAATACTGGAGTGGGTTGCCATGTCCTCCTCCAGGGGACCTTCCCAAGCCAGGTCTCCCGCATTGCAGGTGGATTCTTTACCAGCTGAGCCACCAAGGAAGCCCTCTACTTAATATAACATGCTTAAAAACTCAAATTGTGAGTAAGTATGCATTCACTGACTCTTCAAAGAGAACGTGTTTAGAGACATTTCTGCAATTTTCTCTCACAAGTTTCATCACAAGGACAAGTGTAAAAGAAAAATTAAACCAATGCCAAAGTAGGTTTTGGCTAACTTCCTACTGTCCAATTCCCAGCTACCTTTCTTTGCTTGAAGCCTAATGTGACTCTAACCCTACCTTAGTAGGACATTTCCTCATTTGTAAAACGAATGGGTTGGACTTCTATCATCTGTCTCCTTGCTCTAGGACTGTAATATTTTACAGCTGAAGTCTATAGTAGAAAATGACACAGTACCACTGTATCCTAATCTCCTCTAGGGCAGCACTTCTCAAATGAATGTGCATACAATCACCTGAGGATCTTATTAAAATGCAGATTCAGATTCCACAGATCTGGGGTGGGGTCTGAGTTTCTGCATTTCTGACAAAGTCCCAGATGATTTCCGAGATGTTGGTCTATTGACCACACTTATCAGCAAGGCTCTAGGTACCTCTTAACCTCTTCCCCCACCTCCAAAAAACAACTGCTCCCATCTCCATGTATCTTTAGTTTTAGCATCTATATCACTGTATGGTGACTGCTGCTTGAATCACTTGTTTCTCCATTTGACTCTAAACTCCCTCAGGACATCACTGCACCTTCTAGCACCTAAGCACATCGCAATTTCAACCAATTACTCAAGACTGAATTTTACCAAGCAATGTAGCACACAGGCTCTAGAATCAAACTACTTGTATTTGAAGACCAGCCTCCTCATTTATCATCTTTGTAATTTTGTGCAAGTTTCCTAGCAGCGTGGCTCAATTTCTTCATCTTTCAAAGGTGATAATAACAATAATATCTATTCTTTCCTGGAGAATCCCATGGATGGAGAAGCCTGGGAGGCTACAGTCCACGGGGTCGCAAAGAGTCGGACACGACTGAGCGACTTCACTTCACTTCACAGGGATTTTGGAAGTATTGAATTACACAATACACATAAAGTGCTTAGTTCAGTGCCTGGCACACAGTAAGCTATTATCATTGTCATCATTAAAGACAGGAGTTTTGCAGAAACTGTCACAGAGAAAGGAGCCTGGGAAAACATGAGGACTAAATGTAATGTGATATCCTGGATTGACTCTTGGAATAGAAAGAAGACATTAATGGGAAAACTGGTGAAATCCAAATAAAAGCTAGGCTGTACTTAATAGTAATATACCAATGTCAGTTTCCTAGTTGTGATATCATACCATAGTAATGTAAGATGTTACCAATGAGGGAAACTGGGTGAGAATACACAGTAACTATTTGCACTATCTTTGTAACCTTTCTGTAAATCTAAACTTTCAAAATAAATTTTTTTAAAATTAAAGCTGAATTTACTCATCAAGAATAATACTTAGCTTGTATTGATGGAGAATTCATCTACAGTGACTGACTTCACCCTTTTGGGCATGACAGATGATCGTCAACTTGGGGGCCTGCTATTCGGAGTGTTCCTTGTTTACATTGTCACTCTGTTGGGGAATCCAGGCCTGATAGCCCTGATTGGAGTCAGTCCCTGCCTCCACACCCCCGTGTATTTTTTCCTCTTTAATCTGTCCTTTCTTGATGTCTGTTTCTCTTCAGTCACAGTCCCAGAGACTTTAGCAAATTTGTTATCTAAGTTGCAGGCTGTTTCTTTCTTTGGATGTGTGACTCAAATTGGGCTTGTTCATCATCTTAGCCTCTGCTGAATGCAACCTCCTGGCTTCTGTGGCCCATGACTGCTCTTTGGCCATCTGTAACCCACTGCTCTACCACATCACCATGTCTAGAGTCTGCTGTCTCCTCCTGATAGCAGGATGCTGCCTTGGTGGGTTAGCTACCATGATCTCTGTGACAAGTTCCATCACACAACTATCAGTCAGTCAACCACATGTCCTTCCTCACTTCTTCTGTCACATCCCTCCATTGTTGGCACTGGTTTGCTCAGACCCCTGGGTCACCCAGATCTTGGCTATTGGCTGTGGGGGATCCACTCTGATCACCTCCATTATGGTAATCCATGTCTCCTAGCTGTCCCTCCTTATGACTATCCTGAGAATCCCCTCAGCTTCTGGAAAGCAAAAAACTTTCTCTCCCTGTGCTTCCCACTTGACTGCTGTTGGCCTACACTATGGAACAACTATGTACACTTGCAACTCTCTCAAAGTGGATCCCAGGTAGGAAATCAGATGGTCTCAGTGTTTTATGCAATGGTGATCCCCATGTTAAATCCTCTCATCTACAGTTTCAGAAACCAGGAAGTGAAAGTTGCTTTATGGAAAATATTGGAGCAAAGTCCCTCATTTCCCATTCTGAGTCTCCAGAATGTACTACATCCTATGAAGACCTGCCCACAGTTCTATTCACAGTGTTTTCTTTGCCTGTGAATAAAGTCTTGTAAGAATAATTGAATTGCTCTGGCTAAGTGTTTAGAAGTAGATAAATAGCAGTATAATAGGAACAACTTATATGGACAAAATAATGTGCATTTTCTGAAACAACTTATAAGAAATGTTTTAAGAGAAGGAAATGTGTTGAATGAATATGTCAACTGGTTGTGAACTACTTTAACACTAGCTAGAGTTCATTCCAAGATAACAAGTTTAGAAAGCAATGTAATTTGACTGTAAGTAATAGAAGAGAACACAGATTCCTTTGCTTTACCACTCATGTGCTTATCTAGAGGATCTCCGTGACACCTCTCAGGCTAAATTAAATTAAATCCCTATCTTTCATAAGGACTCAGAAGATTCCCAGATGTGTGTTTTCCAAATGCTCTATGATATCTGCCACATTGAGGTTATAAAATGTAAGTCTTTATGTGAATTCACATGTACAATTATTGAGATTTATAGGGATATATCACAAAGAGAATACTCAGCCAAACAAGAGATTGGGTTCACAATGCAAAGAAATAGAGGAAAATAACAGAATGGGAAAGACTAGAGATCTCTTCAAGAAAATTAGAGATACCAAGGGAACATTTCATGCAAGGATGGGCTCGATAAAGGACAGAAATGGTCTGGACCTAACAGAAGCAGAAGATATTAAGAAGAGGTGGCAAGAATACACGGAAGAACTGTACAAAAAAGATCTTCATGACCCAGATAATCCTGATGATGTGATCACTAATCTAGAGCCGGACATCTTGGAATGTGAAGTCAAGTGGGCCTTAGAAAGCATCACTACGAACAAAGCTAGTGGAGGTGATGGAATTCCAGTTGAGCTGTTTCAAATCCTGAAAGATGATGCTGTGAAAGTGCTGCACTCAATATGCCAGCAAATTTGGAAAACTCAGCAGTGGCCACAGGACTGGAAAAGGTCAGTTTTCATTCCAATTCCAAAGAAAGGCAATGCAAAAGAATGCTCCAATTACCGCACAATTGCACTCATCTCACATGCTAGTAAAGTAATGCTCAAAATCCTCCAAGCCAGGCTTCAGCAATACGTGAACCGTGAACTCCCTGATGTTCAAGCTGGCTTTAGAAAAGGCAGAGGAACCAGAGATCAAATTGCCAACATCCGCTGGATCATGGAAAAAGCAAGAGAGTTCCAGAAAAACATCTACTTCTGCTTTATCGACTATGCCAAAGCCTTTGACTGTGTGGATCACAATAAACTGTGGAAAATTCTGAAAGAGATGGGAATACCAGACCACCTAACCTGCCTCTTGAGAAATCTGTATGCAGGTCAGGAAGCAACAGTTAGGACTGGACATGGAACAACAGACTGGTTCCAAATAGGAAAAGGAGTGCGTCAAGGCTGTATATTGTCACC
>SJYT01061658.1:52658-101154 GCA_006410635.1 Cephalophus harveyi
CAGAGACATTACTTTGCCGACTAAGGTCCGTCTAGTCAAGGCTATGGTTTTTCCTGTGGTCATGTATGGATGTGAGAGTTGGACTGTGAAGAAGGCTGATCGCCGAAGAATTGATGCTTTTGAAGTGTGGTGTTGGAGAAGACTCTTGAGAGTCCCTTGGACTGCAAGGAGATCCAACCAGTCCATTCTGAAGGAGATCAGCCCTGGGATTTCTTTGGAAGGAATGATGCTAAAGCGGAAACTCCACTACTTTGGCCACCTAATGCGAAGAGTTGACTCATTGGAAAAGACTCTGATGCTGGGAGGGATTGTGGGCAGGAGGAGAAGGGGACGACCGAGGATGAGATGGCTGGATGGCATCATGGACTCGATGGATGTGAGTCTGAGTGACCTCCGGGAGATGGTGATGAACAGGGAGGCCTGGCGTGCTGCGATTCATGGGGTCGCAAAGAGTCAGACACGACTGAGCGACTGAACTGAACTGAACTGAATTAGACCTAGATTTGAAGATCTTTTGTAAGAAACAATGGATCATTTATTAGCAAAAATTCCAGGCCTGAATTACAGTTATGGGTTGTTGTTGTTGTTTTTTGGTATGCAAATTCTGAATGGACCTGAGCCAAGTCTATTGGTATTCCTGAATATACTTCCAATAGAAAACACAAGTGTAAATAGAATCCCAATTAATTTATTAGTTCAGGCTAGTCTTCAGAATTTGTAAAGATGCGTGAAATGTGTGGATATTGCTAGCTTGTCTGAATATGTTGACCAACAAGCTATCTATAAAAACATAGAATCTTATATCTGAAGAATATAAAACCTTAATATTTTAGAGAGGAGGAAACCAAGGGCAAGAGAAGAGAAAGTAACTAATATCCAACAACTATTTGGGAGAAAGTTATTGAAAGGCTCAAGCTACAAGGAAAAACAGATAGTATTGATAATCTTGATCCACATCTAGGTGAGAAGCAATTTTTAGGCCTCAAGAATGAATTTGCCTCTGCCTCTATACCCAGAAATGGTCTCAGCCTTAGTAGCCAACTGCCAAGGACTCCTAAGCCCCAGTTGTGAGGGACTGTGGTTTATTTGGTAGCAATGTGAAAACCAGCCCCCTTAGAGCTCCAGATCATTATATCCAGTTACCAGCTGGAACCTCCTCTTGAAAGTTCCTTAGGCACTTCAAACTTAACGTTCAGAAACTGAACTCTTCTAAACCTGCTCCTCCTCTTTCCCTGTATCATATCAAGTAAATGGCATCATCCAGTCTCTTAAGTCCAAAACCTGAGTGAGTCCTTGTTATTTCCCTCCCCTTTCAATCCCTATATATAATCAATTGAGATTCCCTAGTGGCTCAGATGGTAAAGAATCTGCCTGCAATGTGGGAGACCTGATTTCCATCCCTGGGTTGGGAAGATACCCTGGAGAAGGGGATGGCAACCCACTCAAGTATTCTTGTCTGGAGAATCCCATGGACAGAGGAGCCTGGAGGGCTAGAGTCCATAGCGTCACAAAGAGTCAGATGCAATTGAACGACTAACACATATCAAGGTGTTTACCCTTTAGCCCCTTGTCCTCCCTTAATTTCTGTTCTTCTATGGTAACAAGCCCATGCATATGATAGATTTACCCTTGTAGAATTCAAGGTTAGAGACTCTCAGAATCAGAAGTCAGAGGTATAAGAGACCATAGAGATCATTGAGAATTATGGGTTTTAATTTTTTAAGCATCAAAATTATTTCTTCAAGTGAATCCCAATGCAGAACAAAAAATATAAAACAAAAGTTGAACAAATTTGGCTGGGAAAGTGTGAGGTGCCTATGGGTCCATTGCCTAGCACTCACCTCTCCCTCTCCAAGGCACTGCTGTAGAAACTCAGTGATAGTTTGAAAACACCAGGTTAATTGAAACTGCTCTTTTCATATATGAAGAAACAGTGTCCCCAAGAGAGAGCAACTTTCTTAATTAGTTAGTGGCAGAGGCAGATTTGGAATTTCTGGTCTCCTGATTCATACCACAGAATATTGTTTATTACCACATCCTCCAAAATTCCTTTCATGAAGTGAGATACTTTACACAGCTAGGAGTTTGGGATGAAATGGGCTGATTCTTTGGCAAGTAGAAGTGTCTCCTATCCTCTAATCAGCCCCAGCAAGACTAGAGACAGTTACAACCTCATCAGCTTTCATCATTTCTACAAGGGGAATGGTAGATCTCAGGGGATACCAAAATACTTTAATAATAGACAGTCCTCACAGTCAGAACTGGGTATATAATTTGTAGCCCCAGTATAAAATGTTAATGTGAAATCCTTTGTTCAAAAAGCAGAAAAAATTGCCATTAAAGATATTAAAATACAGTTTTTTCCTTTCAACTGGAGTGTCTCTGTCAACCTCTCATTGTGTTTAAAGTTTTCCTTTTAATTTCACACTCCTCTCAGGCACTGGGATACTTGTGGGGCAAGAGAAGACTCTCACAAGTTCCCTGTTTCCCCACCCTGTGATTTGATGCACATGTGTGGGGCCCACTGGCTGCTGGGTCCTTTTCCTTCCTTTTGGGCAGATGCATTGTACCCTGATCAAGAGTAAATAAGTAGACCCAGGCATATCCTCTTCCCATGGGTCAGCCACCCCAAGCCAGGGTAGACAGGTGACCACCAAGAGTATTGCAGCCTCTCCACCAGAATGCACTAGGTGCCTGGATCCGGGTGGGCAATAGGCCCGGCTGAGTGATCTGCCAAATATGCCCTGGTAATACCACAGTGGGGCCAGAATGGCTGGCTGTCATCACATTCAACCCCGAGATGTTACAGGGCATGTGTACCTGACCCCCATCCTCCCCGGGCCCATGCCCAGATCCCTGGTTGTAGAGGGCTGCAGCAGTCACTAGTAAGACAGAGAATCTGTTCCCAGGAGGTGGAGAAGCAGTGAAAGATGAGACTGTGTGCTAGCTGAGACTCCGAGCTTCAAGTGCCTAGTCAATTATTCTATCACATTTTGGTTTTCACTTACAAAACACAAATTTGAATTATTAAAATTCAAACAGTGGCAAGTACAAGTCTCTTCTAAGCTCAGGACCCTGTACTACTGCACTAATCATATGTCCATGAAGCCAGTTCTGCTTAGAGACAGGGATTTCTTTTATCTTTGTGAAGCAGTATAGTGTAGTGGTTAAAGAGCACGAGCTCTGAATCAGACGGCCAGGCTTTGAGGCCCCCCTCCCTCACTTATTTTTTGACCCTATACAAGCTACTTAACTTTTCTATCTCAATTTTCTTATCTGTAAAATAAGGATAGTAAGATTATATGAAATGAAAATGTCTCCTGCCATATCAATAAACAAGAAATGTCACAGCCATCAGTGATTTCTTGCCTCCAAATGTGAATGAGGGCTCCCCAAACTGCAATCCAGCGGATGCTGCCACCCCTAATGGTGATTGCTGAGGACCCTGGGAAATGCAAGAAGCAGCCAGCCATCTACCACTCCTTTAGGTGAACAAGGAAACAGGATTTGGCCCCAGATAGCTGGCGACTTCACTTTCACTTTTCATTTTCATGCATTGTAGAAGGAAATGGCAACCCACTCCAGTGTTCTTGCCTGGAGAATCCCAGGGACGGCGGAGCCTATGGGATCGCACAGTCAGACACGACTGAAGCGGCTTAGAATCAGCAGCAGCTGAGATGCATATGAAAGGAATGAATTCAGTACATCTACTCAGAATGCTAAATTCCTTAACTTGATACCTGATGTTTGACATTTAGATTGCTGGCTCCCTTTGTTGAAAACTTATGTATAGCCTGACTCACCCTCCTTGCTCCCTTGGAGCAATTTTCTCAGAGATACTGAGATGCTGTCTCCTGGGGTCAGAGTCCTAAACATTTCCACCAAATAAAATAACTCTCTACTTTCAGGTTGTGGCTATATTTTTTAGTCGACAATAACTTAAGGTTGCTGTGAGGTAATGCATGCGCATTGAATAGAATAATGCCCAGACATGTTATCCACTTAGTAACTTTTTCATTCTTATTTTTTGCTCCTAGTGTTGCAGAAAGGGGCCCAAAAATGGGCTCTTGTCTAACACTCAGAAATGAATTGTCCAAGGAGACACATGTGCTGACAAAGCAAGAGATTTTATTGGGAATCTGTGCCTGGGCCGAGAGCAGTGGGGTTAAGGAACCCAGGAGAACTGCTTGCAGTCTTGGGTTTTATGGTGATGGGATTAGGTTCCAGGTTGTCTTTAGCCAATCATTCTGACTCGAATCCTTACCGGTGGTGCACACCTTGTTCAGCCAAGATGGATGCCAGCAAGAAGGACTCTGGGAGATGGTTGGACATGTGGTGTCACTTTTTGAGCTTTCCTGAGCTCTCCCTGTTGATGGTGGCTTATTAGTTCCATGTTCCTTAGCAGGACCTCCTGTCGTAAAACAGCACGCAAATGGTGCCTATGGTGCCTGGCCAGGGTGGCCAGTTTCAATCAGTGTGCTTCCCCTAACACTAGGGTTCTACAGTTTTTAGATATTCATACAGGCATCAGGTTTTGTTTACTCTGGATCTGCTGTAGGTCTGTGTTCCAAATGGTTTTTACCCATTGTCTGTACAGCATATAACCAGACTTAGTCTCCAGTGACTGCTCAGGCTTCAGGGAAACTCCATTAGATTTATACAAACTGAGTGAGCTGAGTCAGCTGTCACTGGTAGAGTTTAGTCCTTTCACTGATTCAGGACCCATTTGAGCTAGTGTTAGGCTATATGACCCTGGGTCACAATGAAGAGGAAAAGTTAAAACTTTACATAACCTCCTGCTCCTTCTGCCTCTGTAACTCAGCTTGCTCCTTGCAAAGTCTGGATCATGTAGGTCACGCAGTCTCAGAAAGTGGGGGCTTACAATACTAGGAACTGGAGCTTATCTCACTCTTCCTTGTCCTGCTCTTTGCAATTGCCTGGCCCTTGCAAACCTGCTTAATCATGCCTGCCCATGTAAAGGTCAGGCATCCCCCTCCCCATCTTGACTGCTGTTCCTGTGCGCATGAAACCCCTTAGTTTAAACCAGTCTATTAACAGCTAGTGTTGCCCACTATAGTCTGTCTATAAAAACTCTGTAATCCCTTTGTTCAGGGCTCAGAGCTTGGAGTATTAACTCCTCTGGGCCTACCGGTGTAATAAATCTGAGTTCTCCAACTCTCCAAGTGTGGTGTTCTTGAGTACTGTTTTCTGCAATATCAGACTACTATTTCTGCAATATCAGACTACTAAATTCAACTTCAGGGACATCACTTCTCGTTTTGTTGCTTTTCCAATGGGCTTTCTAGAAGAGGATGCTGTCTTATAAATAATGGCTCTTAATTATAGGGTTAATGAAAAGGACCATCCAAGGCAATCTCTGGTGTTCCCATCTCAGCAAACTCTTAGTTGCAGCAAGTGGACTCAAATTCCCTGACCAGGGATTAAACCTGGGCCCCTGCATTGGGAGCATGAAGTCTTAGCCACTGGACCAGCAGGAACATTCCTATACCCTCAGATGTGATCAGAGAATAACCATTGACCTCTCTCTGCACTTTCCACTCACAATGACAGGAGAACCTGAGCCTTGTTTCCCAGGGAGCTCTCAGCTTGTCTCCAAGCCCTCTGTCCCCACTCTGCACACAGGCAGGGTGGGCTGCAGGCAGCTACACTTGGGGGCCGGGTCTCCTCCCCAGCACGGCTCCAGATTGCAGTGCTCAGAGCAGCTTCTTTCTCTGATTGAAGGGTCTTGCTGACAGACTTCTCAGTCACATTGAGCTCAGCCAGAGCCCATCCTCAGGGTGAGTCAGGAGCTGAGCACATGCTCAGATATTGGGGGAGGGTGGTTCTGGGAGTCCCAGTGACAAGATTCTACAGACCCAAAGGCTGAGCTGTAGAGTGCGGCTGGCTGCGTGGTTCCCAGCTACGGTCCAAGCCAAGGGCATCTTAGGGACTCTTTTGGCCCGGAGCACTTGGGTTTCCTGGAGGATCTGGTCAGGGGAGTCTCATTGTTGACTTTAAAAAATGGTCAGAACTTAAAAGTTGAGAGTTATGTTTCATTCTGTGGGAATTTTTAGGACTTCAAGCCCAGAAGACAGCATCTCAAGTAACCCTGAGAGAACTGCTCCAAGGAAATGGGGGGAGGAGTCAAGTTATATAGAAGTTTGCAACAAAGGGCAGGTGGGTCTTCCCAGGTGGCACAGTGGTAAAGAACTCACCTGTTGATGTATGAGACACAGGAAAACCGGGTTCTGTCCCTCAATCAGGAAGATCCACTGGAGGAGGAAATGGCAACCCGCTCCAGTATTCTTGCCTGGGAAATCCCATGGACAGAGGAGCCTGGCGGGCTACAGTCCATGAGGTCACAGACTCAGATGCGACTGAGCACACAGGCATGCACAGTCTGAACATCAAAAGTATTTTTGTGAATTAAAGAAAACCAGATATCCCAAGTTAAGTAATGTAGCGCTTTTCTTTGTACGGGAAGATGCGAGAGTCTGGGCTCACTGAAATCATTCCTTTCATTTGCATCTCAGTTATCTGGGGCCAGTATCCTGTATTTTTCACATCCTGAGCACCTCAAGGTGTGGGAAGTGGCTGCAGCCTAATGCTGCTGATCCTAGGTATTCTTCTCTTTCCTGACTGCCCTGGAGGGCTGGGATCAGTGATGATGTTGACATCTTTGTTTATTGATATGGCAGAAAATATTCCAATTCTCACCATTCAGGGAGGAAAGTGTCTTGCCTCCTGGATTTTGAATGGCCTCCTGTTCAAGCCTCCCGTTCAAGCCTCCCTGGGTCAGGGGGACTGGCTGGAGCGAATCTACCATCCATGCAAGGGAAGAAATCCTGGAGCTTGGAAGTGGCTGAGGTCTCTCTCACTGCCCAAGTGGTGTTCTGGGACCCAGAACACCAAAGCGGGGCACTGGAAACAGGTACCAGGCTTCTGAAGAGGCAGAAGCCATTTCGTAGAATTCTGAGACCATGGCTTAGCTGGGACTAATGGAAAACAGAAATAAGCAAGTCGAACAACAAATATTTTCTAAGTGTCCATGGTGTATACAAACTTATTCTAGGCTGTATTAGAAGCATAGAGAAGAGAATGGGGAGAGAGGTGGGAGATAACCCTTTCTCTTGAGGAGCATAAAATATGGGCCCCAGAGAAGAAAAGTTTTAAGTACATAAAGAAAAAGGCAAGCAGAAATGGATTTTACTTGATGTTTTTCTTAAAAGAAGGTATGTGAAATGACTACTTCAAACTCAGGAAGTTTCCACTAATTCACATTTTAATTTTAGAGATTTGTTCCTACCTAAAAAAATGTAACCTCAATTCAAAGCAACAATAAAGGTTAATTTCTCTTCAGTAAGAACTGCCACCTTTTCCACACATGCTGATTGACCCTCATAACTAATTGAATTATCTAAAATTACTTTTTTCCTGATTATAAGAGAATGGCGTGCTCATTATTGAGAAAGTGGAAATTACAGAGAAGTGAGGTGACTATGACTCAGCACCTAGAGACAATTGCCAGAACTTTGTTATATGTCTCTGTGTTATACTTTTAAGTGCATGCATATATGTGTGTCCATAAATGTATTTCTAGTAGAATAATGATATAATATTATTTTTTGCCATGTTCTTTTCACTTGAAATACGTTAGAAAAATATGCAAGTCAATAAGCATTGTTCCTCTTGAGTTTAATGGTTTCATAATACCCACTGTATGGATGAACTCTCAGGACTAAACAGTTAACAAAGAACTTTGAAAAGATTGATAAGAAGAACATATAGGTTCTATCAATGTGTTCAAAGCAAAAGATGAAATACACAGTTTGGAATGTGACTGCATTTTGTTAAATTCATGAGTGCTATGTTGTGAACACTTGTGTCCGACTCTTTGCAGCCCCTTAGACTATAGCCCACCAGACTCCTCAGGCCACGGAATTCTCCAAGCAAGAATACTGAAATGGGTTGCCACTTCCTACCCCAGGGGATCTTACCAACCCAGAGGTCTAACCCGTATCTCTTGTATCACCTGCATTGGCAGTCAGATTCTTTTACCACTGCATCACCTGGGAAGCCATGAGCTTTGGTTAAATGAAGTTACTTGAAAGAAGAATTATGTTCTATGATAAAATCTCATGTGAGCACAAAGACTTTAAATGATACTTTTGTTTGAACTAGTGGAAAAGAGAAAAAGCTGATGTTCTAAAAGATTTTACCAGACATTTTCCCTTAGGTGATGGAGTTGAACAGGCATATTATTTTGGTGTAGAACACTGAAGCCAGCCTGTGTCAGCCCAGTGAGTGTCCATCCCAAGGACAGAGGGAGAAAAGCAGGTGAACGCCATGATTCCATAACTGAGGCTGAGAGCAGTCAGTAGGAGGCTGGGGCACGAAGGACTTGTGTTTGCCCTGGAGCTGAGAGGCTTCTGATGGTGAGGTGAGGATGATGAGTGTTTGTGGATGCAGTGTAGTGGGAGTTAAAGGCTTCAAAGTCACAGAGGATAAGGAGAAAAACATGGCAGCTTCATCAAAGGAGGAGTATCACAAATACATCATCAGTAGTGGAGTTCATGGTCTGCGGTGCTTGGAAAACAAGGAGGGCATAGAGGAGGGTCATTAGCCCAAGAGAAAAGTTAAGATAAAGGTAACTCTGTGGAGGATCAGTCAGTTCTAGGAGAATGAACTTTGCTGTAACATTAGTTTCCTTTCACTAGTTCCCCAAAAGCATCTGGGATAAACCTCCTAAGACACAAGCTCAGGGATCTGATGATATTCTGGTTTGGTCCTTTAGTTTTGTTCCTACTCAGAGTTGTCACAAGATTAGTAGAGGCAATTTGGAGTTATCCCAAGGGGTAAAACCAATTTACATCATTCAAAATTCATTTAAAGGCATGTTTAATTAACATAATATTTAATTCTACTTTAATTACTTTTAAGAACCCACATATTGCTTTGGGGAATTAGTAAAATTAGACAAAATTAGTGTGTCATAACATGGAACATGTTGGGAATCATTAGTCTAAACCATCTGGATAGATGGCTGTCTCCCTTTCTACTTGATAATTGCCAGCATTGAAAACCCTACACCTATCCATCCTCCCCTCCATTCACCTCCAGTAGGTATTCTCTTGAGAGCAGGGAGTTCTTATGTTCATCCAACAAAATTTACATATTTTTAACTTGAACCTCTGATTCAGCCCAAAGAAATATAGCCTCAGTTTCCTCATGTATGACCTAAAGATAATCACAGTTTCTTCCTATCTGCACTATTGTGAGAACTCAATAAGATAATGTACATAAAAGGTATTTGTGAAAAAATTTCCATGATTAGTAAAAATTTCATCTAAGGAAAATGCCAGGCAGTAGTTTTCATTTACACAAATGAAAAAAAAGGGAGCAATAACAATACCAGCCACTAACAGGAGAAATTTTTGCAAAGCTTTGCAACTGCATTCCATGAGAAAGACACAGTGAGTATTGGAATTAAAATTCCTCATATGTGAAGGATGTAACTTTCACTTCCTTACTCACAAATCAAAAACACCATTTGTAATAACTAACAACACCATTAGCCTCTAATGCTCTCATCTCCAGCTCCAGGAATATAATTAAGGCATAGTTTACAGCATAGAGCACAAGTGAGTGGGGAATCCCAAATATGGAGAGGCAGAACCCTGGATGAGATGTTGCTACTCCGTTGTACCTGAGTAGAGGGGATAGATGGTGTTGTAAAGAGTTGGACATGACTGAGCACACAAAGGTCATAGTGGCAAGGTGGTGGCAGATGGGAGAGCATAGCTTCAATCTAGGATAAAAAATGAATTATCCTTTCTTCAAGGATCAGACATGACTTTGCATGTCCAGTGCCTAAACTGGGACTTTGTTATTTCAGCCTCAATAGAAAAAGAATGACCTCAATAAATATTTTCCTATCTTCTTTATTTACTCTAACTTTCCCCTCATTTCCATCATTTGTTTCTCACATAGAAATAGAATAGTTGGAAGATCAGGGATTTTGAACTCAGACAAGCTTAATGTCTAAAATTCCTGAAGTCTTGGTTTCTTTGAGATCACCAGCCTTTCAGCCCTCTTTTGTCTGTTTTCTGTCTCTGTTCTGATTCCCTCACCACGTCTCTTCCTCATAAATTTCCCCTGTGTCTATGCTCTTGTCATTTCTTCTAAGAATCAGTTTATTGGCAAGGATGTGGAGAAATTGGAAACTTCATAAACTGCTGGTGGGAATGTAAGGTGGTGTGTGCTTAGTTGCTCAGTCGTGTCTGACACTTTGCGACCCCATGGACCATGGTCTGCCAGGCTCCTCTGTCCATGGGGATCCTCCAGTCAAGAATACCAGAGTGGGTTGCCATGCCCTCCTCCAGGGGATCTTCTCAACCCAGGGATCGAACCCAGGTCTCCCACATTGCAGGTGGATTCTTTACCAACTGAGCCACTTAAAACTGGGAAGCACTTAAAATAAACAGTTCCTCAAAAAGTTTAACATAGAATCACCATATTACCAAGGATTTTCACTCCTAAGTATATACTCAAGAAAAATAAAAATGCATGTCCACACAAAAAGTTGTGCATAATGTTTCATATTATCTTTCTATAGCCAAAAAGATGAAATTATCCAACTATCCATCAATGAATGAGTGAATACACATGGTATATCCAAACAAAGGAATATAATTGAGCTATAAGAGGGATCAAATACTGTTACATGCTACAATAGGAATGAATCTTGATTTCATTGTGCCAGGAGAAAGAAACCAGTCACAAAAGGTCATATACTCTATGATTCCATTTTTAGGCAATGTCCAGAATGGGCAAGCCTATGGAGACAAGGGGCTTCCTAGGAGGCACTAATGGTAAAGAACCCACTTACCAATGCAGGAGACATAAGAGACTCCTCCTTGCCATGCCCTGGAGGAGGGCACGGCAACCCACTGCAGCATTCTTGCCTGGAGAATCCCATGGACACAGGACCTTGGTGGGCTACATTCCATGGGGTCAGAAAGAGTTGGATCTGACTGATGTGACACAGCATGTGTGGAGACAAAATATATAACAGTGGTTGCCAGGGGCTGGAAGAGAGGAGAATCAAGAGTAACTACTGATTGGTACGAAGATTTTGGGGAGGATGATGAAAATATTCTAAAATTGATTGTGGTGGCAGTGGCACAACTCTGTTAATATAGCAAAAATCATTTAATTGTACAATTTAATTGAGTTGTGTCTAAATATGTGTATTATATCTATATAAGGTTGGTTTTTTAAGAAAAGAATCAGCCCATCTAGTTCTAATTGTTAGTATAAATAATGTTATTTTAGGAGCCATGGAAAGATTCCCTGGGACTGACATTACTAACCAGGAGGAAGTATTCTAACCAGAATTCTAAACAAATCCTATCTCTGCTTCAAAAATGATACAGGGTAAGTTTTTTAAATACTTTAAAATAACACACACATATGATAAAACATTTCTAAATGGTAGTAATTGATATACAGGCCTTCCTAGGTGGCACTAGGGGTAAAGAACCTGCCTGCCAATGCGGGGGACATAAGAGTCCCTGGGTCGGGCAGATCCCCTGGAGGAGGGCACGGCAGCCCACTCCAGTATTCTTGCCTGGAGAATCCCATGGGCAGAGGAGCCTGGCGGGCTACAGTCCATAGGGTCGCACAGGGTCAAACACAGCTAAAGAGACTTAGCACGCACGCACACAATTGATACACAGTGAAAAATTTTCCTCTCATCCACTATCTCCTGTCCTCCAGTTTTCCTCTAAAGGAGCAACTACGCTTATCCATTTTTATTCATCCTTCCATGTTATAATACATTAAAACATGCCTTTGACTTCCCTGGTGGCTCAGATGGTAAAGTGTCTGTCTACAATGCGAGAGACCCGGGTTCAATCCCTGGGTTGGGAAGATCCCCTGGAGAAGGAAATGGCAATCCACTCCAGTACTGTTGCCTGGAAAATCCCATGGACAGAGGAGCCTGGAAGGCTACAGTCCATGGGGTCGCAAAGAGTCAGACACGACTGCGTGACTTCACTTCACTTGAAAAATTTAAAAAATATGTCACTGTAAATATTGTTCTACACCTTACTTTTTCCACTTAAAAGTATATTTTAGAGCATGATCTCTATCAGCTATTCCAGTTATTGCTTCAGGCACAAGAAAAAGTCTCAAAAGAGTGACTTAAAACAATAACGGTCATTTATTTTGACAATCAATCTGGGGTTGACTGGGCTCAGGTAGAATTCTCACTCAGGATCCCCATGCGGCTGTAATCAGATGGTAATTCGAGGTGGAATAGTTTTATAAGCCACAGGCTTCACCACTTAATACGTCTGGCTCTGGAGACAAGGGCCAATTCCACCTCAGCCATGTCCCCCTCCCTCTTCGTCTCTCTGCCTTTCTCCGTTTCTCTCTCCCCTACACTTTTCTTCCCTCTGCTCCCCCTCCACCCATTATTGTGGCTTCATGGTAGCCAGATTACACGCATGGCAACTAAATGCTGCTAGAGCAGTTGCGCTAAGAGAAACTGGTAGAAGCTGTATGATCTTTCCTAACCTAGCCTAGGAAGTCCCACACCATCATTTCTGCTATTCATTCAAGAAGTTTCAAAGCCCCAGCTAAGTTCAAGGGATGGTGGCACAGACTTTAACCCTTTTGATTGGACTGACAAGAATTTTTGAATAATGTTTTCTTTTTAAAATTGAAGAATAATTGATTCATAATATTAATCTCGTATTAGTTTCAAGTGTACACCAAACATAATAATTCAGTTATACATGTATATACATATACAGTTATACATACATACATATGTGTGTATATATATATATATATATGGGTTTCCCAGGTGGCGCTAGTGTAAAGAACCTGCCTGCTAATGCAAGAGACATAATGAGACACTGGTTCGATCCCTGGGTCAGGAAGATCCCTGGAGAAGGCAATGGCTACCCACTCCAATATTCTTGCCTGGGACGTCCCATGGACAGAGGAATCTGGTGGGCTACAGTACATAAGGTGGGAAAGAGTCACACGTGACTGAAGTGACCTAGCATGCATGCATACATACGCATATGTGTGTGTGTATCCTTTTTCAAATTCTCTTCCCTTATAGGATATTAAAAGAGATTGAGTATAGTTAGTTCCCTGTGCTATACAGTAGGTCTATTTTATATATATATAGGCTTCCCCGGTAGCACTAGTGGTAAAGAACCTGCCTGTCAATGCAGGAGATATAAGAAACTTTGGTTGGATCCCTAGGTCATGAAGATCCCCTGGAGGAGGGCATGGCAACCCATTGCAGTATTCTTGCCTGGAGAATCCCACGGACAGAGGAGCCTGGAAGGCTACAGTCCATAGGGATGCAAAGAGTCGGACATGATGAAGCAACTGAGCAAGTGAGCTGTATATATATATATATATATATATATATATATATATATATATAGAGAGAGAGAGAGAGAGAGAGAGAGAGAGTCATGGACCGCAGTATAGCAGGCCTCCCTGTCCATCACCAACTCCCAGAGCTTGCTCAAACTCATGTTCATTGAGTCAGTGAGATGTGTATAAGAGACAGGCAGGAGTGTGTATATGTTATAACTATAGTTACTGGTGACCGGGCTTCCCAGGTGGCTCAGTGGTAAAGAATCTGCCTGCCAAAGCAGTAGACGAGGAGACAAGGGTTCAGTCCCTGGGTCAAGAAGATCTCCTGGAGGAGGAAATGGCAACCCACTCCAGTATTCTTGTCTGGAAATCCCATGGACAGGGGAGCCTGGCAGGCTACAGTCCATGGGGTCACAAAGAGTCGGACATGACTGAATGACTGACTGAACATACACACACATATGTTAATCCCAATCTCCTAATTTATCCCTCCCCCATCCTGCTTTCACCCTTGGTGACCACAGATTTGTTTTCAATGTCTATAAGTTTTAATCCACTGCATCAAACGACATAGAGAGAGTTTATTCTTTGTTTAATGACTGCATTGTATTTCATAGTATGAATGCACATTGATGAATCAGTTCCCTATTAATGAACATTTAGATTGCTTTCTGTCTTTTGCTACTGCAACAATGTGCAATAAATCTTTGTGTATAAATCTTTGAAAAAACATGTAAGCATATCTGAAAGATAATTAATTAAACTAGAGTTGCTGGACAAAATGAAATGAGACTTCAAAAACTTTACACCTCCACCAATAATATATGTGGGTTCTTTTTCCACACATTTTTGTCAATGCAATGTATTATTGAATCTATTAATCTTGGCTTTATGTTTGTTGCATTAAACAGCTTTCTGTTTGTTGTATTAAACAGCTTTCTGTAAACTCTTTATTTTTTTTTTGCAGTTTTAAACTAGGTTGGTTTTTTTCTCATTGACTGATAGACATTTTTTCTGGACACACGAGAAAAATATAATGTACAATATAGGAAAGAACAGCAGTAATTATTCAGTGTGTAGTGATATTATTTACTGTGCTAGAAAAGGGAGTCAAGAGACTGTTAGTAAAGAACCATCTCATTTTCTTCATTGGTTTTAAGACACATACATATGTTCTCTGAATGTTACTTTTCTCTCATTCAATCTATTTTCTGGGAAATCTCACTACACATGATTTAAAATCTCTTCATTCTAACCTCTCTTTTAGTCTCTCTAATATTTTCCATTCATGTGTCCTTCTGGATTATGTCTTTATATTTATCTTTCATTTTGCTAATTCTGTTTTTGATTCTATCAAATCTGTTGTTTAATTTAGTCATAAACTTTTCATTTTAAAGGTATCTTTTTCAGTTCTAAAGTTTCCACTTGGTTCTTTATGATCCCTGCCTGATTTCTCAAAATAGTATCTTGTTTCATGATTCTGATTCTTTTATGATGTTCAGTTCAGTTCAGTCACTAAGTTGTGTCTGACTCTTTGCAACCTCATAGACTGCAGCACCCCAGGCCTCGCTGTCCATCACCAACTCACAGAGTTTACCCAAACTCGTCTCCATTGAGTCGGTGATGCCATCCAACCATCTCATCCTCTGTCGGCCCCTTCTCCTCCTGCCTTCAATCTTTCCCAGCATCAGGGTCTTTTCAAATGAGTTAGCTTTTTGCATCAGGTGGCCAAAGTATTGGAGTTTGAGCTTCAGCATCAGTCCTTCCAATGAATAGTCAGGACTGGTCTCCTTTAGGATGGACTGGTTGGATCTCCTTGCAGTCCAAGGGACTCTCAAGAGTCTTCTCCAACACCACAGTTCAAAAGCACCAATTCTTTGGCACTCAGCTTTCTTTATAGTCCAACTGTCACATCCATACATGACTACTAGAAAAACCATAGCCTTGACTAGATGGACTTTTATTGGCAAAGTAATGTCTCTGCTTTTTAATATGCTGTCTAGGTTGGTCATAACTTTTCTTCCGAGGAGCAATCATCTTTTAATCATGGCGGCAGTCACCATCTGCAGTGATTTTGGAGCCCCCCAAAATAAAGTCTTCCACTGCTTCTCCATCTATTTGCCATGAAGTATTGGGACTGGATGCTATGATCTTAGTTTTCTGAATGTTGAGCTTTAAGCCAACTTTGTCACTCTGCTCTTTTTATGTTGTAAATCATTACAAATATTCATTACAAATATCATTACAAATATTCAATTTATTTAGACAAACAAACAAACAAAAAAAACAGGTCACTCATTTCTCTCACCCCCTCATCACCACCTCTTACAACCACAAATCTCTTTTGTACCTATGACTTTGTTTTTGTTTAAATTTTAGATTCCACATATTAGAGCAATCATACACTATTTGCCTTGTCTGGCTTACTTCACTTATCATAATGTCCTCAATATCCATCCATGCTGTGGCAAATGGCAGCATTTCATTATTTTCTTTATGGCTTTATATACATATATAAAATGGAATATTATATATACCACAGTTTCCTAATCCATTTATCCATCAATATACACTTAAGTTGTTCCTGTATATTATCTAATATAAATAATGCTGCAATGAACATGAGAATGCATATTTCTTTTCCAATTAATGTTTTCATTCTCTTTGGATAAATACCCAGAAATAGAATTGCTAAATTACATAGTAGGTCTATTTTAATTTTTAAAGAAACCTCTATACTGTTATCCATAGTGGTTGTACCAACTTCTATTTCCATCAACAGTGTATGAATGAATGCTCCCTTTTCTCCACATCCTCACCAACACTTGTTATATTTTGTCTTTTTCATAACAACCATTCTGAGAGGTGTGAGGTGCTATATGTTTGAATTTCCCAGGTGATTAACAATACTGAGAATTTTTTCATGTAACTGTTGGCCATGTGCATGTGTTCTCTGCAAATATGTCTAATCGGATCTTCTGTCCAATTTTTTTAAAATTAATTAATTTATTTTAATTGGAAGCTAGTTCCGTTCAGTCAGTCATATCCAACTTTTTGTGATCCCATGGACTACAGCATGCCAGGCTTCCCTATAGTCACCAACTCCCAGAGCTTGCTCAAACTCATGTTCATTGAGTCAGTGATGTCATCCAACCATCTCATCCTCTGTCATCCCCTTCTCTGGGTGTTGGTGATGGACAGGGAGGCCTGGCGTGCTGCAATTCATGGGGTGCGAAAGAGTCGGACATGACTGAGCAACTGAAGTGAACTGAATAGTAAAAATATATCTTGGAATTTCTCTGTTGCTGTTGTGGACATTGTGGGGTCAGTTCAGTTTCAGATCGTTCCTTGTTCCAGCTTGTACTTGTTCTCAAGGTCTATAGGCCCCCTCCAATGCTTTGTCAATGTTAACTATAGAGTTTTAATCTGTTGCACCTGTCACTTCCAGAGCAGTTCTCTCTTCTTTTTTTATTTTGGCTTCCTTTGTTTGCAAGTCTCTTTAGTGTCTAATTTTCACCCTGACTCAAAGGGGCGAAGTAGTCACTTATTTGGGCTCACTTGTTCAGTTGTGTTGTGGGGAGGGAGCAATACTGCAAACAAATATCGCTGGCATGTGTGGTGAGTGATCGCAGTGTATGGACCACACTGGGCTTGCCCCAGCTCACGGTGGCACATGCTTTTTGGATCTTTTAAAAAATGTGTTTGTATTTGAACACTTGCCTTTTTTAATTTTTATTTTTGTGTTATATGTCTTTTTATCTCTCTTATTTTTTAAAGAATAAAATATGTTTATTTTTAAGTAAATAAACTATACATTTGGATTAATTTTGAATGGCATTATAAATCTTAAAACAGAATGCTTGATAATACTTTCTCTGCTATAGAAAAGGTGATTTAACATTATTTATAACAACTTATTTGTAGTTCCTATTTTTTTCTATCTATAGGATATTTATTGTAACGACCTTCTTAGGTCTAAATTACAATGTTGTTTGGTAGATTTAATTTTTTCATTTTTTAAAAAATTGAGGTATAGTTGATTTATAATGTATTATAATGTAACACAGGTATACAGCATGGTGATTCAGTATTTTGTGAAGTATTTCAGCCTTCAAAGAACTCCTGTATCCCCTTCACCCATATTACCCAATTGTTAATATTTTAGCATATTCACTCTATTTCTCACTTTCTCTAGAGACACATACACATGAACAAACACACAATCATTACTCTTTTTTTATAAAACAGTTGGTTTGAGAGCAAAGTTCATGTATATGCCCAATCATTCCAAAATACTTCAGTATTTCAATTGAGTGTATTCAATTGAAATGTGTGTACTCAACAGATTACAGAGTGTACTCAGTTCAACTGAGTGTACTCTCAAAAGCAAGGATGTTGTCTCTCATAGTCACAAATGGAAACATCAACAAACTAACATTGATACAGTGCTAGGATACAACCTACAGATTCTATTCAAATTGTGCCAAGTGTACAACAATGTCTCTTTTTATTTTCTGGTCCAAGATCCAATCCAGGAACACATTTTACTTTAATCTTCGTTTTTTTAATACTTTCCCACACTATAGAACATTTTTTTGATCTTTTCTTATTTCATGACCTTGAAGTTTAATAAATACATGTCTTCCATTTTATATGATATCCCTCTACCTGGATTTATTTGACAATTTGTTGGTGTTCAGTTTCTCAGTTGTGTTCAACTCTTTGTGACCCCACAGACTGTAGCACACCAAGCTTCCCTGTCCTTAACCATCTCCCAGAGCTTGCTCAAACTCATGTCCATTGAGTCAGTGATGCCATCCAACCATCTCATCCTCTGTCATCCCCTTCTCCTCCTGCCTTCAATTCTTCCCAGCATCAGGATCTTTTCCAATGAGTTGGCTCTTCGCCTCATGTGGCCAAAGTATTGGAGCTTCAGCTTCAGCATCAGTCCTTCCAACAAATATTCAGGGTTGATCTCCTTCAGGATTGATTGGTTTGATCTCCTTGCAGTCCAAGGGACTCTCAAGAGTCTTCTCCAACACCACAGTTCAAAAGCATCAATTCTTCAGTGCTCAGCCTTCTTTATGGTCCAATTTTCACATCCATACATGACTACTGGAAAAACCATAGCTTTGACTATATGGACTTTGTCAGCAGTGTGATGGCTCTGCTTTTTAATACACTATCTAGGTTTGTTATAGCTTTTCTTCCAAGGAACGAGTGTCTTTTAACTTTATGGCTGCAGTCACTGTCTGCAGTGATTTTGGAGCCCAACAAATTTGGTAATTATTCATGTCCAAATTCAAGCCATGCAATCCTGGCAGAAAGAATACAGAAATGAAATTATGCTTTAAACAGAGCATCAAGAGGCAATGATGGCAATCCAGTTCTATTAATACCAGTGATAATGGTAGTCTTCATTACTTGTGTAAGATGGTGTCTTTCAGGCTTCTCAAACTTAGAGTCATCATTTTTCCCTTTATAACTTAGAGTCATCATTTTTCCCTTTATAATTGTTGTCTTTTTTTGAGAAGATGAGTTCAGTTCAGTCCCTCAGTTGTGTCCGACTCTTTGTGACCGCATGAACCCTCCCAGCTTCAACATCAGTCCTTCCAATGAACACCCAGGACTGATCTCCTTTAGGATGGACTGGTTGGATCTCCTTGCAGTCCAAGGGACTCTCAAGAGTCTTCTCCAACACCACAGTTCAAAAGCATCAATTCTTCAGCACTCAGCTTTCTTCACAGTCCAACTCTCACATCCATACATGACCACTGGAAAAACCATAGCCTTGACTAGATGGACCTGTTGGCAAAGTAATGTCTCTGCTTTTCAATATGCTATCTAGGTTGGTCATAACTTTCCTTCCAAGGAGTAAGCATCTTTTAATTTCATGGCTGCAGTCACCATCTGCAGTGATTTTGGAGCCCCAACAAATAAAGTCTGACACAGTTTCCACTGTTTCCCCATCTATTTCCCATGAAGTGATGGGACCAGATGCCATGATCTTCGTTTTCTGAATGTTGAGCTTTAAGCCAACTTTTTCACTCTCCTCTTTCACTTTCATTTTCTAACTGTTGTTTCCTGACCTGCATATAGATATCTCAAGAGGCAGGTCAGGTGTCTGGTAATCCCATCTCTTTCAGAATTTTCCACAGTTTATTGTGATCCACACAGTCAAAGGCTTTGGCATAGTCAATAAAGCAGAAATAGATGTTTTTCTGGTTGTCACCTTCTAAATCTCCATTATAGAAAAAGGAACCCTCTTACACTGTTGGTGGGAATGCAAACTAGCACAGCCACTATGGAGAACAGTGTGGAGATTCCTTTAAAAGCTGGAAATAGAACTGCCATACAACCCAGCAATATCACTGCTGGGCATACACACCGAGGAAACCAGAATTGAAAGAGACACATGTACCCCAATGTTCATCGCAGCACTGCTTACAATAGCCAGGACATGGAAGCAACCTAGATGTCCATCAGCAGACGAATGGATAAGAAAACTGTGGCACATATACACAATGGAATATTACTCAGCTATTAAAAAGAATGAATCAGTTCTAATGAGATGGATGAAACTGGAGCCTATTATACAGAACTAAGTAAGTCAGAAAGAAAAACACCAATACAGTATATTAACACATATATATGGAAGTTAGAAAGATGGTAATGATGACCCTATGTGCAAGACAGCAAAAGAGACACAGATGTAAAGAACAGCCTTTTGGACTCTGTGGGAGAAGGCGAGAGTGGGATGATTTGAGAGAATAGCAATGAAACATGTATATTATCACATGTGAAATATATCACCAGTCCAGGTTCAATGCTTGAGGCAGGGTGCTCAGGGCTGATGCACTGGGATGACCCTGAGGGATGGGATGGGGAGAGAGGTGGGAGGGAGGGTCAGGATGGGGAACTCATGTACACCCATGGCTGATTCATGTGAATGTATGGCAAAAACCACCATAATATTGTAAAGTAATTAGCCTGGAGTTAAAATTTAGAAATTAATTAATTAAAAAAATCTCAATCACACCACCATCTCCAAGAGAAGGGAAAAGAAAAGGAAGAAGGATGTTCTTACTGTTTTTAATAATTTATATGTATTTGTGTTGTTAATTTAATGTATATGAGTCATAGCATCTGTGAAAAATTAAAGAATTAACTTCTCCTTTTAATGTTGATGCCTCTTTCTTCTCACCTTCTTGTATATGCATTAGAAAGTTCTCAACAAATGTTAATAGAGATGATAGTGGCATCTTTGCCTTATTTCTGACAAATAGTATCTCTGTACCATTTAGCAATATGCCAATCATTTTCTTGTTCTCATTTCATTATCTTTTTTGTCCATTTTTCCTGTTTTATTAATAGTTTGCTTTTATTTGTCAGGCATTGTTATTGAATTTTATGAGAAGATTGTTATATCTGTTTTTTTAAAGGTTTGTTTCACTTTATTTGAAAATTAAGGCATTGACAACAGACTGTTTGATGAAGGAAAGGAGAGCATCTAAATCCATTATTTTATTTTTTGTTGCTTTTTAAATTAATTTTCATTGGAATATAGTTGCTTTACAATGTTGTGTTAACTCCTATTTTAGAGCAAAATGAATCAGCCATGCGTATATGTATCCCCTCTCTTTTGGACTTCTTTCCCATTCAGGTTACCGTAGTGCATGATGTAGAGTTCCCTGTGCTACATACACTATTTTCTCATTAGTTATCTATTTTATACATAACATAGTGTATATGTGTCAATCCCAATCTACCAATTCCTCACAGTCCCCTCTCCCTCCTTGGTATCCATATATTTGTTCTCTATGTCTGTATCTCTATTTCTGCTTTGCACATATTGTGAAAATGACTGTATTACCCAAAGCAATCTACAGATTCAAGGCGGTCCTTATCAAATTACCAGCGGCATTTTTCACAAAAATAGAACAAAATTCTTTTACAATTTGTGTGGAAACACAAAAGACTCTGAATAGCAAAAGCAATCTTGAGAAAGAAAAACAGAGCTAGAGGAATAAGGTTCCTTGACGTCAGACTCTACTAGATAGCTACAGTAATCAAGACGGTATGGTACTGACACAAAAACAGAAATATACATTAGTGGAACAGGATAGAAAGCCCACAGATAAACCTATACACCTATGGTCATATGATCTATGACAAAGGAGGCAAGAATATACAGTGGGTAAAGACAGCTTCTTCAATAAGTGGTGGCGGGAAAACTAGACAGCTACATGTAAAAGAATGAAATTAGAACACACCATAGACAAAAATAAGCTTCAAAATAGATTAAACCCCTAAATGTAAGACCAGACACTATAAAACTTTAGAGGAAGTTTTGGACGTAAATCTCAGCAAGAAGTTTTTGATCTACCTTCTAGAGTTAATGAAAGCAAACAAATGGGACCTAATTAAACTCAAAGGCTTTTGCATAGCAAAAGAAACCATAAACAATACCAAAGACAACCCTCAGAATGGGAGAAAATATTTGCAAATGAAGCAACTGGCAAGGGATTTATCTCCAAAATATAGAAACAGCTAATGGGCTCAATATTAAAAAATATATATATCCCAATAAAAAATGGGCAGAAGATCTAAATAGACATTTCTCTAAGGAAGACATATAGATGGCCAAGAAACACATGAAAAGATGCTCAACAACACCAATTATTAGAGAAATGAAAATCAAAACTATAATGAGGTATCACCTCACAGCAGTCAAAATGTCCATCATCAAAAATCTATGAATAATAAATGCTGGAGAGTGTGTGGAGAAAAGGGAACCCTTTTACACTGTTAGTGTGAATGTAAATTGGTACAGTTGCAATGGAAAATAGTATGGAGGTTCCTTCCAAAACTAATATAGAGTTACCATATGACCAAGCAATTCCATTCCTGGGAATATATCTGGAAAAGACAAAAATTAATTTGAAAAGTTACATGCACCCCAATGTTCATTGCAGCACTATTTACAATAGTCAAGGCATGGAAGGAACCTAAATGTTCACCAACAGTAGAATGGATAAAGAAGATGTTGTACATGTATACAATGGAATATTACTCAGCCCTAAAATGGAATGAAATTACGCCATTTGCAGAGATGTGTAGGGACTTAGAGACTGTCATGCTGAGTGAAGTCAGAAAGAGAAAAACAAATATCATATATTAAAACATATATATAGAATCTAGATAGAGAAGGGCATGGCAACCCACTCCAGTATTCTTGCCTGGAGAATCCCAGACAGAGGAGCCTGGCAGGCTACAGTTCATGGGGTCACAAAGAGTCGGACATGACTGAGCGACTAACACACACGCACACACACACACACATAGAATCTAGAAAAATAGTGAAGATGATCTTATCTGCAAAGCAGAAATAGAGACACAGATGTTGAGAACAAATATATGGATATCATGGGGGAAGGGGGATGGGGATGATTGAGAGATTGAGATTGACATATACACAGTACTGTGTATATAATAGATAGCTAATGAGAACCTGTATAGCGCAGGGAACTCTACTTGGTGCTCTGTGGTGACCTAAATGGGAAGGAAACACAAAAGAGAGGGGATATATATATCTATATATCTGATTCAGTTTGCTGTACAGTAGAAACTGATACAGCAGTGTAAAGTAACTATACTTCAATAAAAAAATAAAATACACAGTAGAAATGAAAACATTCAAAAAAGGTCCAGGTTTTCTAATTTATTTGTGTGAAGCCCAACAGGATTTTGAGGAATGCAGTTAGGGTTAGCCGGACAAGTTCCTAACTGCTCTAGGTGAAGGTAAGGTGAAGTCGCTCAGTTGTGTCCGACTCTTTGCGACCCCGTGGACTATAGCCCACCAGGCTCCTCTGCCCATGGGATTCTCCAGGCAAGAATACTGGAGTGGATTGCCATTTCCTTTTCCAGGGGATCTTCCCGACCCAGGGATCGAACCCGGGTCTCCCACACTGGAGGCGGACGCTTTAACCTCTGAGCCACCAGGGAAGCCCAACTGCTCTAGTGGAGGCAAATAAATCACCAACTGTAAACTCTGCTTCACTCTTTTCTGAACTGCTGCTACTTCTACCAGAAACCCTAGCAGCAATTTCCAGGCTTGCTTTACTCTCTAGTCTTCCCTCTTATAAGTCAGACTTACAGCTGGTGCTCCAAGTTCTCATGTTGACCTTTCATTATTTCACACCTCCACCTTTCCTAGCAATGTATCAGTATCTGGAACTAGGCTGGTTCTTTCTGTGCTCTGCTGGATTTATTTCCCTAGACTCCTGCAGAGCTGGAGCCCCATACAGACACCTACACTCTCAATGCTAACTGATTTTATTATCCAGGGCCACTTGCTACCCTACTCTGGTTTCAACTTGTTTGCTAGACATCCTCTAAGCGATATGTTTCATTTGCTACCAGAGGACCATTCTTGGGAGCCTTCTCCATAGCCCTCCACTTGTTGTGTGGTGCCCCCTGGAGTTATGCAACATGGCATTCACCATCCCTTTACTCTCCCTAATGAATCCCCTCTGGCTCTCGGGGGTTTTCACTTCAATCCTGACAAATGAATCATTATTTTGTACCAGCTTAAGTCAAGTTCCTGCCTGATGATTTTTGCAAGGTAAAAGGGGGAATTCTTTCCATCCACCAGGTTTTCTCCTTTCTGTTCCCTGCTTTGATGTGAATTTATGATTCCAGGTATCTGTGCTAGGATCTGTGTTTCTTGGGGTTTACATGCACAAATTTCCCTTTCAACAGAAGGTGCCTTATGACAACTAGCAACAGAGAAGAGCAATTTAGGAAAATGCTGCTAAAGCACAGAGGCTAAAGCAGATTGACTTCAGTTTTTAAGCTGCGCTCTGCAGCTGACCACCAAATATATCTGCCTGTCTAGAGGTGCTTGAAGGGATTTAGCATTTTGTTTGGGCTTTTGTAGCAAGGATTCTGAGATCATTGCCTTAACGGAAGACACGTACCTGGGGAATGACTACAAACTGCTTTAGCAAAAGAATTCCTACAAACTGTTTTTTGTAAGAGACAGCATCACTTTCAAATCAACATACTTTTCAAGGGTCCTTCACAGCCTTGCTGCAACTCAAGAAGTTCCCCGACATACCCGTCTCCACTCGGGAGGAACACCGAGGGTCCCGGCGCAACTCAAGAGGAGCCCCGTTTCCCCCTCGTGAGCTCGAGATGAGGGTTCCTTTCCCTGCTTCGTCGGTTTGAAAAGTATCTTGATGTGAAAGTGATTCTGTCTCTTACTCGATGCAGGATACAGGATGCTTGGGGCTGGTGCACTGGGATGACCCAGAGGGATGGTATGGGGAGGGAGGTGGGAGGGGGGTTCAGGATTGCAAACATGTGTACACCCGTGGTGGATTCATGTTGATGTTTGGCAAAACCAATACAATATTGTAAAGTAAAAAAATAAAAATAAAAATCTGGAGAAAAAAACAGAAATGTTTGAAAATGTTTTATTTAAATTGTTCTTATCTAAATGTCACTAATCCCCCTACGGTGGGTTCAGGCTATAACATGGAAGAATTTGAGAACAGTGGGATAGAAGAGATCTTTTGGGTTACTAGGTATTAACAGAAGTGACTGAGGTTGGAATAATTGCCTGGTAAGATGGTAGGTTCTTACACCTTTCTTTTTTTTTTTTTTTAATTTTATTTTTACTTTATTTTACTTTACAATACCGTATTGGTTTTGCCATACATTGACATGATCCACCATGGGTGTATATTAGCTCCCAATCCCGAATCCCCCTCCCACCTCCCACCCCACATCATCTCTCTGGCTCATCCCTGTGCACCAGCTCCAAGCATCCTGTATCCTGTATCAAACATAGGCTTGTGCTTCGTTCTTACATGTTAGTTTACATGTTTCAATGCCAGATGGTAGGTTCTATATTGTATGAAAGGTTGGATAGTCAGGTAGTTATCAGATGAAATGTGTTGGGGTCCTATGAAGGGGATTTCTGTTCCAGGCAACCACTTACTGATTGATTTCTGGAGTCTTTTAGAAGTTTACAATCCTTGATTTTATATTACAGGAATTCAGAAGGCACAGAATATCAATGAAACCAGAAAAAATTCTTAGATGAGATAGAGCTGGAAGTGCTAGGGCAAAATCTTGTTCAGGGTCTTGTCTGTCTGCTAATCTGCCAAAATCAGAACAAAATGGAGCGATTTTATTGAGATTCCAGAACCTTACTGCTCTCCACTCTACTCTCTGTAACCTAGGAGGAACCTGGAAGACCCACTTCAAAATCTGTACTCATTAGGAGCTTGGGTTTTATAGAATGACCAAATTCTTGGGACACAGCAGAAAGTGCTCGCTGGCTGTTCCAGAGATGACTTGGACATGGAGTCTAGGCATGAGCAGGAGGCTGTGACCCAAAGGAGAATGATGTGGTGAGGTGGGGAATACTGGGTGGGTAAACATCTTTGCCTTCAATGGAGCTATATCTACACATGAGAGAAGAAAAGGTTTGTGAAGTCTGGAGAATGTTGTCAAGGTCTAGGTCCCTAGATCTGGGTGTAGCTGCCCAAAGCCTACACTTGCAGTCTGGTGAGCCTGGTGAACCCTGCCCTCAGGATGAGATCTGAAACTCACCTCTCTCTGAAATATAGAAGGCTTGATCCACACTGGCTCTTTCCACACCCCTGGGATTAAAGGGTGTGGTTTCTCTACTAAGGCTCCCCTGGTGGCTCAGCTGGTGAAGAATCCACCTGCAATGTGGGAGACCTGGGTTTGATCCCTGGGTTGGGAAGATTCCCTGGAGAAGGGAATGGAAACCCACTCCAGTATTCTGGCCTGGAGAATTCTATAGACTGTATAGTCCATGAGGTTGCAAAGAGTCAGACACAACTGAGCAACTTTCACTTCTTTCTCTACTAGTTCCTAGAACAGAATAGCCCTGGTTGGGGACTGCCAGACCTGTACCTTGGCCCACCGTGCTTTGGATGCTCCGAGTGGAAGGTGCTTAACCCAGCATGCATTTGGCTATGTGAGTCTGGAGTTAAGTAAACCTCTGTGTCACTCTGGTGAAACTGGAAAATTATCAAATTTATTTCATTAAAAGGAAGGGCACCATGTTGTTGCCGAATTTCATTCTATCCTTCTGGTCAAAATCCCTCCTGGAATTTTTTTCTCTTACCTTCTTGTGGCTCTCTCATTTAGCAGAGCTTTTGTATAGATCTTTAACAGCATAAGTCAGTAGAAAAAGAGTTAATCTCAACTGCCGTGGTCTCTAAATATTATTTTATATGCCTGTTGGGGGTCTGGTGCTTTCACCTCCTGCTATTAATCTAACGTTTTATTATGGTCTCACTTAACCAATGTGCAAAACACTCACTCTCCCTTCCTCAGACATGTGTCACTGTCTTTAGCCCAGGGCCTCTCATGAAGCCAGTGCTCAGCTGTTGAATAATTTCATGACTTCGGTGCTGCAGCGGCCACTTGTAAAGGCCATGTTTTCATTTTCTCAGAAAAACAAACTGCAATTTAGATACACTATCACTAGATGGAACTAGTCTGTTACAGCAACTTGAGACCAAGTCCCAAAATGTGAGCCCTGGGTATGTAGCTGAGATGCTTCCTAAAATTATAAATAAATAAATCTCTTTATTAAAACTGTTGAACTCCAATATAGACAGCAGAGTAGATAATTCTCTTAAATTTCTTATGGATTTATTGCTTTCCCTTCATCACCTCAACTGGCATCATATTTTAGAGTCAAAAGTCTCTTCTAACAGGTACTTTTTATTCAGGCTTGGAGCTGCTTTTACTTGAAAGTCTCCCACCCCAGATGCCTACCCCGCAGTGGTTAGCAAAAACCAAACTGTTGATCTCAGCCACAGGCTGTCTATTCATCTTGCCTCCACTATTTGAACTAATTATAGGGAACAAACTCTTTGCCCACTAAGGAAGAGAAATAAGCTTCACAGAGGTGTGATGGTGCTAAAAGTGTACAAGCTACCCCCTCCGTTAGTCTCTTTTCCTGAAAACAGAAGGGATACTTTCTTGACACCATCAAGCTTCCCTCCTCCCATCAGCTTTCTGAACCTGCTGGGGGCTGCTGGCTTAATTTCCACAATAGCTGCAGTTAATTAGTATCCCAGGGTAACTGACTTCCCTTAGCAACAGAGGTAACAATGGCTTCAGCTCACAAATTACCTTAGCTACAGTTTCCTTTCACTGATAAAAACATGTTCAACAATACTCAAACACAGGCTTTAAACAGAAAATTAATCTTATGTCCACTCATCAACAAATATTTATTAAGCTCCTTCTGTGTGCACATCATAGATCTGGCCACTGGGTATAGAGAACTGAATCAGCTATAGTCCTTTCTCTTGCTGCTGCTAAGTCACTTCAGTCATGTCCGACTCTGTGCGACCCCATAGACAGCAGCCCACCAGGCTCCCCTGTCCCTGGGATTCTCCAGGCAAGCACACTGGAGTGGGTTGCCATTTCCTTCTCCAATGCATGAAAGTGAAAAGTGAAAGTGAAGTCGCTTAGTCGTGTCTGACCCTCAGCGACCCCATGGACTGCAGCCTTCCAGGCTCCTCTGTCCATGGGATTTCCAGGCAAGAATACTGGAGTGGGGTGCCACCTTTCTCTTGGGGAACTCAAAAAAGAATTGGGAAGAGAAGAAATGAACTAAAATAAGTTTAACAAATGATAGTATTAAATGTATCACTTGGTTTGAAGATATGGAGGATGTCTGAGGAAGGTGAAGGTCTTTGAGCCTGGGGGAGGTAGATCTTGAGCTTGAAAGTTCAACTGTGGAGCCTGGCAAATTTAATGCAAACTATGGAAATGGTGGCTGATTTTACTTTTTTGGCTCCAAAATCACTGCAGATGGTGATTGTAGCCATGAAATTAAAAGACACTTACTCCTTGGAAGGAAAGTTATGACCAACCTAGACAGCATATTAAAAAGCAGAGATATTACATTGTCAACAAAAGTCCGTCTAGTCGAGGCTATGGTTTTTCCAGTGGTCATGTATGGATGTGACAGTTGGACTGTAAAGAAAGCTGAGTGCCAAAGAATTGATGCTTTTGAATTGTGGTATTGGAGAAGACTCTTGAGAGTCCCTTGGACTGCAAAGAGATCCAACCAGTCCATCCTAAAGGAGACCAGTCCTGACTGTTCATTGGAAGGACTGATGCTGAAGTTCAAACTCCAATACTTTGGCCACCTGATGCGAAGAGCTGACTCATTTGAAAAGACCCTGATGCTGGGAAAGATTGAGGGCAGGAGAAGGGGATGACAGAGGATGAGATGGTTGGATGGCATCGCTGACTCAATGGACATGGGTTTGGGTGAACTCCAGGAGTTGGTAATGGACAGGGAGGCCTGGCGTGCTGCGATTCATGGGGTTGCAAAGAGTCGGACACAACTGAGTGACTGAAGTGAACTGAACTGAAGGATTATCATACAAAATCATATCTCTGGGAAGCTGTGTTCTTTATCACCATTCCTTGGGTGTCTCTTGGCTATCACATTCTCACCAGCAGCCTTCCTACTTCTACAGATCATTAACACTCATCCAAAAATCCCAGGACCTGCCACAGTGCTTGTGCTATTTTCCCACATCTAACTGTTCCACATGGCTTTCCAGGGGCTCAGCTGTAGAGAATCTACCTGCAATCCAGGAGACTTGCAGGAGACGCGGGAAGCACAGGTTTGATCTCTGGGTTCAGAAGATCCCCTGGAAGAGGAAATGGCAACCCACTCTAGTATTCTTATCTGGGAAATCCCATGGACAGAGGGGCCTGGCGGGCTACAGTCCATAGGGTGGCAAAGAGTAGGACATGACTGAGCACACACAAAAAAAACCCATTCCACAACATATAACAAACCTTGACAAATTTTCAATGAGAAAAAAAATAGCAGAAACCAAATGTCCTCCATCTGTGACTTGATGTGGGCAGTTCAATTGAGTTCAGTTCAGTCACTCAGTCATGTCCAACTCTTTGCCACCCCATGGACTGCAGTGTGCCAGGCTTCCCTGTACGTCACCAACTCCAGGATCTTGCTCAAAGTCATGTCCATCGAGTCAGTGATGCCATCCAACAATCTCATCCTCTATCATCCCCTTCTCCTCTTGCCTTCGTCTTTCCCAGCATCAGAGTCTTTTCTAAACAGTCAGTTCTTCACATCAGGTGACCAAAGTATTGGAGATTCAGCTTCACCATCAGTCCTTCCAATGAACATTTAGGACTGATTTCCTTTAGGATTGACTGGTTTAATCTCCTTGTAGTCCAAGGTACTCTCAAGAGTCTTCTCTAACACCACAGTTCAAATGCATCAGTTCTTCAGTGCTCAGTTTTCTTCATGGTCCAACTCTCACATCCATACGTAGCTACTGGAAAAACCATAGCTTTGGCTATATGGACCTTTGTCAGCAAAGTAATGTCTCTGCTTTTTAATATGCTGTCTAGGTTGGTCATAGGTTTTCTACCAAGGAGAAAATGTCTTTTAATTTCATGGCTACAGTCACCATTTGCAGTGATTTTGGAGCCCAAGAAAATAGTTTCTCACTGTTTCCACTGTTTCCCCAACTATTTGCCATGAAGAGATGGGACTGGATGCCATGATCTAAGTTTTTTGAATGCTGAGTTTTAAGCCAGCTTTTTCACTCTCCTCTTTCACTTTCATCAAGAGGCTCTTTAGTTCTTCTTTGCTTTCTGTCTTAAGGGTGGTGCCATCCGCCTATTTGAGGTTATTGACATTTCTTCCAACAATCTTAATTCCAGCTTGTGCTTCATCCAGCCTGCCATTTCACATGATGCACTCCATATATAAGTTATATAAGCAGGGTGACAATGTACAGCCTTGATGTATTCCTTCCCAATTTGTACATTGTTCAACGTCCAGTTCTAACTGTTACTTCTTGACCTGTGTACAGATTTCTCAGGAGCCAGGTTAGGTGGTCTGCTATTCCCATCTGTTTATGAATTTTCCACAGTTTGTTGTGATCCACACAAAGTCTTTAGCATAGTCAGTGAAGCAGAAGTATATGTTTTTCTGGCATTCTCTTGCTTTTTCTATGATTCAATGGATGTTGGCAATTTGATCCTTGGTTCCACCACCTTTTCTAAATCCAGCTTGAACATCTGGAAGTTCTCAGTTCACTTACTGTTGAAGCCTAGCTTGCAGAATTTTGAGCATTACTTTGCTAGCATGTGAGATGGGTGCAATCGTGTGGTAGTTTGAACTTCCTTTGGCATTGCCTTTCTTTGGGACGATTTGGCCAAGCATAGGCTTTTTTCAAAGGATGCACCATAGAAAAGTCATTGGGCTCACTCCACCCCCACCCCAAGGCTAGCTGGTGTTTTTCCCTTTAGTTATTTAAGAGGATCTTATTAAGATGTTTTTTAATAAAACAAAGGCAAGCATTAAGATTGCAATTCAATTAATGCACAGAAGGAACCCCACTGATACATGTTGTTTTATATTTTGTAGGCTTTGTTTCATATTGAGCATTCTAAAATTAGATCCTTATATTTATCTGGTTTTCTCCATATTTGTGAGAATAAAAACTAATCAGCATTTAAACAGAAATCAAATGCCAAACAAAATTCCACTTTCTAGAAGAACATCTATGGAAACGGTTTTCCAAATATAAGTAATTTTTAGTAGCTGAATATCTACAAATAAATGGAAATTTACTGAATACCTAATTCAGATGACCATTATATCTACTACTGTGGGCAAGAATCCCTTAGAAGAAATGGAGTAGTCTTCATAGTCAACAAGAGTTTGAAATGCAATCCTTGTGTGTAATCTCAAAAATGACAGAATGATCTCAGTTCATTTCCAAGGCAAACCATTCAACATCACAGTAATCCAAGTCTAGGCCCCAACCACTAATGCTGAAGAAGCTGAAGTTGAATAGTTCTATGCAGACTTGCAACACATTTTAGAACTAACACCAATAAAAGGTATCCTTTATTTTTTCATAGGGGATTGAAAGGCAAAAGTTGGAATTCAAGAGATAGCTGGAGTAACAGGCAAGTTTGGCCTTGGAGTACAAAATGAAACAGAACAAAGTCTGATAGCTGTGTCAAGGGGACACACTGGTTATAGCAAATATCCTCTTCCAACAACATAAGAGACGATTCTACACATGGACATCACCAGATGGTTCATGCCAAAATCAGATTGATTATGTTCTTTGCAACTGAAGATGAAGAAGCTCTATACGGTCAGTAAAAACAAGACCAGAAGCTGGCTGTGACTCAGATCATGAGCTCCTTATTGCAAAATTCAGACTTAAATTGAAGAAAGTAGGGAAAATCACTAGCCATTCAGTTCAGTTCAGTTCAGTTCAGTCACTATTCAAGTATGACCTAAATCAAATCCCTTACGATTTTATAGTGGAGGTGACTAATAGATTCAAGGGATTGGATCTGGTAGACAGAATGCCTGAAGAACTACAAATGGAAGTTCATCACATTGTACAGGAGGCAGTGATGAAAACAGTTCCAAAGAAAAAGAAATGTAAGAAGGCAAAAAGTGGTTGTCTGAGGAGGCTTTAGAAATAGCTGAGGGAAAGCAAAGGGCAAAGGAGAAAGGGAAAGATATACCCAACTGAATGCAGTGTTCAGAGAATAGTAAGAAGAGATAAGAAAGCCTTAAATGAACAATGCAAAGAAACAGAGGAAACAGTAAGATGGGAAAGACTAGAGCTCTCTTCAAGAAAATTAGAGATGCCAAGGAAAATTTCATGGAAAGATGGGCACAATAAAGGACAGAAATGACAAGGATCTAACAGAAGCAGAAGAGATTAAGAAGAGGTGACAAGAATACACAGAAGAACTATACAGAAAAGATTTTCATGACCCAGATAACCACTATGGTGTGGACACTCACCTAGTGCCAGACATCCTGGAATGTGAAGTCAAGGGGGCCTTAGGAAGCATTACTTCGAACAAAGCTAGTGGAGGTGATGGAGTTTCAGCTGAGCTATTTCAAATCCTAAAAGATGATGCTGTTAAAGTGCTGCATTCAATATGCCAGCTAATCTGGAAAACTCAACAGTGGCCACAAGACTGGAAAAGGTCAGTTTTCATTCCAATACCAAAGAAAGGCAATGCCAAAGAAAGTTCAAACTACCGTACAGCGGCACTCATTTCCCATGCTACCAAGGTAATGCTTAAAATCCTTCAAGCCAGGCTTCAGCAGTACATGAATCGAGAACTTCCAGATGTACAGGCTAGATTTAGAAAAGGCAGAGGCAGCAGAGATCAAATAACAACATCCATTGGACCATAGAAAAAACAAGAGAATTCCAGAAAAACATCTGCTTCATTGACTATGCTAAACTCTTTGTGTGGATCACAACAAACTGAAAATTCTTGAAGTGATGGGAATACCAGACCACCTTACCTGTCTCCTGAGAAAACTGTATGCAGGTAAAGAAACCACAGTCAGAACCGAACATAGGACAATGGAGTTTTTCAAAATTGAGAAAAGAGGACGTCAAGGCTGCATATTATCACCCTGTTTTTTTAACTTCTATGCAGAATGTATGCATGCTAATTCACATCAGTTGTGTCTGACTCTTTGCGACCCTATGGACTTTAGCCTACCAGGCTCCTGTGTCCATGGATTATCCAGGCAAGAATACTGGAGTGGGTTGCCCTGCCCTCCTTCAGGGGATCTTCCCAACCCAGGGATGCAACCCACATCTCTTTATGTTTCCTGCATTGGCAAGTGGGTTCTTTACCTCTAGTGTCACCTGGGAAGCCCGTATGGAGAGTACATCATAGGAAATGGCAGGCTGGATGAAACACAAGCTAGAATCAAGATTGCTGGGAGAAGTATCAACAACCTCAGAGCTGCAGATGACACCACTCTAAAGGCAGAAAGGAAAAAGGAACTAAAGAACCTCTTGATCAGGGTGCAAAAGGAAAGCGAAAAAGCTGGCATGAAACTCAAGATTCAAACACTAAGATAATGGCAACTGGTCCCATCACTTCATGGCAAATAGATAGGGAAACAATGGAAACAGTGACAGACTTTATTTTCTTGGACTCCAATATCAGCGTCAACAGTGACTTCAGCCACAAAATTAAGACACTTGCTCCTTGGAAGAAAAGCTATGGCAAACCTAGACAGTGTATTCAAAAGCAGAGACACCACTTTGCAAACAAAAATCCATATAGCCAAAGCTATGGTTGTCCCAGTAGTCATGTATAGATGTGAGAGTTGGAACATAAAGAAAGCTGAACACTGAAGAATTGATGCTTTTGAACTGTGGTGTTGGAGAAGACTCTGGAGAGTCCCTTGGAGTGCAAGGAGATCAAACCAGTCAATATTAAAGAAATCAATCCTGAATATTCACTGGAAGGACTGATGCAGAAGCTAAAGCTCTAATACTTTGGCCACCTGATGAGTAGAGCCAACTTATTGGAAAAGACCCTGATGCTGGGAAAGATTGAAGGTAGGAGAAGGGGATGATAGAGGATGAGATGGTTGGATGGCATCACAGACTCAATGGACAAGAATTTGAACAAACTCCAAGAGATAGTGAAGGACAGGGAAGCCTAACTTGCTGCAGTCCATGGGTTTGCAGAGAGTGAGACACAACTTAGGGACTGAAAAACAACAACAACAAAGTGCCGTGCCTATGCACTGTGCAGAGTGCACTTTGCCTATGCATCTCATTCCATTCTCAATTGCTATGAAATTGTGATTACTCTGCCCATTTTATAGATGAGGAAACAGGTGGATCAAAGATGTTAAGCACAGGCACAGAGCTACCAAAAGGCAGATCTGGGACTTGAATCCATGTCCTCTAACTCTATACTGAATGCTTTTATATACATACATAGGCATACGATTCATTCATTCATCTATTTGGCCACGCTGGGTCTTCATTGTTGTGTGTGGGCTTTCTCTAGTTGCAGGGAGCGAGGGCTCTCCTCTAGTTGTGTTGCTTGGGCTTCTCACTGTGGTGGCTTCTCTGGTTGCAGAGCCTGGGTTCTGGGTGCATTGGCTTCAGTAGTTGTGACTCACTGGCTTAGTTGCCCCACTACACTGGGATCTTCCCCGACCAGGGATCAAATCCGTGTCCCCTGAACATGTAGACGGATTGTTAACCACTGAGACATCAAGGAAGTCCTCAGTGCTTTTCTTAACATACCACAGAAGCAAGAGCAGGAGCTTCTTCCAAAAGAAAATTTTTAGTAAAGAACTACGTAAGCGAATGTTCATGAATTAGACATTTCAAATTTCAGATTCAATTCACTTGGCCACTTAAAAAATAAAAGACTTAATCAATCACAAAGAATTTCACTTAGATTTACTATCCAAAGTGATTAATAAGCATGACATTTCCCTACCAGGTCCAAATGATGATAAAATCAATTTGAGAACTTTACCAATAATTTGAACTTGAGATGCTAATCTTAAAAGAAAGCCTATATATCAAAATTGTTGTAGTTTGACACAAATATACAAGAATCTTATCTTTCAATTTCTATTAAACTGATTTTTCTCTTAAATGAGTTGGAAAGCCAAAAATACCCCCCTTCAAATCCACTGAGCCCCTTGCATTTTATTTAAGAGGTTCCATTTTTCAAGCCAAAGCCCAGAAGACAAAACAAACTCATTTAATTCACACCCTAGAATTGTAATTGCTCTGCTAGAGCCAATATCTAAATGCCTGTATTAAGGACTTCCCACTGACCAGAAAGTGTTAATTCATCAATCTACACAACTTTCTTTTATACTTTTAAACTACTCCTCATTTTTCTCATGATTAGGATTGCCTATTAGAAGACTTTCAATAATTTTAAATTTCTGATAAGCAACAAATAATCTTTAGATAAGTATGTCCTGTGCAATAATTAGGATATGACTATACTAAAAATATATTTTTTACCTGAAATTCAAATTTAATTGGACATGTATTTTTATTTGCCAAATCTGGCAACACCACTCTTGATAAATTAATGCCATAGAATACAGATTTCCCAACTTCTTACCCCCAAATAATTTCCTGAATTACCAAGGAGTCAAATGGAAGAGGCAATTGTGTAAAGGTATCAGGAAAAAAACAAGGGAAAATTATACGCAATCTTAAAGTGAAAAGGCATTTCTAAGCAACATGCAAAACCCATGAAACAAAGTTTGATAAATCTAACTACACACAACATTTTAAATTTACTTTTTGCATGAAAATACAATAAACAAAGTCAAAACACAATTTTAGAAAAACATCTTCAAAACATCTGATCCACAGTGAACTGTTATTTAATATGTAAAGATCTTTTACAAATCAATAGGCAAAAGAGCAAAAGCATAAATAGAAAAATGAATAAAGGCCATAAATACACAGCTCACTGAAAAATAAATACACATGGCTGATAAACACAGAAAAATGTGCAACCTTACTAATAATTAAAGCAGCATAAATAAAAATAGTGAAACATCATTTCTCTCCATCAGACTGAAAAATATTAAAAGGTAAATAATGCCTAGTGTCAGTAAGGATAGAGAGATGAGCATTTCATACCTTATAGGTGGGATTATAAATTGATGCAACATGTTTGGAGAGCATAATTTTGCAATATCTATGAATATGAAAAGTGCATTTATCCTTGACTCAACAATTGTCATTTTAGAAATTTATTTTATAAAAATACTGTACAAGTATGCAAAGGCATACATATACACATTCATTGCAGCATTATTTGTACCAGTGAAAAATTGGGATCGAGCTAAATGCCTGTTATTACAGGATCAGATAAATAAATTAGTATACATTCATATATTGCAAAAATATTCCATCAATTTAAAATATACTGATTTTCAAAGTTATTGAAATTAAAGAAAAAGTAAGGGTCATAGTGAAGTATATGGTGGCCTTCCTTTATTGATTAAACAAAAGTATATATAAATACATATGTTTGTATCTGCAGAAGTAGACTGACTTTCATTGTTACACCCTTGTGCACTCTTTGAAACTTTTTGTATTGTGTCTGTATGACTTTTTCAATAAAAAAACCTAATCTATGAAAGATATCTATTTTTAGGTCTTTTTTTTAAAAGCCTACTTATCTCATCTCTCATTTCTTCTCTTCTTCTTATCTCAGAGTCTTTTCGCCAGTTATCACTGTTGTGCCAGTAGGGCCCTGCAGGGAGCTGATGACAATCGGTGGCTTGCTCCCTTTCATAATACAGTCCAGCAATCAACAATTCAATTTCCTTTTACCAGAAAGACCCTCAGTTGTTGTTAGTATCCTGGACAGTAACTTCTCCTAGCCCCCAAATTTCAGGGGACTGCATGTATTTCTCAAACCATGAAGTTTAGGACATACTGCATTTCTTGGGTGGTGGCTGTTACACCCATCGTTCTTGGCTTCTTTGCTGATGCTTCAGCCAATGCCACTCTCCATAGTGCCTTTATCCATGTTGTTATCCCTTCTTGGAATGCCCTCCCTTGCCTAGCTGGTGTCACAATCTTCATCCATCCCTCAAGATTCAAGTCCCACTTTTTCTCCAGGTTGACTTTCATGATTATTTCAACCCTGCTCAGAACACTGTTCTTTTCTTTCTCTGACTTTGAGTCTTACTTTCATAAAAAGATATTCCTAGTAGTTCTTTAATAAAACACTTTTCTTTATAAGTATAACCAACATCGGGGAATTAACTATATGATGTTATCTAAGTTGCACTGGTTTTAGAGTCAAACAGAGCAGGGTTCAACATTTTTATGGAAAGTGAAAGTGTAGTCACTCAGTTGTGTCCAACTCTTTGTGATCTCATTGATTGTATCCCACCAAGCTCCTCTGTCCATGGAATTCTCCAGGCAAGAATACTGGAGTGGATTGCCATTCCCTTCTCCAGGGGATCTTCCTGACCCAGGGATTGAACTTGGGTTTCCCGCATTGCAGGCAGATTCTTTACAGTCTGAGTCAACAGGGAAGGAAGCCCTTTTATAGAATGTTAGGCAAATTATTCAATTTTCCTGTGTCTCAATTTCTCCATTTTAAAATTGTGGATCATAATCTCTACCATATAGGGATACCCTTGGTATTAAATGTAAAGTGATAATTTTTCTAGATTCCATATATAAGCATTAATATATGATATTTGTTTTTCTCTTTCTGACTTACTTCACTCTGTATAAGAGGCTCTAGGTTCATCCACCTCAGTTCAACTGACTCACATTCATTCTTTTTATTGCTGAGTAATATTCTATTGTATATACCATAACTTCTTTAGCAGCACTGACATATATATACACTACCAGGTGTAAAACAGATAGCTGGTGGGAAGCTGCTATATAACACAGGGAGCCCAGATTGGCACTCTGCGGTGACCTAGAGGGCAGGATGGGAGGTTGTGGGAAGGAGGGGATATTGATAAACGCTTATAGATAATATATATACTATGACCGATTCACATTGTTGTATAGCAGAAACCAACACAACATTGTAAAGCAATTATCCTCCAATTAAAAAATCAAAATAAATAAATGTAAAGTGACCTGCACTATACTTAGTACATCATAGATGGTCAATTGATCTTAGCCTTTGGAGCATCTCTTTCTCTGACCAATTCCTTTACTGTCACTTAGAAAAGATCAATAAACTTGAGGTTAGTAGACTCCAGAATGAAATTTAAAGCATATATATTGTGGATTTCTTTCTTTACTTTCCACGTATATATATCAGTTCAGTTCAGTCGTTCAGTCGGGCCTGACTCTTTGCCACCCTGTATATATATATAAATATTTGATATTCTTATTTTATTTCATTTACTTTTGTTATTTCAAGGCCTATTTGTGTTCTAAATCTGCTAGTCATCATCTGTGTGACATTGGACTATTAACTGAATTTTTAATTAATTAATTAAGCTGCCCTGGGTTTTAGTAGGTGGGATCTTTAGTTGTGGCATGCGAACTCTTAGTTGTGGCCTGTGGGATCTAGGTCCCTGACCAGGGATCAAACCTGGGCCTCCTTCACTAGGAGCACAGAGTTTTACCCAGGGGACCACCACAGAGGTTTCCAATTTACTGAATTTTTCAGAGCCTCAGTTTTTCCACCCTAAAACAGGGTTTATAATGCTAGTCTTGTAGTGTTGTTGGGGAGTTTAAATGAGATTATGTATGTGAATGTGTAAAGTGATAAAGTGCCACAACAATTTGGGGTGTTCTTTTGAATGTTCATGTAGGGTGAGATTTTAAAGTGAATAAAAATCTCTGGAGTCTTTATGATTTATTTTGCAGTTCAGATGGAAGTGTCATTCTTCGTTGGTTCACAAGCCGTATTTCCAGCTGTCATCCATCAACTCTTTGGACACAGCTTGTTCTTGGCTGCTTGTCTACATGGAGTTAGTTATCCTTCCTAGTACAGCCTACTTTTCTTCAGACAAAATACCTTCTTCCCAAAGACTCTGATCCTCTCACTGAACGCTTTCAACTGACAAACCCCTTCTTTTGAATCTACATCATTCTCTCTTGTTTACTTTTCTGCCTTAGAGATGTTGAAGCATTAAAAAAATTCATTCATTCGTTCATCAACTCAGTCCACAAATATGTATTGAGCACCTACTATGTGCTAGATCTACTGTCTAAGTTATGGGGCTACAGAGGTAAATAAGGCACAACCACAGCACTAAATGACTTTACAGTTAAATAGGGGGAACATGTGCAAACAAATGTTTGCAAGTTATTTTTTATAAGTAACAATAAAAATTTTTATCAACTATAGAGACAGCAGGTCCAGTAAAAACTTCCTGGAGGAGATGTCATTTAAAATTTGAAGGATAAATTATATCTCAACAGATAATAAGAGAAACATATTTCAAGTAAAGAATACAGTACATGAAAAAGTATAATGTTATGAAGCAGCACTGCTAATTTAGAGAATAGATTACTTAATTATGAAGAGTGGCATGAAGACTGTTAAATGAATCCCAGCCCAGATCATGGAAGTCACTGTAGCCATGCAAAAGGGCTTGAGAAGAGGCAACTGTGAGAGGGTAGACTTTCAAATAGAGGAGATGCATAATCAGTCTAAAGTGATGACTGGCACCTATCATTGAGCATCAGGGTCACGTGAGCATCTTCAAAAGTATGGATGTCCAGGTCCTACCCCTGAAACTCTTACTTGGCTGATCTGTTTTTAAACCCAGATTGTGACGCTTTAACTGTGCTTTGGTGTTTTTAAGGTGCATCCAGGGTTGAGAAAATAAGTGTAGAGATTCTATGAGACCATTTTGATGATAATTTGGAGGAGGCACTGGGGATGCAGGAAGGCCAAGGCCCTAGGCGAGCAAGACCACTGAGGAGCAAAGAGCTATTGCTATAGTATGGGTGAAAAAAAAACATAGAAATATAGCGGTATGCTTCCCTGGTGGCTTAGAGGTTAAAGCGTCTGCCTCCAATGCGGGAGACCCGGGTTCGATCCCTGGGTCGGGAAGATCCCCTGGAGAAGGAAATGGCAATCCACTCCAGTATTCCTGCCTGGAGAATCCCATGGACAGAGAAGCCTAGTGGGTTACAGTCCACGGGGTCGCAAAGAGTCGGACACGACTGAGTGACTTCACCTTCACCTTCACCTTAAAAAGATAAACCATCAGCCTTCCTAAAGGAAGTTATTAGCTGCATAAAAACTGGAATCATGTTTCATAATATTTTTGTAGATGGCCACCTCCCAGTTGTGAAGACAGAAAGAGAGCAAACTCTCCTGTCTCTTCATCTAAGGGCACTAATCTCCTCCACGTCAATTCCACCCTCATGATTTAGTCACCTCCAAAAGCCCTACCTTCTCATACCATCATTTTGGGGGTTAGGATTTGAACATGAATTTGGGGGGCCACATTCAATTGATAACTATATATATGTAATAAGTACCTAGTTAAAATGGTAAAATTTAGGCTTTCTTGGTGGCTCAGACTGTAAAGAATCCACCTACAATGTGGAAGACCTGGGTTCAATCCCTGGGTTGGGAAGATCCCCTCTAGGAAGACATGGCAACCCACTCCAGTATTCTCCCCCTTCCATGGATAGGGGAGCCTGGCCGGCTACAGTCCCTGGGGTTGCAAAGAGCTGGACACTACTGAAGTGACTAAGCACAGCACAGCACATGTTTTCCTACAGTAAAGAATTGGGGGAAAAGTATACAGATTATGTAGATAAGGACATAGACAAATGATCAAACAGACAGATGACTAAAAGCTGGGTGTAAAAGAGAGAAATACAAGAATGGGAGCTGAAAAGATGGATAATAGAATCAGATAGTAACAACTACCAAGATAATGGAATGGTGAAGAGAAATTAATAATTTCATAGTTCTCCTTAAAGACTCAGCACATCAAGTACACATATACAGGATGATTTGTCAAGATAGCAAATTGTATAGAGATGCCCGGGGAGTGGGGTAGTGGGGTTACACTTGCTCTTAGGATGATGTGAGACCAGGGTGTGACACAGTTGCAAAATAAAATCATATAAGTTGAGCTATCAATAATAGACTATGAATGTTTAAAAACAGACTTTTGAGTCTAATGGTTCTTTATACAGATCTGGAGCATTATCGTAACTGAAAAAAGGAAACATGTTTACAAGCGAGCCACCAAGATGGGGAAAATTTAAGAAATCTTTTCATCTGAGCCATTGGTGAGTGTATTGTATCTATCTAATCATGGTCTGCTTGAGAAAGGTTGCCCAGAAGAGATGAAGCAGATGGATAGGCGAATAATGTGTTAGTTACCCAGAAAGAAACCAAGAAGCAAAAAGTTAAAGGTTTAATAATCCATAGGTTTCTAAAGAAGTAGACCCAAAGGGCTAACAATGCAAAGTTCCCAAGAGCCCGGGCAGCAGCTGTGAGGCAGACCAGTGCACCTGCTGCTCAGGGTTTGGCCCCACACAACACTTCCCTTGTTTCTGTCACTGCCAAAGGCGGGGTAGGGCCCTGGGAATCTAGAGATTAAAAGACATAAAAGAGAACTTCTTTCAAAATCTGTAGAGCTGGATGGCAATTATTGCTATGCCCAGTTTACAGATGAGGAAACTAAGGCTCTGAAAGCTTAGGTAACTGGTCAAAAGTCACATTGACAAGGAATGGCAGAAATAGAATTAAAATATGGGTCATCATTAAATCATATGTAATATTTATTGATGTCTACTTTTGCCCAGAACTGGGGCTACAAAGGTGAGTAAGACATAGTCCTTGCCTTCAGGATACTTATGAATACCTTAAAACAATGCAATCAGGATTAAAGTAGAGGATTTCACATTATGTTAAATATTCACGTGCTGGAGAACTGTAGCTTAAGTGGAGCCGAAACATAGGGCACATGTAAGGAATGATAGAAAGTACATCTGGAAAATTGATTTGGGCCCTGATTTTGTTGCCCTGACACTGCTATGCCAAATTGGGTGGACTTTATACTGTATACAGTGGAGAATTATAAATATCTCCAAAGCAGATAAATTGCATGGTCAAATCCATTTAGCAAGATAACTTTAGGAGCAGGCGGAAGGTGGACTGGGAAGAAATGTAACTAAAGTTGCTATTACAATAACCCATATAAAAGAATATGAAGACCAGACCTAAGGCAATAACAGTAGAGACATGTGAAGATTGGGACAAACAGATGTGAGAGATTTCTGAGAAGCTGAATGGCTAAGGTTTTATGACTAATTGGACATAGAGGGTAAACATAAGGAAGCCAGTGATGATGATGAATTGATAAAACATTAGACAGTTAATGGAAATGAGAGATACAAGAAGAAAGCCAGGTTGAAAAAGGTAAAGATATTTGGCTTGGAATACATTCTCTGATATCAAGGAGAGAATGTCCAATAAGCAGCTAGAAACACGACTGAAATTGAAGAGAAACATTTAGGTTAAAGTTATAGAAGAGGGATCATTAGCTCTTTCAAGTTGGTTGGTGTTTTAAGAGGAGAGGAGGGCAAGGAGAAAGAGGAGGCAGGGAGAGAGAAGGGAAAGGAAGGGAAGAGATTCATGAACAAAATGCACAGAATGTCATAGTGTAACTGTAAATTAAATTAGGATACAAATGAGTGAATGAAACAATCCCAACAACTGAAGTTTGGGTAGAAGATTGAAAAAGAGTTTTGAGAGAATTAGAACTTCCTAGAAGGAATCACTTCATGGGGAATAGATGGGGAAACAGTGGAAACAGTGTCAGACTTTATTTTTTTGGACTCCAAAATCACTGCAGATGGTGATTGCAGCCATGAAATTAAAAGACACTTACTCCTTGGAAGAAAAGTTATGACCAACCTAGATAGCATATTCAAAAGCAGAGACATTACTTTGCCAACAAAGGTCCATCTAGTCAAGGCTATGGTTTTTCCAGTGGTCGTGTATGGATGGATGTGAGAGTTGGAACCTGAAGAAAGCTGAGCGCCGAAGAATTGATGCTTTCGAACTGGTGGTGCTGGAGAAGACTCTTGAGAGTCCCTTGGACTGCAAGAAGATCCAACCAGTCCATTCTGAAGGAGATCAACCCTGGGATTTCTTTGGAAGGAATGATACTAAAGCTGAAACTCCAGTACTTTGGCCACCTCATGCGAAGAGTTCACTCATTGGAAAAAAACTCTGATGCTGGGAGGGATTGGGGACAGGAGGAGAAGGGGACGACCGAGGATGAGATGGCTGGATGGCATCACCGACTCAATGGACTTGGGTTTGAGTGAACTCCGGGAGTTGGTGATGGACAGGGAGGCCTGGCGTGCTGCAATTCATGGGGTCGCAAAGAGTCAGACACGACTGAGTGACTGAACTGAACTGAGAGGAAATGGAGTTGTTTATCCCAAGAGAGAACAAAATTTTGAGACTGGAATTGAATGGACAGAGGACTAAACAGGCCACAGCAAATTGCCTTGAGAGACTTGGGATTTAGTTGGGGGACTTAATTCAGTTATTCATAGTAGCAACATATACATGATTGTTAAGCAATTCCAGAAACAGTAAGGGAAGGGAAACAGGTATACAGAGAAAGCAACAATCATTTGAGCTGGAACTTAACAGAGAAAAAGCTTGAACTCCTGGGAGAAATGCACATAAGCCTATGGGTCAGCACAGAGGCTGGAACAGACTCAAAGAGAAAGAGAAGTTGGACTATCCCTAATAGATGGGTTAAGAAAACCCATATACACCCATGCATACCCATTTTGGCATCATTATTGACTCAGTGTCTCAGTCTGATCACCAACATATTACATTGTCAGTCAATATCCTGACCTTGTCTTTTCCCTTCAGGCTCTGTTCCCCAACACTTACCCCAGGGACTGTGTAACAGGGTCAAGATGGTGTCTCATCCTTCATTTCTTAATTTTTACACTTCAGCCAGAGAGAGAATGTAATCGTTACCAGTCAAAATTCCACTGTAAGTTTTGTAAATGGGGAGAACAAACCAGTGATGGAAATGATTGGAAAAGGATTGTCAAAAGAGCCTTGAATGCCAGGCTGTGAAATGGAAACATGATCCAATAAGACTGGGAAGACGTATGAGTATATTGAAAAGGGAGTGGCACAGTGGGAACTTTGCTTCATGATTGGGAAACAGAAATGCAATTGATTCTCAGGGCCCTTATTTGGGTTTTGATTATTAAGTGAAATCTACACCAAGATTGGACCCTAGATCTGACTGCTTTTTTTCTGTGCCAAGATGCAAGTTACAGCAGGGAAAAAAGGCCAGAGTGGAAGATACAATATTCCTGTTCTCTTTACAGCACCCTGGGCTCTGCAGCCATCCTTTTACAGCTTCACCACTCAGTTTCACCATCCTTTCCCATAATTTGGTGACCAGCCCTTACCAGAGGAAATTTAAAATGATCCATAAATATAAATAAATGTGGAACTAAAAACATTTTTATGCCATAAAAGATCATTGAGGTTGATTAGAGACATTAGAGCTAACATTGGCCATCGCAAGTTGAGCCCCTCACCAACCTGGAGGCAAAGGATAGACCCGGAAGATCTCTCAGATTAAATTCATGTCCAGATATGAGTCTGTGCCTTGGGAATTCTGTCCTAGATGCCTTTTGGAAACCATGGGAGAGAAATCCCAGTGTAGAGGAAAATTCCTTTTCCAAGGAATGACTGATCTTCCTAAGCATTACCTTTAGTTTAATCCCTCTCTTTGGATTGTTCATCATCTTATAGATTGTCATCATGATGACAATGGACAATGTCCAGGACAAGAGTGATCTCACATGGTCACTCTTACAGGAGTCAGCCTTGATTTATCTTTCAGTTCTGCCCAGATTTTTGCCATTCACTCTCCATTCTCAACATCCTAGCAAAGACGTGTTCCAAACCTGGTCTGGAGAAGGCAATGGCATCCCACTCTAGTACTCTTGCCTGGAAACTCCCATGGACGGAGGAGCCTGGTAGGCTGCAGTCCATGGGGTCACTGAGTCAGACACGACTGAGCGACTTCACTTTCACTTTTCACTTCCATGCATTGGAGAAGGAAATGGCAACCCACTCCAGTGTTCTTGGCTGGAGAATCCCAGGGATGGCGGAGCCCAATGGGCTGCCGTCTGTGGGGTCGCACAGAGTCGGACACAACTGAAGCGACTTAGCAGCAGCAGCAGCAGCAGCAAACCTGGTCTACCCTACTTTTTCTGAGGTTCTAAAGCACAGATGAATTAATGTTTTTGAACTGAGGTGTTGGAGAAGACTCTTGAGAATCCCTCGGACTGCAAGGAGATCCAACCAGTCCATCCTAAAGGAGATCAGTCCTGGGTGTTCATTGAAGATACTGATGTTGAAGCTGAAACTCCAATACTTTGGCCACCTGATGCAAAGAGTTGACTCATTGGAAAAGACCCTGATGCTGGGAAAGATTGAAGGTGGGAGGAGAAGGGGACAATAGAGGATGAGATGGTTGGATGGCATCACCGACTCAATGGACATGAGTTTGAGTAAACTCCAGGAGTTGGTGATGGACAGGGAGGCCTGGCGTGCTGCAGTCCATGGTGTCGCAAAGAGTCAGACACGACTGAGTCACTGAGCTGAACTAAACTGATTAATGAAAGGTTTGCTTGAAGGGAAGAGGTGTGTTCAAATCTTTGTTATTGAAGTGTTAATGTGCAAATAACGGTGTGTTTTCTTGTCTCTGATGAATCTCAGAAATTTCTACATGACATATAGGTACAAACTTGAACTATCTTCTTCAACAGCATGTGCGTGCATGCTAAGTTGCTTCAGTCATGTGCAACTCTTTGCAACCCTATGGACTGTCCTTATATAAGAAATTGAGGGTCAGATAGGTTAAATCCCAAGGTCATACAGATGGTGTGGTATCAGTTCAGTTCAGTCGCTCAGTCAGGTCCTACTCTTTGCAACCCCATGGACTACAGCACACCAGGCTTCCTTGTTTATCACCAACTCCCAGAGCTTGCTCAAACTCATGTCCATCGAGTGAGTGATGCCATCCAACCGTCTCATCCTCGGTCATCCCCTTCTCCAACTGCCAGCAGGAGGAGATGGTGTGGTAGTTCTGGGATTATACCTTCTTATGTTTGTTTCCTGAGCTTCTGCTCCTTGCACTACGTATTTCTAAACTGATCCCATGGAGAGTGTCCATCAGATGGGGATTAGGGGATTAGCTTAGTAGTTTATCATTCATGTGTGTGTGTGTGCTAAGTCACTTCAGTCATGTCTGACTCTTTGTGACTCTATGGACTGTAATTCACTAGAGTCCTTTGTCCATGGGATTCTCCGGGCAAAAATACTGGGGTGGATTGCCTTGCCCTCCTCCAGGGGATCTTCCCAACCCAGAGATCAAACCTACTTCTCTTATGTCTCCTGCATTGGCAGGTGGATTCTTTACCACTAGCACCACCTGAAAAGCCCATAGCATTCATAGGGTGCTTTAAAAGATCTTGAAATTTTAAGTGGCGTGACTGACCATTTGGACTTCAGATACTGTGAAAGACTTAAACCTCCCATATAGCAACAAAAGCAGCGTGCTTCTTGAATCAACCATTTGGAACCTGAAATGCGATGTTTATTTCAGCTGAGGCAAAATAAAACTCTTACATGTCTCCAGTCATAATGGAAGTCAGTGAGAAAATATGATTTGCTGTATGACTATTCACTTTCCCTTCAACTTGTTATGAATGCACTTAGCCTATAACTCCTGCATGACTTGTACCTAATTTGCTCCTGCAATCACGTTCGTATTTCATTGTCATATAATAAATTTTAAGTTCACCAGTCCCCATTGCTAGGATAGTACACTGCATGAGCTCAGAAGGCACTCCATAAATATCCAATGACTTTCTCTCTGGTTCATGTTTCTTTGTTTCCCAAGCCCTTCCATTCCACCACTAGAAGGCCTCATCCACAACACCGTCATCATAATCCTCTTGACCTCCCTTTAGTTAGTAAAGTAGTCAAATGCCTTATTCTCTTGGCTGTAAACCCTTTACATTCAAATGCACTTGTCTGAAACTGTATAGCTTCCAGGGCAGAAACATTTTTTGTTTGTTTAGCTGAGTAGTTAGTATTCTATTGCACAGTTGTATCACAGTTTATTTTACCACTCATCCATTGAAGGACATCAAAAGTGCTTCCAATTTTTTACTATAACAAAGTTGTTACAAAGAATTATATATAAAATTTTATCTGAGTATAAGTTCTCATTTCTCAAGGAAAAATTACCAGGAGTACAATTGCTTGGTCATATACTAGGTGCATTTTTAACATGATAAGAAATGTCCAATAAGTTTCCTTGAGTGGTTATACAGTTTTGCATTCCCAAGAGCAATGCATAAAATTCCAGTTGCTCCACATCCTCACCAGACTAGTCTTGCAGCATTTTTAAAGACATTCCAATAGGTTATATAGTGTTATTTAAATTATCCTGAAGTTGCATCTGCCTGGTGGATCACAAAAACCTGTGGAAAATTCTGAAAGAGATAGGATTACCAGACCACCTGACCTGCCTCTTGAGAAACCTATATGCAGGTCAGGAAGCAACAGTTAGAACTGGACATGGAATGAGTGAACTCCGGGAGTTGGTGATGGACAGGGAGGCCTGGCGTGCTGCGATTCATGGGGTCGGAAAGAGTCGGACACGAATGAGCTGCTGAACTGAACTGAACTGAATGACTAATGAGGGCTTCCCAGGTGACTCAGTGATAAAGAATCTACCTGCAATGCGAGAGACCCTGGTTTGATCCCTAAGTTAGGCAGATCCCCTGGAGAAGGGAATAGCAACCCACTCCAGTATTCTTGCTTGGAGAATCCCATGGACAGAGGAGCGTGGCCAGCTACGTCCATAGAGTTGCAAAGAGTCAGATATGACTGAAGCTACTTAGCATACAATGGCTAATGATGATGAATACCTTCTCCTATACTTAGTTTCTATCTGTATATTTTCTTCAGTGAAATGTCTGATCATGTCTTTTGCCCACTTTAATTGAAAAGTATTTTTTTTACTGTTGAGTTTTCAGAGTTATTTATATATCCTGGATACAAGTCCTTTGTTGGATATATGAATTGCAAATATTTTCTCCCAGTCTTTTTTTTTCATCTTCATGGCAGTGCCTTTGACAGAGAAAATGTTCTTATTTTTACAAAGAACTTATTTATTTTTTCCTTTATAGCATAGTTTTTATTTCCTTTCTAAGAACTTTTGCTTAAACTCAGATTATACAAATTTTCTCCTATGTTTTCTGTAAGCTTTAAGCTTTTACATTTTATATTTATACCTATGTACCATTTGAAGTTAATCCTTGTGCCAGGGGTAAAGTTGAGGTCAGAGTTCATTTTTTTCCCACATGAATGACCACTTGTTTCATTTGATGAAAAGACTATCATTCCTCTAGTGATTTGCTTTCGTATCTTTATCAAAAACCAAATGGCCACATTTGTGTGGGTCTATTTCTCAACTGTCTATTCTGGCCCATTGATTCAAGGGTCAATTCCTTTGCCAATGTATACCGTATTCATTCCTACAGATTTATACTGTCTTAAAACTCGTTAATGTGAATCCTTCAACTTTATTCTTTTTCTCAAAATTCTTTTAGCTATTTCATTGTTTCCTTTTATGTAAAACTTAGAATACAGT
>SJYT01061658.1:101319-120790 GCA_006410635.1 Cephalophus harveyi
GTATTTAGTATATGGTAATTTTGTGTGTGCAAAATTCTGCTGTGCTTTTCATTGCTTAAGTTTTATTGCATTAAATTTATAGATTACTTTGGGGAGAACTGGCATCTTTATTATATTGAATCCTCCAATCCATGCTCATGGTATGTCTCACCATTTATATTGTCTTTGAATCTTTCATCAGTATTTTATAGTTTTCAACATACAAATCCTGTATATATTAATATTACAGTTTTTAGCTTGTTATATTAATACTTAGCAATTTCATTTTTAGAAGCATTTAAAATGATATGCATACATTTTCATAATTTTGATTCCAATTGTTCACTGCTTGAATTTAGAAATAAAATGAACTGTTTTCAGATGACATGTTACTATACACAGAAAATTCTAAAGATGCCACCAGAAAACTACTAGAGTGCACCAATGAATTCAGTAAAGTTGAAGGATACAAAATTAATATACCCAAATCTGTTACATTTCTATACACTAACAACAAAGTATCAGGAAAAGAAATTAAGGAAACAATCCCACTTACCATTACATCAAAAAGAATAAAATATACCTAGGAATAAACCTACTTAAGGAGAGAAAAGACCTGTATTCCAAAAACTATAAGATGCTGCTGAAAGAAATTAAAGAAGACACAAACAGAACTTCCCTGGTGGCCGAGTGGTTAAGACTCAATGATTCAAATGCAGGAGGCATAGGTTCAATCTCTGGTCGAGGAACTAAGACCCTGCATGCCACACGGTGAGGCCAAAATTAATCAATAAATAAAAGAGGACACAAATGGAAAAACATACCATGTTCTTAGGAAGAATCAATATTGTTAAAATGGGCATACTACACAACACAATCTACAGATTCCATGCAATCCCTATCAAAGTACCAATGGCATTTTTCACAGAATAATTTTAAAATTTGTATGGACACACAAGAGATCCCAAATAGCCAAAACAATATTGAGAAAGAAAATCAGAGCTGGAGGAATTATTCTCCTTGACTTCAGACTATACTACAAAGCTGTGGTACACAAAAATATACACATAGATCAATGGAACAGGATAGAGAGCCCATAAATAAACCCATGCACTTATGGTCAATTAATCTATGACAAAAGAGACAAGAATACACAATGGAGAAAAGATAATCTTCAAGAAGTAGTGCTATGTAAACTGAATAGCTTCATGTAAAATAATGAAATTAGAGCATCCTCTAACATCATATACAAAAATAAAAGGGACCTAAATGTCAGACCAAATACTATAAAATTCCTAGAGGGAAACATAAGCAGAACACTCTAACATAAGTCTTTTTTGATCCATCTCCTGAAGTAAAGAAAATAAAAGCAAGAATAAACAAATGGAACCTAATTAAACTAAAAAGCTTTTCCATAGCAAAGGAAAACATTGAGAAAATAAAAAGACAACTTACTGAAAGGGATAAAATATTTCCAAATGATATGACTGATAAGGGAGTAATATCCAACATATATAAACAGTTTGTACACTCAAAAAAAACTGATTTTTAAAATGGGCAGAAGGACTGAATAGACAATTTTACACACACACACACACAAAATGCAGGTGGCCAACATGCACATGAAAAGATAAACATCCTTAATTATCAGTTCAGTTCAGTTCAGTCCAGCCGCTCAGTCGTGTCTGATTCTTTGCGACCCCATGAATCGCAGCACGCCAGGCCTCGCTGTCCATCACCAACTCCCGGAGTTCACTCAGACTCACGTCCATCGAGTCGGTGATGCTATCCAGCCATCTCATCCTCTGTCGTCCCCTTCTCCTCCTGCCCTCAATCCCTCCCAGCATCAGAGTCTTTTCCAATGAGTCAACTCTTCGCATGAGGTGGCCAAAGTACTGGAGTTTCAGCTTTAGCATCATTCCTTCCAAAGAAATCCCAGGGCTGATCTCCTTCAGAAAGGACTGGCTGGGAAATGCAAATCAAGACCACAATGAGATATCACCTTACACCTGTCAGAATGGCTATGTCAAAAAGACCAAAAACCACAAGTGTTGACAAAGATGTAGAGAAAAGGGAACCCTCGTACACTTGAGGTGGGAATGTAAACTGGTGCAGCTGCCATGGAAAACAGCATGGAGATTTCTAAAAAAAATAAAAATAGAATTACCATATGACCTAGCATGCGTTTATATTCATTACATGCTAATTTAAAAGATACATGCACTCCAATATTTATAGCAATATTATTGACAGTTGCCAAGATATGGCACCAACCTAAGTGTCCATCAACAGATGATAAATGTTAAACATGGTGTTTAAATGTTAAAATTAAATGTTAAAAATGATAAACAGATGAATAAAGATGTGTATACAGCAGAAAACTACTCAACCATAAAAAGAATGAAATTTTTCCATTTACCACCACATGGATGGACATGGAGGACATTTTGCTGAGTGAAATGTCAGATAGAGAAAGACATATACTTATGTGGAATCTAAAAATTACAGCAAGCTATTGAATATAACAAAAAAGAAGCAAACTCACAGATACAGAATGAACTAGTGGTTACCAGTGGAGAGAGAGGGGAGAGGCAACATAGGGGTGAGAGATTGGGGGGTACAAACTATTGGGTGTAACATGCGCTCAGTGATGTATTGTACAACACAAGGAAAATAGCCAATATTTTGCAGTAACTGTAAATGAAAAGTAACCTTTAAAATTGTATAAAAATTAAAAAAATAGAAATGCAATTAAAAGTTGTGTGTTGAACTTGTATTCTGTTGAACTCGTTAGTTCTAAGTGGTTTTCACTTAACATTCCCTGAGATTTTCTACACAGATAATCATTTGTCTACAACTAGACTGCTTCTTCCTTTCTAATCTGTATGTTTTTTCTTTTGCTTATCTTACCACCAGTTAGAACTTGTAGTACAATGTTGACTAGGAGTTATGAGGGTAATATCCTTGCCTTATTCTTAATTTTAGGAGGAAAGCATTTAGTCATTTACTATTAAGATATTAATTGTAGATTTTTAATAGATGCTTTTTTAATCAGGTTAAGGAAATTTCCTTTTACTCCTGGTTTTTTGAGAGTTATTTTTTTAAAATAATGAATGGATGTTTCATTTTGTCAAATGCTTTATGCATCTATTGATATAATCATGTGGGCTTATTTTTCTTTAGACTGTTAGAATGGTTGTGGTGTTCAGTCACTCGGTCATGTGCAACTCTTTGCGACCCCATGGACTGCAGCACGCCAGGATTCCCTGTCCTTCACCATCTCCTGGAGCTTGCTTAAACTCATGTCCACTGAGTCAGTGATGCCATCCAACCATCTAGTCCTCTGTGATCCCCTTGTCCTCCTGCTTTCAATCTTTCTCAGCATCAGGGTCTTTTCTAATGAATCAGCTCTACACATCAGGTGGCCAAAGTATTGGAGCTTCAGCTTCAGTACCAGTCCTTCTAATGAATATTCACGACTGATTTCCTTTAGGATTGACTGGTTTGATCTCCTTGCAGTCCAAGGGACTCTCAAGAGTCTTCAATACCACAGTTCACAAGCATCAGTTCTTCAGCATTCAAACTTCTTTATGGTTGAATTTAAAACAGAGGATTATATTTATTGATCCAGTTGATTTTTTAATATTGCACTGGTCTTGCATTCCTAGGATAAACTCCAATTGGTTGTGATATTTTGCTCCTTTTGGGTACTGCTGGTCTTAGTTTTCTAGTATATTGTTGAGGATTTTTATATTGATGAGCTTAAAGGATATTGGCTTCTAGTTTCCATTTTTTTGCACTATCTTTGTCTGATTTTGGTATCAGGGTAATGCTGGCATCATAAAGTAAAATGGAAAGTACTTACTGCTATTTTCTGGGATAGATTGGTATTATATCTTCTTCAATTTGATGAATGACACCATTGAAATGGTCTAAATCTAGAGATATATTTTTCAGAAGATTTTTAATCATGAAATAATAATTAAAGGACCATTGTAACCAAATATTTAATCTTTAGTAAGTTTTGATAATTTAGCTTTTGAGTAGTTGGTAGCTTCATTTAAGCTGTCTAATTACTGAGTGTAAAATTATTCATACTCTTCCCTTATTTTCCTTTTAATGTCTGCAGAGTTTGTGGTACCATTCCACTTTCATTCTTGATATTGGAAATTTGTGATTTTCTCTTTTCAGTCCTTAGAGAGAATTATCAATCTTTTTAATCTTTTCAAAGAACCAACTTTTGTTTTATTTATTTTGTTTGCCTCTCCCTTTAAAATATTCATTGATTCATGTTCTTTATTATTTCCTTCTTTTGGCTTGATTATGGTTTAATTTGCTATTATTTTAGTAGTTTCCCAAGACAAATACTTAACTGACAAGATTTTTCTTATTTTCTGATACATGCTTTTAATTCTATAAATTTCTAAACACCAGTTTAACTGAAATCTACAAAGTTTGGTATGTTGCATTTTCATTTTCATTCCATTCCAAATAATTTCCAGTTTCCTTTGAGACTTTCTCTATGATTCATGGATTATTTTGATGTCTCTCCAACTAGATTATGAGTTCTTTGCAGTTAAAGACTATCTCACTTTTACATAGTGTCAAAGATTCAGTGTGCAGTAAGGGCTTAATAGTAGCTGACTGACAAACCTGACTGAAAAGCCCTTTAAAAACTCTCAATAGGATGGTGTTAATCATAGCCACTGTCATTGAAGGGGAAAGAAGTCGTACCTTAGACTTGAATTATATATTAGTATTTCTCAGTAGAAGTGCTATTTGATATGTGGAGTGAGAAAATTCCTATCATAAGAATTGCATAAGACTTTTGAGCATTATAGGACATTTAGCATCCCTGGCCACCTTAAACTTAATACCAGTTTTTCTTCACAGCTAATTTCACTATCAATAAATGTTCCACACAATTCCAAGTACCCTTTATAAGGGAACCAGAGCCCTAATTGAGAAGCACTAACAGTTCCTGGCTCATACATATGTTCAATAAAAGTTTGCTGCATAAAAAGAGAGAGAAAGAAAGAGTACCCCTCAATGAAGCTACTTCATAGCTTCGAGAATTGTGGTGGAGGATATGCCTCTCCAGGTCTCCTTGTAGGGAAGGGATAAAGATTCTGTCTATAATCACTTCTAAAATGCCTTTTGCTTCTTAATATTACTTAGTTTTATCCAAGATTGCAGTTCACCATTTCAGTGATGGTCAAGATTTGCTAGATAATGAGGCACTTGTAAAGATCTGAAGGCAACAGTCTGAAAGTGAAAGTCGTTCAGTCCTGTCTGACTCTTTGAGACCACATGGACTATACAGTCCATGGAATTCTCCAGGCCAGAACACTGGAGTGGGAAGCCTTTCCCCTTCTCCAGGGGATCTTCCCAACCCAGGGATCGAACCAGGGTATCCTGCGTTGCAGGCAGATTCTTTACCAACTGAGCTATCAGGGAAGCCCATTGTGCAAAGATGTCTCCCTGATTGTTGTATTAAATAAAAGTTCTAAAGTATTCCTCAGACTCCGTGAGGAATCAGGCTGCTAGGTTTAAGTATGTTACTCATAAAAAGGAAGCAGGAAAAGGAACTCAGCTTACAATTCTTAAAATTGTAGCTTTCAACTCTGGCACTACATTAGAGTCACCTGGGGTCCATGCCATATCTCAGAGCAGTTAGATCAGAATCTAAGAATGAGACCCAAGTAAGGTGTATTTTTAAGTTCCTAGGTGATTTTAATGTGCAGCTAGTGTTGAGAACCATCAGTTTTAAAGAAAAAAATGCTGAGCAGATTAGCAAATAAGTTTTAAGAAAATGATTTCAATATGCTGTGGCCAAAAGAGCATTGATTGATAGATTGTGGAGTCAAAAGGACCTGGGTAACATTTCTGGCTTAGTTATACATTATCTATGTGATCCTGGGTAATTTATTTATTTTCTCTGAGCTTCACTTTCTTTATCTGTAAAACAGAAATAAATATAGTACCTATCCCATAGAGTTATTGTAAGAATGACATAAAATTTTGTGATTGGGTTTAGCACAGTTCCTTGTACTGACTACTTAAATAAATCCTTTTAAAATATGTAGCATGAAACTAACTTTTGAGCTATATGATATACATTCAGAAACGTTGGAGAAAATCTCATTTCAGAGAGTGAACAGCCAGGATGGAATCATAACCAAAAGGGGACACTCATTTCAAGGAGGATAGTAAACTACTCCATGTTCCAGGCTCCATGAAGATGGACCCCTGGGATCTGTCACTAGGATAGGTGACTCCTTTGTCAAGCCATCAGCAATAGTAATACAAAGAGGGAAACATACTTGGGTATCATCAAGAGTATTCCTCACGTCCTCCAGAAATGCAAAGCACAGATAGAGACACATCAGAAAGGCACTTACTTCAACATTGCAAAGAAGGAAATGCTTTCAGTTAGGCATAAACCCACAGCCTTCACAATTTGGAAGACTAATTTACTCCATTGCCCCTATCTAATAGTTAAGGGATGGTGCAATGTTCACTATGAGGGGAAAAAAAAATATGCATGGACTACATTGATGCTATTGTTAGAAATCCTTATAAATTAGACATTCTATGGCACCATCAGAATTTTACTTCTAGCCACTGAGAGATCTTTGGAGTTTGAGAAATTGATAGTTTACAAGGCTGAGTGCCCAGAAGATATCGCATCTATGTTATTCAAATGTCTACTGGCAGTGACAATGGATAAAGACATCTCCATTAATATATCACAATGTGAGAAACAGATACAGGTCTCTAGATGAAAACATTCGGGCACCAGTTTGGTCTGCTGGCGCATTACCTCATTCGTCCCTGATATTAATGAGTTAGCCTTTAAGTTGTTATTCCATAACCTCAATTTCAGCAAAGGCTGCAGTCGTGATGAACAAAATAGCTCATTTTACCCAATGTGGTGTAATGCCCCAAAATAATTAAATTTGGGAACAGCACTTTTCAATACATGGAGTCAGCCCATCACACAAGAGCAGAAGCTCATAAACTGGTGCAATTCAGTACAGTTCAGTTCAGTTCAGTCACTCAGTCGTGTTCAGCTCTCTGCGACCCCATGAATCGCAGCACGCCGGGCCTCCCTGTCCATCACCAACTCCCGGAGTTCACTCAAACTCACATCCATCGAGTCGGTGATGCCATCCAGCCATCTCATCCTCGGTGGTCCCCTTCTCCTCCTGCCCCCAATCCCTCCCAGCATCAGAGTCTTTTCCAATGAGTCAACTCTTCGCATTAGGTGGCCAAAGTACTGGAGTTTCAGCTTTAGCATCATTCCTTCCAAAGAAATCCCCGGGTTGATCCCCTTCAGAATGGACTGGTTGGATCTCCTTGCAGTCCAAGGACCCTCAAGAGTCTTCTCCAACACCACACTTCAAAAGCATCAATTCTTCGGCACTTAGCTTTCTTCAGTTTCCAAATCTCACATCCATACATGACCACAGGAAAAACCATAGCCTTGACTAGACAGACCTTAGTCGGCAAAGTAATGTCTCTGCTTTTGAAAATACTATCTAGGTTGGACATAACTTTTCTTCCAAGGAGTAAGCATCTTCTAATTTCATGGCTGCAGTCACCATCTGCAGTGATTTTGGAGCCTCAACAAATAAAGTCTGACACTGTTTCCACTGTTTCCCCATCTATTTCCCATGAAGTGATGGGACCAGATGCCATGATCTTCGCTACAGCAGATGTTGGCAATTTGCTCTCTGGTTCTTCTGCCTTTTCTAAAACCAGCTTGAACATCTGGAAGTTCATGGTTCACGTATTGCTGAAGCCTGGCTTGGAGAATTTTGAGCATTACTTTACTAGCTTGTGAGGTGAGTGCAATTGTGTGGTAGTTGGAGCATTCTTTGGCATTGCCTTTCTTTGGGATTGCAATGAAAACTGACCTTTTCCAGTCCTGTGGCCCCTGCTGAGTTTTCCAAATTTGCTGGCAGATTGAGTGCAGCACTTTCACAGCATCATCTTTCAGGATTTGAAATAGCTCAACTGGAATTCCATCACCTCCACTAGCTTTGTTAGTAGTGATGCTTCCTAAGGTCCACTTCACTTCACATTCCAGGATGTCTGGCTCTAGATGAGTGACCATACCATCGTGATTCTCTGGGTCCAGAAGATCTTTTTTTGTACAGTTCTTCTGAGATATCACCAAATGTCCCACCATTTAACTTGAAGAAGAAAAAAATTTTTTCTTGTTTAAATGACTACAAAAATCTGCACAGCCAAGCAACAGAATCAAATGAATCTGCCCACAAGGGACATGTCCATAAAGTCTGCTTTTTAAATAATTTTCTTGCTTTAAAATCAATAGCTAAATTTAGCCCTTAAAATGCATAACTTGGTATTTTCTATCAAAGTTGCTAATAAGACAGCACCAAAGGAGACAAGTTGCTTTTGCTTCCAAAGGAGAGACTATTTGTGTATGTGTGTGAGCACACTCACATGTGTGCATGTACTGGGGAGTGGGAGTGGAGTGTATGTAGGGGATATTATTAATGTAATATTGATTCTGTATTCTGAGGTCCTAGCACAACGACAAGAACATGATAGATATTTAATAAATATTTATTGAATAGTAAAATAAAACAAATGCATAGAACCAAACCTGGCTTGATTAAAAGAAAAAAATGAAACATTGTGGTACAAGGCAGCTGACCGCCACATATGTCTCAGGTACAAGAGTATTTTATTTGAACACTGAGTGGCACTCAGAGACTTTACTGACCACATAAAAGCTAATTAAATAATTCTTTGATTTTAAAGTAATTTATAGATTATAATCAGAGTACAGGGTTGAGTAAGTAAGGTAATATGACAAATCTTCATAAATGAGAAACATATCCTTACTGCTGCTGCTGCTGCTGCTAAGTCGCTTCAGTCGTGTCCAACTCTGTGCGACCCCAGATATGGCAGCCCACCAGGCTCCCCCGTCCCTGGGATTCTCCAGGCAAGAACACCGGAGTGGGTTGCTATTTCTTTCTCCAATGCAGGAAAGTGAAAAGTAAAAGTGAAGTCACTCAGTCGTGTCCGGCTCTTAGAGACCCCATGGACTGCAGCCCACCAGGCTCCTCCGTCCATGGGATTTTCCAGGCAAGAGTACTGGAGTTGGGTGCCATTGCCTTTTCCTTTTACTGTCTTCTATATTGGTCATTTATCCCTAATTACTTGAATCCATATGTTTGGGAAAGCAACTGATATTTTAACTGTGGCTAAGACTTTTTAATATGACTAAGACTGTACTTTAGATACAAAGTTTATAGCAGAATATATCTCATAGTCAGTTTTATTCTTCCAACTGCTCCCAAAACATCTCAGTGGTGACTACAGGTCCCCAAACTCTCAGTGTGAGTCAGTGAAAACACCCTGTTGGGGATTGGCTCTGCTTACTGCTCTAGCCCTTGAGCTTGCTTTCCTCAGCATCTCAGAAGACCTGTCACAAAGATAGAAACTTTGCTATATTAATGATTCTGCCAATTATACAGAAAAGGCCAAGCCTTGAGGGGGAAGTGGGGAGGGAAGTTTAACTTGGAGCTTAGTTCCAGAAGCTTTACTGTTGTGGGCACATAAACTTATCTGTGCCTGCCAAGGGAACATCTGGAGAAAACCCAAGAGCTGATGCTGGGCTGAAGCATTTTCAATGAGTACAGAAGCGGAAAGTGAGTGTTAGTCGCTCAGTCGTGTCCGACTCTTAGAGACCCCACGGACTGTAGCTCACCAGGCTCCTCTGTCCACGGAATTCTCCAGGCAAGAATACTGGAGTGAGTTGCCATTTCCTTCTCCAGGGGATCTTCCCAACTCAGGGAGTGAACCTGCTTCTCTTACATCTTCTCCTGTATTGGCAGGGGGGTTCTTTACCACTAGTGCCCCCTGGAAGAAACAGAAGAGCGGCTGCTGAATATCTGTGACTTTTAGAGACAGTCAAAGAATAAAGGTAGGTGATAAAGGATAGAGATGCTTGCCGATTGAAGTTCGAATGTGCCACATATTCAACTATTCCTAGTGAACTTCTAATTGTGCCTTTCTTCCAACTGGAAATGGCAGCTCTGGGTAAAATTTAGAAGACCTTGGTTCTATTCCTGACAATGTCACTAAGCATCCGGGTGTACTCCGGATCACTCTATGGGTAGCTTCCCTCCATTGAGATTCTAGTTCCTAATATCAACTCCTCAGACAGGCTTTCCCTTCCACTTTGCTTAACCTAATGTTGTCTTTCCAAACTGTGAGTTTTCTCTATTCCATTAGCTTGCTTTGTTTTCCTTAAAATTGTATTATTCAAAATTATTTGTGTGCTTCTTTGTTGGTTGGTTGTCCATCTTTTCCCTTAGATTGTAAAGTCCATGAGAATGCCCCTAGTGCCTATCCCACTGCCCAGAACACATCAAACATCCAATGAATACTAGTCAAGTGAATGAAAGCATGCATGTCCAGGAACAAAGTATGTAACTTTTTTGTGACTTAAATTCATCATCTATAAAATTAACAGAAACCTCCTTGATTTTTTCAAGATTAGCATGATAACAAAGAAAGGATGGATTTGTAAATCCCTTGGAAAAAACTAACAATCTCTAATTGTATGGCTCTATATTTTGAAAGGGGCTTCCCTGATGGCTCAGATGGTAAAGAATCTGCCTGCACTGCGGATGACCCGGGGTTTGATCCCTGGATCAGGAAGATCCCCTGGAGAAAGAAATGGCAACGCACTCCAGTATTCTTGCCTGGAAAATTCCATGAACCGAGGGACCTGGTGGGGTACAGTCCATGGGGTCACAAAGAGTCAGACACAACTGAGCGACAAAGCACACATATTTAGAAAAGGGACCATGAATACAACAATAGCCTATTGCAGAACCATGTTTGAATGTAGATTATGCCACTTAACAGCTATGAGATCTTGAGCAAGGCATTGAAATGCTCCGTCTTGGTTGCCCAGTTTGCAAGGTAGGAATGATAACAACAGTAGTCACTTGCCAAGGTGGTTAAGAAGGTTAAATCAAATGATTTATGTTAACCACCCAGAATAACGTGTGGCACTTATTAAGTACTTTACTAATGGCATTTATTAATAATATTTAAAATTTAAAGATAATATTTAAAATTGTAACAACCAGTACAATGTACTGTGGAAATTTCAGTTCCCAAAGATGGCCATAATGGTGACTTTAATGGAACACCAGCCAAAACAGGCAGCCACAGATTTAGAGAGGCAGAAGGGCATGAAGCATGTCCGTACAGGTTGCTGGAGGCTAATCTATCTTTCTCTTCCAGGGTCTGACTTGTAGCCTACAAGAACATGGAGGTCAGTGCTGTAAAAGCCAAGGTGAGCTGGCAGGTGTCAAGGAAGCACCCAGGAAAGAGGGGGCTCAAGAGCAACAATTTAACAATCCCCAAAGAACTTTTAAAAGCTGGCGTGGCTATCCCAGTGCATGCTTTCTGAATATTTGCCTTGACTATATTTATACTTTGCAAAGCATTTTCCTAGAGACTCTCATTGGATCTTTGCAGGAATCTTGTGAATTCAGAAGAGCAAGTATTATTATGCCTATTTTATAGGTAGAGATATTATAACCAAGAAAGGACTGACCAAATGCTATACAGCAAAAAATAATATGGAATCAGAACTCAAGCCCAGATGTTCTGGCTCTAAATCCAGTCATTGAAACATGTATAATATCATGTAAGAAACGAATCGCCAGTCTAGGTTCGATGCAGGATACAGGATGCTTGGGGCTGGTGCACTGGGATGACCCAGAGAAATGGTATGGAGAGGGAGGTGGGAGGAGGGTTCAGGATTGGGAACTCATGTACACCCGTGGCGTATTCATGTTGATGTATGGCAAAACCAATACAGTATTGTAAAGTAAAATAAAGTAAAATTAAAAAAAAATAAATCCATGATATAAATTTTCTGTGCAGTGCTATAGTTTGGCCTTCACTGTCTCAGCTCTTAACAGGAAAAACAGTATTAAAATAAAGTAAAATCAGGCACTGTCAATCATCCTGATTAAGAAAATGGATAGAAATGGCCCTAAGCAGAATTGAGCTTTTAATTTCTAAGCTGCTCCGTGTTCTGATAAGGGTACGGATTCTGTGTTTCTGGAAGGGGAGAGGTCAGAGGCTTTTACCTCCTCTAAATGGAAGGACTGCTGTAGACAGGACACCTGGGTTTGAGTTCTGGCACTTTCATCAAATCCCGGGGCAACTTTGGGCAAATTACTTCCCCTTTTGATGTCCCAATTTCTGAATTTCTCCCTCCCGTAAACAGTGTTAGATGAGAGTAGTAGTTCTCACCCTTTCAGTCCCTCAACACACTGGAGAATCACACCACCATGACTAGCAGCAGGAGCTTAGTTAGGGAGGGATTCTTAAGGAGGCAAGTGGCAGAATCTCAAAGGGGCTTCTGTGTGGTTTGAACAAACTAGATTTCCAGTTATTATAAAAGTTATCACACGCTTAGTGTGTACCACTTACTATGTTAAGTGCTTTGCATGAATTATTTTATCTTCATAATAAATTAATAAAATAGGAAAAATTTGGTACTCTCATGTAGAAATGAGGAAATGGAAGCTCAGACAGGTTAACTAGATTGTCCAAGATCAAACAGCTAGCAAGTCATAGTATTGAATTCTACCCGACCTATCAGTGATCCTGGAGCTTGCCCTCTTACCTCTATATTATATTGTTTTCTATTCCCCCTCCACTCAGCCCCTGCAGTCAATCAAACATACAACTGATAATGTAAGTTTGTTGAGTCCCTCCCATGTCTAAGATTTGTGTGCTTAACTTTATGCTCAGGCTAAACTTTAGCTGAGGACCAGTTTGGTGCTGGGAAAAAGAAGGATGTAGAAGAGGAAAGGAAAATAGGATTCGTTGTGTACCTGCCCTTCTTCTCATGCCTTGCTAGATAATTTCTATGCACCTACCATCACCTTTAGTCCTTACAACCAGTCTTACAAGATGGGAATTTTATCCCCATTTACAAAAGGCTGAGAGAAGTTAAGACACTCGCCTAAGGTCACAGAGACCATGAGGGGCAAAAGTTGAGATTCAAACCAACTCTTCTGACTCCATATTTCCTCCTCATGCCTTTAAACACTGTAAAATAGGCTGGAGGGCAGCAATAAATAGGTGAGTCAGGATGAAATAAATGTCACGGTTGATACGCACAACACGTCCTGGCTAGGTAGGCAGGACCAGACCTTGCAGGTCTCTCCCCAGGAACCTGAGCTGTACGCGTCTCACTGTCATGCTGTATATTCCTCCTGCAGAACTGCAGTGGCTCAATGAAAGCAGGCAACGCAGTCAGTGCGGTGAATTCTTCTTCGTGGGCCTCACCGATGACCCTCAGCTTCGGCCCATCTTCTTCGCCCTCTTCTTCCTCATCTACACAGTCACGGTGGTTGGAAACCTGGGCCTCTTTGCTTTCATTGTGGTGTGCTCCCGACTCCACACTCCCATGTATTTCTTCCTCAGCAACCTGTCCTTTCTTGCCTTCTGTTATTCTTCAGTCACAGTCCCCAAAACGTTGATGGAGTTTTTCTCTGGCTGCCAAACCATCTCCTTCTCTGGTTGTGTGATCCAGACAACTTGCTTCATGATCTTTGCTGTCGCTGAGTTCTTCCTCTTGGCCTCCGTGGCCTATGACTGCTACGTAGCCATCTGCCACCCTCTACTCTACATGCAATCATGTCTCCGAGGCTCTGTTTGCAGTTAGTGACTGCCAGCTATGCAGGGGGCCGACGAATGCAGTGCTCCTCACTAGCTCAACCTTTCATCTCATCATGTCATCACTCATTACTTCTGTGATATCCCTCCCCTTTTAAAACTCTCCTGCTCTAACACACAGGTCCTTCAGCTTCTCCTCTTTGCCTGTGGTGGTTTTAATGTGTCAGTGTCCCTCACAGTAGTCCTGGACTCCTACACTGGTGTCTTTATGGCTACCATCAGAATCCCCTCAGCCCAGGGCAAACACAAGACCTTCTCCACTTGTACATCCCACCTGACTGCTGTCAGCCTGTACTATGGAACCACTGTGTTCATTTACTTGGGCCCAGCCTCTGAGTACTTACTAGGCAGGGGCAGGCTGGTCTCTGTATTCTACACAGCGGTCATCCCCATGCTTAACCCCATGATCTACAGTCTGAGGAACAAAGATGTGAAGGAAACGCTTGAGAACATTCTCAAGAAGACTTCGCAATTCTTCTCGCACCCCATACCCAGATTTCCTGATATTCTATGCAGTAGAGGAAAGACAGAGAAGGGAAGGAGAGGTAGGTGACACATTTTTGGCCACCAACCACGTCTCAAGCATTATTCTAGGAATTTTAAATAGATTATGCCTTGAATCCTCTCCACAACTCTGGAAGTCAAGTATTGTTGTATTAGTTTTAGAGATGAGGAAACTGAGGTTCTGAATGGTTTGGTCATTTGTTCAAGGTCATATAGCTAGAATGCAGTTTGATTTAGGACCTAGGTTTCAATTCAGGACCATTTGAAACTCCCTTTCTATTGCATTACACTTTCTGCATGAGGCAAGATGCCACCCTCTCTATCAACCTTCAGGGTCAAATGTTTCTGAAGTTTTTCCCTTTCTGGTAAATCTGGTATTTCAAATTTGTAATAGATTCAGTACCCTAAGACCCACTCCTTTTCTTGACCTGTGGCTTTGTATCATGCCTTATCTGGTCATTATATTAATCGAACACATTGTGTACAGAGCCCTATACCAGATGCAGGGTTGGAGAGGGATAACAAGGGAGAAATCTATGGTCACTAACTTTTGGCACCTTTCAATTTATTTAGAGGAAGACAGAAGATCTCACCCAAAAGGCAACCGAACTATGACTTTTCATTTAAATTGACACTTATAGAGTTCTTTCTATGTGATAAATGCCAAATAAGTTACCTCATAATCCTCTTCCTAAAAGATTGCTCCCATTTTACAGATGAGAATGTGTCTGTGCTAAGTTGCTTCAGTCTTGTCTGACTTGCAAACCTATAGGCTGTAGCCCACCAGGCTCTTCTGTCCATGCAATTTTCCAGGCAGGAATACTGGAGTGGATACTGGAGTGGATTGCCATTTTCTTCTCTAGGGGATTTTCCCGACTCAGGGATTGAACCCACATCTTTTATGTCTCTTGCATTGGCAGGCAAGTTCTTTACCACTAGCGCCACCTGGGAAGCCCATTCTCATCTCACAGATGAGAATACTGTAGCTAAAAGCATTAAGTAACCCACTCAAGGTAGCACACAGCTGAATAATGATGAATATAGGATTTGAATCCAGGTCTGTTTGTCCAAAAAGCTAATGTTCTTCCCATTCTGCTATATCACCTCCTGGATTACTAGAGTGCCTATTAATAACCACCAAGGGATATAAGCTGTGAGCCTGGGACTCAAGGGAAAAGAAACAGAATGGATTGGGTTCATAAGAGAGCCTCTAGGAAGAGGTGGGTGGTTGAAATAAAATCTATGAAGAATGAGGAGTGGTAGGAATGGGTGAATAGTGAAGACAACTGGGAATCAAAGAATCAGATAAAAGAATTTAGATGCATAAAAGGTTGGTTTGGTTGGAATAGGGTAGAAGGCACATTTAGAAGCAAAGGTTATTGACAAAATGGGGAGATGGTTGGGTAGGGTTGATACACCTTCTCTGTAGGTCTTACTAACATCTAAGCAATTCCTTACTACCATAAGTGAGAAAGTTCTACATAGAGCTCTGGTTTCCCTAATTTGACCCAAGATGGCTTTGAGTGTGTGGCTACCTACAATTGTGGGAAGAATCGAGTTTTATGGAAGCCAAGACCTCCAGAGAGCTTCACTCTGCTTTTGCTGTGTTTTCTGCCTACAGCCACACTACTGAGATTGGCCAGACAACCAACAAATGTGAGGCCTTGGTCACAAGAAGCTATCAGGGAATTCCTTCCAGACTCAAACTTGTGGTCAAGTTAGGGTTGGGCAAGGGCTAAACAAGTGTGACCTAGTGTAGTTGCTTCAAGTCTAAAGGCAGCCAGACCTAAAGGGGGATCTTATTTTTCTGACACCTTCCTTTTTGGGAGTTCCTCCATCATAGAGCAGACTTTTCTCTATTTTGTTGTTTGCATGGACTATTGCAGTAGCCTCTTAACTGAACTCATGGACTCCAGGCTTGCCCTGACCTATTTATCCACCATACAGATGCCTTATGATTCTAAGCAGAAGTCTGACTGTATCTATTGTTCTACTTTAACTTCTTCAATGGCTTTTCATTATCCTCGGAATAAACTTCAAATACTTTAACTTATAGGTCCTCCACAAGCAGGATCTTACCTCTCAAGCTTTATCTTTCACAAGCCCTCTCCCCTTCGCCATACTTCACATTCTTCCCTTTGCACGTACTCTGCTTCATTCACAGCACCCTCACTTTTCCTCAGTGAAATATCTTCCCCATATTTCTAATCATGACCTTCCTCCTAAACTGACAAAAAGTGTTCACCCCTTCCTTGGAACTTTAGAACCAATAATTACAGCCTGCAAGCATCCTATTTTACCATATTCTATTCCACTTTTCTTACACTCATATCTTGCTTCCTCTACTAGATTGCATGCTTGGTAGAGGATAACGAAGGTGTCTCATAGCTATATAACCACCTCAGTGCCTGGAGCAAAGTTGTCATTAATGAGATATTGTTCACAGGAAGCATAAGAACTTTTTATTATTGGGCTTTGCCCTAGGGATTTGTGTCTACTTCTGAGCTCTCTGAAAAGCCACTCACCCCTCCTTTCCCTTTTCAATAGTCTACCTCCTATCCAGTATTTACTTCCAGACCTTTTCTTATGCCTCTGCCAGCCCCCCTCCCCAGAACTATAGCATAGCATTTGCAAATACATTGCCGTCTATTGATTTGATGTGTGTTGTATTCCCAACTAGGTTAAAGCTCTTTCGGGAAATGGATCACATCTGTATTTTACTTTTCCAGTGATAGTAAGCTGTGTAAAACAAGTGTCCATTGGGTGAACAAGTATGTATGTGCCTGTAGCAGAAGAGGGTTTGTGTGGAGCTCAAAGAAGGGGTAGAGTTAACTAGATATGAGTATAAGAAGGGAGTGGGCTTCCCTGGTGGCTCAGAGGTTAAAGCGTCTGCCTCCAGTGCGGGAGACCCAGGTTCGATCCCTGGGTCAGGAAGATCCCCTGGAGAAGGAAATGGCAATCCACTCCAGTATTCTTGCCTGGAGAATCCCACAGATGGAGAATCTTAGTAGGTTACAGTCCATGGAGTTGCAAAGAGTCAGACATGACTGAGCGGCTTTACCTTACCTTATAAGAAGGGAATAGGGAGCTAGCATTTATTGTAAGCCTAGCAAAGGCCAGGCACTATGATAAATCCTCAGATTATTGCGTTTAATCATCACAACAAATTGACTTAAAAATTTTTAAAGTTAAGACTTTGTATTTTTAAAGCAATATTGGGCACATAGCAAGATTCAAGAAAGGGTACAAACAATCCCTTTATATATCTTCTGCCCCTACATATACATAGCCTCTCCCATTATCAATATTCCTCACCAGAGTTGTACATTTGTTTCTACTGATGAGCCTACACTGACACATCATAATTACCCAAAGTTCATAGGTTACATTAGAGTTCATCTTGGTGTTATATATTCCAGAGTTCAACAATGTGATTTTTATCTGGAATGTCAGGGAATTTGTGGCTTGCTCATTACACATATACAGCCAGTACTGGATAGAGTCATACTCTTGAACTCAAGTCTGTCTGAATTGAGAGCTTTCATGTTTAACTACCTTTCCAACATTCATTAGAGTGATCACTTTTCCTAAAATCCTAGATTTGTGCTATACACATGTGGCATCAAGGCACTGAGAGAAGAACAGTGGAGACTGAGTCAGTAGCAACACAGTTTCTTTAGATTGAGCCTTTGCTTAACACATCTGAGACTCAGAGGGAAGAAATAAATAAAGATAAGGAAGGAAAAAATGAAGAAAGGGAGGGAGGGAAGGAAGAAAAGAGGAAAGAAGGAAAGAAAATATCCTGAAATGCCCTGTCATTCCATTTATTTAGAAAGTGTACAGGTGGGAGTGGAAGGTCACTGCACCCTCTGATCTACTCTTAAGGCTTTCTCCTAAAACCAGACCCAGGAAGGAGAAGGAGAGATATCCCAACCATCACTTTAGCCTCTTGCTCAGATACCTCAGAAAATACCACTTCTCATACGAAAATGCCAAAACTTTCTTAGAAACATATTTTAAGAAAGGGGTTCTTGACAGTGTCTAGAATCTTTAAAGATTTTGACAGTAGCCATGTGTTCTTTCAACAACTTCATTAGATTACAATGCCCGGGAGCCCTGCTTAGCTGAAGCAAGGTTGTTAAAGTCTGGTCCTGTAATTTCTCACTCTACTCTGAGACCATTGTCTCTTTGGTGACTTGAGGAAAGTTCCCAAGAGATGCACATTCTAGAAGCAACTGCTTTTCCTTATGAATGAGATGACTCCTAATTTTCAGTGCCCTTGCCTAGGTGATATGACCTCATCAACTTGATTTATGTTACTACTCCTTGCTTGGGCTTCATTCTAAACAATGTGCCTCATCCTCCAAAACCAAGGTATCTTGAGAGCATATTGCTAGGGCAGGGCTTGGATTTACTAATTTTATGTATACTAGTAATAGCATCCAAGCAAAAGCACTTCTGGATGATTGAAAGAAAGTGAAAGTGAAAGTCACGGCCAACTCTTTGCAGCCCTAGGCCAAAATTCTCTAGGCCAGAATACTGGAGTGGATAGCCTTTCCCTTCTCCAGGAGATCTTAACAACCCAGGGATCAAACCCAGGTCTCCCACACTGCAGCTGGATTCTTTACCAGCTGAGCTATAAAGGAATCCCAAGAATACTGGAGTGGGAAGATCCAGCAGATCTTCCTGACCCAGGAATTGAACCAGGGTCTCCTGCATTGTAGGCAGATTCTTTACCAACTGAGCTGTCAGAGAAGTCTTCTGGAAGACTGAGTGCCTACAATCCCAGAACTTATTACTCTACACACAATTTCTCATTCCATTTTACACACAGAGAAACTAAGCCTCTGAAAGATGAAATAATTTGACAGAACGAGAGAAAATTTGACAGATTCTTATTACTAGAAGGGAAATTTTAACACACCCTTCTCAGAAATTAATAAAGCAGATGGGGAGAATATGTAATATTAAATAACACAACTATGAAGTTTGAGTTAATACACAAACACACATACATAACAAGTCTTGGCACCCCAAAATATAGGACACACATTATTTTCAATCACATTTGAAACATTTACAAAACTGGAACAGAAGGTAAGTATCAAAGTAAGTCTCAAGTTTTAAATAAGCAATATCATATTAATAACATTCTCATAAAACTGCAATAAAATACAAAGTAATAAAAAAAATAACCCCAAAGCCCCATATACATTTAGACAAAAAAACCCTTCTA
>SJYT01061658.1:126527-146938 GCA_006410635.1 Cephalophus harveyi
AGTAGGAAAGGATTTTTTAAATAAGGCACAAAAAATACAAATTGTAAATGATTGATAAATTTGACCACATCATAAAAAATAAAACCTTCCACTTTTCTATGCTATAAAACAATGCAATAAGCAAAGTTAATAGGTAAGTAACAGACTTGGAGAAGGTATTTGCAACAAATATACAATAGACAAATACAGGCTCCATAAAGGGCTACATTTATTAAACAATCCAAATTAACAATGGACAAAATACTGTTGGACAATGCACAAAAAAGAAAACCTGAATGGCCAGTAAAAAGATGAAAACACGCTTTTATCCTCACTAATAATCAGGGAAATGCAAATTAAATTAGCACAGAGATACTATTGCATCAGATTACCACAAATAAAAACATCTGCTAATGCCAAATGCCAGCAAGAATGTGAGGAAACAGGTAATTGTTTAGGCTACTTGCGGGAATATGTGTTTGCATATCCACTTTCGAGAGCAATTTGGTTGTACCTAGGAAATATGGGCTGCCGTCTATGGGTCGGACACAACTGAAGCGACTTAGCAGCAGCAGCAGGAAATATGAAAATAAGAATATACCCTGAGCCTGAAATTCAACTCCAAGTTTCCTTTAAAAAGTACGAAAAACATATTCAAGAATATTCTTCACAATATTGTAATGGCTAAAGTTATTAACACAAATATTCATTTTTTTCCTAGGCCAAAAAGTTACCAAGCTTTCAATATATAAGAATTTTCCATTCTTTTATTAATCTAGCCAGTGCAACATCAAAGCAAAGATTTGAGAAAAATAATCTCAGTTGCAGGACTTTTATTCATAGCAAGTAAGCTACAAAGAAAACCCAACAAACCCACAGGAGAAGCAAGATAAATCAACAATGAGTGAACGAAGTACAAGAATCAACAAGGATAGGTCTGAAGAAACAAATGTGAAGTGGTGGAGGTTGTAGGGAAGCAAGTAGCAGAATGTTATGCCATTTGTGCAAAATATAAAATATACAAAATACTATCACATATTGTTTACAGATACCTTCTTATGTAGTAGGATATAAACATGGAGGACACACAACACCTTTAGGATAGTGGATGCCTCTGGAGCTCAAGAGAAACGGGATTGAGGACAAAAGGAATTTTTGTATGTATACTGTTTTATTTCTTAGAAAACAAACTGTAATGAAAATAAATAAATGATGGCTTATCCATATGCCAGTGCAGAATGTAAATGCTAAAATGAGGGAGACTGATCTATGTATGCAGATACAGAAATATCTCCAAAACATTAAATTTAAAAGCTCCTTGAAACTATTATGTGTTGTACAATCACTTCTGTGTAAATATGAGAAAATGTAAATGTATATATATGCTGGTATAAACGTATATTAATAAAATTTCTTCAAGTACCCACAACAATGTATAGTAGTTGCCTTTGGGGAGAGGGACTATTGGTCTGGGATTGGTGGGAGCATTAGCTATACTGTTTTAATTATTCACCAAGTGCAAATTATGTATTGTCCATTAAAGTTAGTTCTTGAAAAATTCATGAACTTAAAATCAAAGACCTGACACCTTGTATGATCCTTAGGTTAGTACTCTTTGTGTATTGAAGATTGTGTAACATTTATTGAATTTTCTTTTAATAAAACTTTCTGCTGAGCCTTAGTGATGAGCATGCTGGCAATTTGAGGGGAGGTGTCACTTTGGTGAGCTGTCCAGTTGAAACAATTTTTTCATTTCCCTCAAGGCCAAGAGTTACATCTGAGACATCATTGGGTCTCTGAATACAGACTTTTGCCTGTGTTAGTAAATTATATTAATACATCGATTCCTTCATCCTCTCATTTGTTTACGTATGTGATGAATGTTATTAGAGAACAATTTTATTTCACTGCAAACATAAAGCTTTTCGAGCACTTTGCCCTTTAAGTAGATTTCTCTGAGATGGCCAGAGATTTAGGACTGCTGTTGTTTCTATGGGAAATGTGAGTTGACATCAAATAACTAAGTCACATGTGAACTTCAGGGTTATGACCCACTTATATGTTTGCAAATACTTAGAAAAGTTATTTTCTTCCACAAATTGCTTTTGGCAAAGTTGTATAATGATGAAGGGACAAAATGGTCTTAGTGATAAAGATAGTGATATTACCATTGTCTGAAGCCATTGCCTCCTTTGCTTCTCCAATAACCATCATTCTTTGCTGAATCAACGTAACTGCCTCCTTACTGGACTTCCTGTCTTGAGTCTCCTCCTTTGCCTCTAGTTTATTTGCATATCCACTCAAAGTATATAGTTTTCTAAAACACAAGCATAGCTATGTCACCTCCCTATTAGAAACCCTTCTCATTGACCTCAGGATAAGGCCCACACTCTTCAGGCTGGTGTACAGGGCCCTCCATCTCCTTTGTCTGCCTACATCTCCAGCCTTCTCTCCTGTCACTCTGTACTCTTACCTCTGGCTGAAACTCTTCCCACTCACTTATCGGCTGGAAAGGCTTCTATTCATCCTTCAAAATCCAATGTGTTGTAAAGATTAACGAAATCAGAAATAAAATAAAAATGCTTTGGAAAAATTCGCAGAGGAGGGGCCAGGTGTGGTTTGCAAACTTTATAAGCAGATGGGGACAGTGGTGGCGTGGGATAACAGAAGCAACGGTAATACCTCTACAAGTGCTCTGTTTTGTATGACACGTCACAAAGTCAACAAAGAAATGAGAGCAGCCTCCCTAAGTGTTACACAGAGAAGTTTTACTACCCCACCCAATTCATTGCTATATAGCCTGGAAAGCATATAAACCTGCATTGAAAAATCTTACAGGGAGGTCAGCTGCAATCAATCCACCAAGGATGAAAACATGACAAGGTAAATGGTTTTAAAAACTACTCCTGACAGCTTGTGTAAGAGGACTTTTGATTATAAAAACTGAAATCTAACTGTTGTGCTTTTAATTAGAATGTAGAATTCACTTAAAGTTGACTGAAGGCTTTGGGGAAAGGGATTTATACTATTTTAAGGCTGCGTTTAATGATGTAAAACAAGTAAGAGTTTTAATTTCAGTTTCAGGAATTCAGGTATCTTTGAAGTTAAAGACAAAGCTATCCTCAACTTCTACTATCAGCAATATCATTAACACATCCCTCAAATATGATATTACTATGGAGTGTACAGATTTGTAGTTGCTAAAGTGTTTCCTGTACCTCATTTGAGTTCCACAGAAACCCTGTGAGGTCAGCAGGGCAGAGATTATCATTCCCATTCAAAATAGAACAATTTGGGATTTAGTGAAGGTAAATAACGGAGAAGGCAATGGCACCCCACTCCAGTACTCTTGCCTGGAAAATCCCATGGATGGAGGAGCCTGGTGGGCTACAATCCATGGGATCGCTAAGAGTCGGGCACGACTGAGCGACTTCACTTTCACTTTTCCTTTCATGCATTGGAGAAGGAAATGGCACCCCACTCCAGTGTTCTTCCCTGAAGAATCTCAGGGACGGGGGAGCCTGGTGGGCTGCTGTCTCTGGGGTCGCACAGAGTTGGGCACAACTGAAGCGACTTAGCAGCAGCAGCAGCAGCAGCAGCGGTAAATGACACACCAGATTGCACATGCAGCAGGAGACGCAAGTCTAGAACCTAGATTTTCTGTCATGAGTTTCATTCCTTTTTCACATTGTATCTTCTCCAAGCTATTGCTTGGTGCTTTAAGCAGCCTCTGGGGGCTGGCCTAAATGGATCACGGCTCTGACCTATATGACATGTCAGATACTCCAACTTCCAATTTCACACTATTAGTCAGCAGTCACTGAATGGAAGTTCAGGATGTCATAAGAATCTAACATTGATCTCTCAATTAAAAAGCAAAGTTCCCCTGGGAGCCAAACTTAAAGATAATTGGTTTTCTTATTTGAACTGTATCTATCAGTCCCTGCTTGCAAAAGGTTGTAGGAGTGTTTAAAATAAGGCAAGCACTGTGCTCTTTCAAAACCCAAAGGAGGTCACTGCAGGAGCTAAACATGCTTTGGTCACAACCATCTGAAAACTAAAAAAGCCTTTCAGGTGAAGTACTCCTAGTTCTTCCTTTTTGAAGCTTGGTTGGTTCCAGGGAAGTCAGGGAGAAAAGTATAATTCTGCAGATATAAAAGGAAAGGTTGTAAAGCTATGATTCTTAAGGTCCTGTTGGATATTTTTAAAGGACATATATTAATGCCTGTTATGATGTTACTGAATCTACTCCTGGTCAAGCAACATAATAGTGGTAGAGCAAACCAGCTACCTGTCTTAGCAATCTTCTCTGGTTTCTACTAAGTATTTTGGGCTCCACACACGCAGATGGAACAAGACAGGCTCTGAGGTAGCAAAGTGAGCATCTCTACCATGGGCTCATCATAGCCATCTAGAATGGCTTAACTTTCCACACTCAAGTGGGTGGAAAAAGATGAGGTAATTATCTTGATAATCCCTATCCATACCCATTGTTATCCCCTTCTCCTCTTGTAAAAGATGATCATTCTTTCTTGTCTGAAAATAATGCCTCCTTTTGTGTATTTGCCCATCAGTCCTCAGTCTGTCGCTCAGTCGTGTCTGACTCTTTGCAACCCCATGAACTGTAGCCTGTAAGTCTCCTCTGTCCATGGAATTTTTTTCAGGCAAGAATACTGGAATGGGTTGCCATTTCCTCCTTCAGGGGATCTTCCCGATTGAAGGATCGAACCTGCCTCTCCCAAGTCTCCTGCTTGGGCAGGCGGATTCTTTACGATTGAGCCACCTGGGAAGCTCATATTTCCCAATCTCATCCCTTCTAGCCTCCTCTGAGGCCCTCCTTACTCCATCAGTCATCCCTTTGCATGCCTTTCATATTTACTTCTCTCTGGACTTCAGTTCAGTTCAGTTCAGTCGCTCAGTCGTGTCCGACTCTTTGCGACCCCATGAATCGCAGCACGCCAGGCCTCCCTGTTCATCACCATCTCTCGGAGTTCACTCAGACTCACATCCATCGAGTCAGTGATGCCATCCAGCCATCTCATCCTCGGTCGTCCCCTTCTCCTCCTGCCTACAATCCCTCCCAGCATCAGAGTCTTTTCCAATGAGTCAACTCTTCGCATGAGGTGGCCAAAGTACTGGAGTCTCAGCTTTAGCATCATTCCTTCCAAAGAAATCCCAGGGTTGATCTCCTTCAGAATGGACTGGTTGGATCTCCTTGCAGTCCAAGGGACTCTCAAGAGTCTTCTCTAGCACTCTTGATTTTCTTCCCTCAGTAACAAGCAAAATTGGGAATAAAGAAGAGTGTCTTCTCTCAATTCTCTCTTTCTTCTATCTCTACTTTTTTTTTTATTCTCTCTCCCTCTCCTTTATTTCGCCAGCACTCTTAATAAAAAAGCCGCATCTGTTGTCATTTTACCTCCCCACCTCAGTACGGCCAGGATTCTTGTCACAGCCCTCCAATATTCATGGCACCTTCTTTACTAACAATTGTCATGGTACCCAGGGTTGATCTCCTTCAGAATGGACTGGTTGGATCTCCTTGCAGTCCAAGGGACTCTCAAGAGTCTTCTCTAGCACTCTTGATTTTCTTCCCTCAGTAACAAGCAAAATTGGGAATAAAGAAGAGTGTCTTCTCTCAATTCTCTCTTTCTTCTATCTCTACTTTTTTTTTTATTCTCTCTCCCTCTCCTTTATTTCGCCAGCACTCTTAATAAAAAAGCCGCATCTGTTGTCATTTTACCTCCCCACCTCAGTACGGCCAGGATTCTTGTCACAGCCCTCCAATATTCATGGCACCTTCTTTACTAACAATTGTCATGGTTCTTTTCCTCCCTTGGACTCATGACATCACTCTCTTTGTTTCTCCCACTTTAACTCATTTTTCAAAATCCTCTGGAATTTCTTTCTCCAGAAATGTGTGTGTGCTCCCCTCCTTTTCTGTCTTCAGCCTCCTATTCATTCTGTTCAAGCAACCTTTCTGAAATCAATGGCCAACATGGTCCTTAGGTAACTGGACCTTTTCCAACATTATTCCCTCTGCCTGAAATGCCTTCTCCTTTCTTCTTCTAAGAAGATACTAGTTTTTCTGGACAACTACCAAAGCTCTGAAATAGTTTACTTCATCTTACCTTCCAAATCCCTTTTTCTTAAAGCTGATTTTTTGTTACATCTTCATCACGGAGCTCTACCTCAGTTTCTGATATTTGTTGTCCAGCTCAGAGGATGACAATGGCCACACGATTCCGATCATTCAGTTACTGGACAAAAATTCTTGGCTCTTAATATGATTAGCGTCTTGCAAATTCACATTTATTTCAGTTCACTTAAGATTAACTTTTTATCTCCAAGAGAAAGAGTTATAATTGAAATACAAGTATTGATACAATGTGATAGTATAGTAATCATCATATGCAGTTTTCTTATCTGAAAATCAGATGAGACCAATCAAAGACCTACTCCCAAATACCTCACAAAATTTTCAGGAATATTAAAAATAATGATGGTTCTTTGAAAATTATTAAGCTGCTGACACATAAGTTACTAAACTGAAGGAAAATCTTTCTTTATGTACTTACGTATCACACATTAAGTGCCGGACACTGAAGAGAGACAGAAAGAGAGCAAAAAGTATAAGAGCATGGTATAATAGAAGGGACAAGAATCAGAAAATAAGACCTGGGTGCCATTTCTCAGTCTGTTACTAAATAGGTCTGAGATCCTAAGAAAGACAAATTACCTACCTGAATTTTCTTTTTCAGTTACAAAATTAAAGGGTTGATCAAATGATATTTTCAATGTCCTTTTTGTGTGGATCAAAATAAACTGTGGAAAATTCTGAAAGAGATGGGAATACCAGACCACCTGACCTGCCTCTTGAGAAATCTGTATGCAGGTCAGGAAGCAACAGTTAGAACTGGGCATGGAATAACAGACTGGTTCCAAATAGGAAAAGGAGTACGTCAAGGCTGTATATTGTCACCCTGCTTATTTAACTTATTTGCAGAGTACATCATGAGAAATGCTGGGCTGGAAGAAGCACAAGCTGGAATCAAGATTGCCAGGAGAAATATCAATAACCTCAGATATGCAGATGACACCACCTTTATGGCAGAAAGTGAAGAACTAAAGAGCCTCTTGATGAAAGTGAAAGAGGAGAGTGAAAAAGTTGGCTTAAAGCTCAACATTCAGAAAATGAAGATCATGGCATCTGGTCCCATCACTTCATGGGAAATAGATGGGGACACTGGAAACAGTGTCAGACTTTATTTTTCTGGGCTCCAAAATCACTGCAGATGGTGACTCCAGCCATGAAATTAAAAGACGCTTACTCCTTGGAAGGAAAGTTATGACCAACCTAGATAGCATATTAAAAAGCAGAGACATTATTTTGTCAACAAAGGCCCATCTAGTCAAGGCTATGGTTTTTCCAGTAGTCATGCATGGATGTGAGAGTTGGACTATAAAGAAAGCTGAGCGCAGAATAATTGATACTTTTAAAGTGTGGTGTTGGAGAAAACTCTTGAGAATCCCTTGGACTGCAAGGAGATCCAACCAGTCCAAGCCATGAGATTAGAAGGCGCTTACTCCTTGGAAGGAAAGTTATGACCAACCTAGATAGCATATTAAAAAGCAGAGACATTATTTTGTCAACAAAGGCCCATCTAGTCAAGGCTATGGTTTTTCCAGTAGTCATGCATGGATGTGAGAGTTGGACTATAAAGAAAGCTGAGCGCAGAATAATTGATACTTTTAAAGTGTGGTGTTGGAGAAAACTCTTGAGAATCCCTTGGACTGCAAGGAGATCCAACCAGTCCACCCTAAAGGAGATCAGTCCTGGGTGTTCTTTGGAAGGACTGATGCTAAAGCTCCAATACTTTGGCCACTTCATGTGAAGAGTTGACTCATTGGAAAAGACTCTGATGCTGGGAGGGATTGTAGGCAGGAGGAGAAGGGGACGACAGAGGATGAGATGGCTGGATGGCATCACCGACTCGATGGACATGAGTTTGAGTGAACTCTGGGAGTTGGTGATGGAGAGGGAGGCCTGGCGTGCTGCAGTTCACGGGGTCGCAAAGAGTCAAACACAACTAAGGGACTGAACTGGAACTGGAACTTGTCTTTAATAAACAATGGAAGGGAGAAAGTGGGAGAGGCATATCATGTAGTCCCAAATTACAACTTCTGTTTCAAATATTCCCCAACTCTCTTGCCTCTCTTTTCTTCCATTGTTTTCATTTGTCAACCTCCAAACCTGATTGAATCCAACTATTTGCCTACTCCACCCTAGCAGTCAAACATTTCCAGTAAAGATCATCTAAAAAAGCAGTGCTGTTACACCTTAAATGTGTGCTCTCAAAGATTAAATGCCACTCAATACTGCCTGGAAATTTTAGTGTTTGTTCTAGAAGGATAGCATTTTCATTTGTAAATATGACTATTTTACAGTTTTTCCTCTGCCCTCAAACCTCCCATATGTCTTCCTTTATCTTCACTTTTACATGGTAACATCTTCTCCTACTTCATTGAGAAAACAGAAACCACTAGAAGTGTACTCCATCATCTTCCTAAGATTAAATGTTGCAACTTAACTGCATCTGTTTACTCTGCTGCTGCTGCTGCTAAGTTGCCTCAGTCGTGCCCGACTCTGTGCGACTCCATAGATGGCAGCCCATCAGGCTCCACCGTCCATGGGATTCTCCAGGCAAGAACACTGGAGTGGGTTGCCATTATTTGCTCTAGCCTTACTCTAAAAAGATGACGTTTCCGTGCCCTTACCAAAGTTTAAACCCTCCACTTTTGCTCTGTTTCCCACCCGCTCTCACTTTATAGGAGATTTCATTCTTTAAATTACATCCTCATTTACCTATGTATCATCAGTAACCCATCTATGCTGGGTCATTCTCATCAGCATGTGAAAGAGAAAGTCAATGCTTATCTCTCTAGAGTTACCATTCAATTTCTCTGTTTCCCTTCAGTCTCCACCACTTTACTGAATCTATTATCCATATAACCAAACATAAGAGACTATTCTGTGTCATCATTTTAACCCCATACCAGGTTTTAACACAATCAATAACTTTTTTGAAACACAGCTTCTGTTATTGTATTTCATCCCAGTTTACATCCCATCTCACTGGCTCTTCCTTGTCAGTCTTGTATCCTTCCTTTTCCTCCTGACAGACCTAAGAGAAAGAGGATCTTAAAGCTCAAGGTAGCACATTCTTGTGTATCTATAATCTCTCTGCAGGTCATCTTGTTCATTTTCATGGCTTTGAGTATTATCTATATTCTGATGATTCCTAAATTTATATCCTACTCCAGCCATCTCATGTGGGCTCCATATTCTCAAATCCAGCTGTCTGCTTCTCCTTTCCACTCAGAATTCTCATAAACAAACATCATAAGCTTAATACATCCAAACTGAACTGTCTTTTCCCTAAACTTCTCTCTATATTACCACTGTTAAAATAAATGGAACTAGTTGCTCAAACCAGAAACTCAGGAGTACTCTTGACTTGTTAAAAAAATTCTTGACTTTTTTACCATTTTATTTTAAGTACCTTTCAAAGAGTTTGGCATATAGTAGGTACTCAATAAGTTTTGTTGAATGGTTGAATGAATGTATTAGATGCCTAATATGGACCAGTGATTGTGGAAATCATGTTACACAGAATTCATATTCTGTTCTGTAGGTGAGTCAGGTAAGTGATGTGGCTTATTCAAAGGCACACATCATTCAGTGGCAGAGCCGGAATTTGAATTTAGGTATAACTCTATTATACCATATCATATCCCTACCATTGGGCTTCCCAGGTAAAGAATCTGCCCACAATGCAGGAGACACAGGTTCTGTCCCTGGGTTAGAAAGATCCCCTGGAGAAGGAAGCAGTAACCCACTCTAATATTCTTGCCTGGGAAATCCCATAGACAGAGGGGCCTGGCGGGCTACAGTCTATGGGGTCACAAAAGAGTTGGACAAAACTTGGCAACTAAACAACAACAATGCCTACCATCACTAATTCACCCTCACTTCATTATACCTCCTCTACTCATGTTTAGAGAACTTACTATCAAATAAGTTTTAAGAATTATCATTCCACATTTGAAATGCAATTCATATAATTTAATTGGAATAGAATGTCTAAAACAGGAAAAAAATTTGATCAGACTCTGTACAATTTACAGGTAATTCATTCATAATATTCATTACTGATGGTAAGACCTCTAGCAGCAATGGAAACAACCAGAGTAAACTCTTCAAGGATAGAACATTTTTCCTCTATTAAAAAATTAATGTGCATATTCATGTGTCATAATCATAGTTTCAAGGACCCATGCATTCTATATATGTAGGGTATGAAGGGATAATTGAAGTCATAGATTAACTTTCTAAATGGCCTCTGGGATTGTGGTGAAATTTATTAATTAAAAATCTTGAACATCCAGGAAGAAGCAAATTATGCTTGATATGTATGATGCCTCTAAGCAGTTTGATTTATTTCTAAAAATAGAATTTGATCAGAGGTTATTCTTTCTTTCTTCTTTTTTTTTTTTTTTTTTTAGATCCAAGTCATGGCTAGCAGTGAAGAAGAAAATATGACTCAAATTTCTGCATTTATCCTTTTGGGTTTTTGGAATCTCCATGGTGTTCAGTATCTTCTCTTTGGGGTATTTTTGGTCATCTGTGTGCTGACTCTCATGGGCATTATTGTAATCCTACCTGTGGTATTGGCTGATTTCTCTCTTCATTCTTCTGTGTATTTCTTTCTTGGCCACTTCTCCTTCCTAGAGACCGGCTACACCACTACCATTGAGCCGATGATGCTGAGGACATTGCTGTCAGATCATGTGCCTATTTCCTTCCCTGATTGTGCTTGCCAGTTTTATTTTATTTTATTTTTGCTGCTCTGGTAGCTACAGAATGCTTTTTACTGACAGTAATGTCTTATGATCATTTCATAGCCATCTGCAACCCACTGCATTATTCCAGCCTCATGGACCACTGGGGTTGCTTACAGCTAGCTGCTGCCTCTTGGGTGGCTGCATTTCTGGCACCCATCCTTCTCATGGTCCTCAGTTTTCAGTTAACATTCTGTGCTGCCAATGAGACTGACCACCTCTCCTGTGATCTGAAGCCCATCATGAAACTAGCCTGCACTGATATGCAAATAGCTGAGATAACCTCTTTTATATGCACCTCTTTATTTGCCCTTGGCCCCTTTCTGCTAACTCTGGCTTCCTATACTCACATCATCTCCACCATTATGAGGATTCCTTCTGTCACAAGAAAACAGAGAGCCTTCTCTACCTGTTCCTCCCATCTGACAGTAGTCAGTCTGTATTATGGGTCTCTGGCATTGTCTATGGATTTCTATCAGGGCTTCAGAATGAAAACTTATTGAAGTTGCTTTCCCTTTTGTATACAGTGCTTACACTTGCCCTCAACTCTATTATTTACACTCTAAGGAACAAGGATGTAAAAGTAGCTCTGAGAAAATTGGTATAATGATTTGTGAAAAGAAGGTTTATTTTTCTAGTAGCTCTTGGTACTTTCTAAGAATCCCAACAAAGTGAAAATCTTTCTACAGGGTCAAGAATAGTTAATGTGAAATTGATGGGTTTTCCTTTGTCCCATGAACTTTCTCCACATTAACGAACAGGAAGGGTATGAAACTTTCTTTTGTTAAATAATTTCAGGTACTAGGCACTATACTATTCTTTGCAAGGATTGTTGTACTAAACCCTCATGGCAACATGGTAAGGTAGATATTGTTATTATACCTACTTTACATATATCACAACTGGGTCCTAGAGATTAATTCACCTGCTCAAGACTATCCAGCCAGACAGTAATGCAAACAAAATATGAATTTGAGTCCAAGGTTTGTTTAACACCAAATCCTTGATCTTTGCACTAACTGAGGGTAGCCCAGAATCCTGAAGTGTCCAAAATGGTCTTCGACTATGGAAGATATTACTGCAGATGACTTTTCTTGAGGGAGCATGAGTTAGATGTTAGGTGAGAAGAAGGAGAGAAGTAATATAATGCAATCAAAATCCCAGTGTGTCTCCTTTCCTATCTAAAGTCTGGATAAAAATGCATGAGATAGAAATGTAATGGGATTAAAATTGGTTTTAGTTTTCATTTCAGTATCATTTATTAGAACAAAAGATTAAAGTCAGTCTTACTGGTTCAATAAAGTAAACCACATCCAGACAATGTAATACAGTCCACTCATAAACAAACAAAAACAACATGAAAGAATGAATCAGCTCTACATGTGCTGTTATGGAAAGAGCTCCAAGATCTATTATGTGGACAAAAAGCAAGCTGCAAAATGCAATGTGTATAGTATGACATCATTTGTGTAAATAGAAGGTAAAGAAAGAATATGCATACTTAGTTGTGTATGCATAGACTGTTCTAGAAAGATGCATATGAATTTGGTGATATCAATTGCTCTTTGGTAGAAAAATAAATGCAAGGGAAATGTAATTTTTGAGGTAAGAATCATGTAAAGAAATTACCTTTGGAAAATTCACCAAATTTAACAAATCCTTGTAAATTATACAAATGGCAAAACTGTTAAGCATGAAGTACTTCTAGATACTTTGGAGGCTTCTCTTCTCTCACAAGTCAGTTGCAATCTCTCTACGGGTAGGCACCTTGTCATTATTACTTTCGTATCTCCCCCATAGCACCCTAAATACCAAAAATGTGCACAGTATAGATGTTTGATTTAAAAATTGTTGCTATCATCCAGGATAGGGGAACTCAACACCCAGTTAGCATAGCAATTTCTAATAACTTGATGCATTCCCATTTCTAGAACGGAAAACCCAAGGGGGAAAGTATGAGCTGTGTATCTGATGTTCTTCTTAGGCCGCCATAGCAGTGCAACATTAAAGGCTGGCAAGGGGCTGGGCATGAAGTGAGAATGGTTTCTTAGGCTCTTCCTCGCACTATCACCAAGGTGCTCTTCCTTATAATGGAAATTTGTTCACATCCCTTCTGTGTTTAATCAACTTCTGACACAAGGATTGCCAATGAAGATCGGAATAAAGATCTCACACAATTTATGACTCCATGACTTGGCATACATTCTTTCCACTTTTGTCTCTGCCTCACCTCTCCTTGGTTAACTTGTTTTCATACTTCAAGGTTCAACTCAAATATTAAATGTCAAAGAGTCACAAATTCCATGACATATTACCTGATTTTTCACCAACCTCTGTAAAGGTAGGCCTTCATTTTTCCTAGGCTACTAAAGCACTTTGCATATATTTCTATTTTAAATTGACCAGGTTATACAGTAATATTTTACATAATTTCTGTCTCTCCACTTAATAATGAATTCTTTAAGACAAAGAATGTGTCTTATTCCTTTCTGTCTCTACCTCCACTTTCACCTCTAGCTCTTTCCAGCACCTAGAATGGGGACTAAACAAAGAACAGGCATTCAAGTAAACATTTAAAAATAAATACAATAATTAAATGACTTGTGTAAAGTCACACAGTTAGTTAGGGAATGGGTCACACAGCTGACATCTAGCCAACTGTTCTTCTGTTATATAATGCTGTTTTTCCAGTTCTAAAAGTCTGAAATTTGCCTTGGTGCAAATTTGACAGTAGAATTTGCAGTGAGGACTGGGAAATCTTGAACATTTCTTCTTAGTGTCACAGGCAAGCATTATCTTGAATTTTTAGAAAGGCAATGTAATTAATTAACTAGTGGGCTTCCCTGGTGGCTCAGATGGTAAAGAATCTGCCTGCAGTGCAGGAGACCCAGGGTCAATCCTGAATTGGGAAGATACCTAGAGAAGGAAATGGTTACCCACTCCAGTATTCTTGCCTAGAGAATCCTGTGGGCAGAACAGCCTTGAAGGCTATGGGAAGACAGCATGATTAATTAATTAATATCTTTAACACAGTTATTCAAAAGAAATTTAAATATAAACACCTACTATGCATATAGTTGGGCTTCCCTAGTGGCTCAGACGGTAAAGCGTCTGTCTGCAATGCAGGAGACCCGGGTTCGATCCCTGGGTTGGGAAGATCCCCTGGAGAAGGAAATGGCAGCCCACTCCAGTATTCTTGCCTGGAAAATCCCATGGATCACGGAGCCTGGTAGGCTACCATCCACGGGGTCACAAAGAGTCGGACACGACTGAGTGACTTCACTTCACTTCATGCATATAGTACCTTTGTGAGCACAAAAAGAGTAAGGTTCATCTGAATTTACCATGAAAACTTTCCAGTCTAACCAGTAGACTACCTACACAGTTCCAGACATACAGCTCTCACCCAGTAAATGTTTGTTCAACTAAACCAAGCCAAGGGAAGATCAAATGCCTGGCTTTCTGGGAATGGAACTGGCCTCCATTGAGAAGATCATCGATTTCTAATACCCGTATTCCTAAATCTGGAGTCACAGGTATCGTAGATATGTGAATTGTAGGATGCATTGGTGGGAGAGAAGTATGACGAGAACAGGAAGAGGGATATTTCCACCTAGAAAATTTGTCATTGCCTCCTCTGCAACACCAGTGGCCATCTGCCAATGAGAAGGCAACACATCCATGGAGAGCAGCAATTAGAGCTAATTGGTTTTCTTCCTTTTAATACCTGAGACAGGGCCCCATTGAGATCAGGTAAGGAAATCTATTAAAGGCAGGCTGTTCTCTGCATATTACTTAATTCAAAGTACTTAGGGAGGCTGATTATAAGCCATGCTCTCCAAGGATAACTGAAGCACTAAATGGTGGTTTGTGTGAGTTTAAGGACTTGATTCTTAAACCAGAATGCAAATAGGAAATCCTTTGAGGAAAAACCTGAATTAGAGTGTGAAGGTATTGCCTTAAGAAAGGATAGATACTTTTTAACAAGCCAGCCACAGTTCAACTTAGCCTATATGAAGTCAAGTGGAGTGAAGTGAAAGTCATTCAGTCATGTCCGACTCTTTGTGACCCCATGGAGTATATGATCCATGGAATTATCCAGTCCAGAATACTGGAGTGGGTAGCCTTGCCCTTCTCCAGGGGATCTTCCCCACCTAGGGATCGAACCCAGGTCTCCCACATTGCAGATGGATTGTTTACCAGCTGAGCCACAAGTGAAGCCCCTTTGACATGAAGTCAAACATCTGGATAAAAGTGAAAAATTCAGGTAAATATTCAGCTGTAGGGGCACTGCATGTGCAAAATTTCCAGGTACTTATTTGTGTTTTTCACCATCTGAAAGAATTACACTATTCAATCATGCTTACAAGAATGGGCTCACCACTCAGACTAGCTTCTGAGTCTTGGCTCTTTGACCTTAGACTAGTAAATTAGACTCCCTGATCTTCAAATCTCTCATGTGTAAAATGAAAATACTAGTATCTACCTTAGTTCAGTAAGCTGTTATGAGGATTAAAAGAGATAACACTTGTAAAAACCTTGGCATGTAAATACTCAATATATGTTATTATTTTAGTAGTTATCATTTTGATAATGATCATTGTTATTGGATGTCATTTGGCCCTTTCTTGCTTTGAAACAGTAAAGAAATACTGGTGAAAGTGAAAGTGTTAGTTGCTCAGTCATATCCAACTCTTTGCAACCCCATCGACTGTAGCCCACCAGGCTCTTCCATCCATGAAATTTTCCAGGCAAGAATACTGGAGTGGATTGCCAGTCCCTTCTCCAGGGGATTTTCCCAACCCAGGGATCGAACCTGGGTCTCCTGCACTACAGGCAGATTCCTTACCAACTGAGCCTCCAAGGAAGTCCAATATTGACCAAGGAGGTATCCAAATAATTATACAGTAGTCTGACAGCTGAAAGCAGAAGCTAGAGACCAAGCTTCTGGGGCGTCTCAGTTTTGCCAGGGCCTCAGCTTACTATCACCTTTAGCAAGCAAAATACAAGCTGGGCACCAAAATTTTATATTAGTTGATTAAGCAGCTTCTGGAAACTTTGAGTCCTGCTGTCCAGCAGCTGGCTTCTAATCGCAGCCCAAACAATAAAACCAGACTGGATCTACCTTATTCTTTTGCAAGAACCATATTTCCTTTGATACTACTTAATTACCATGTTTCCCTTACTAAAATCCTTCTGACAACAACAATTAATATGATGGGACACAAAGCAGGTGTATAATAGGAATAGGCTAATGGAAAATGGACTTATTGTGCTGCTAAGAGTTTAATCCCAGCTTAATCACACATAATTATTCTATGTTCTCTGGCCATGTATGAGATCTTCTTTCAGTTTCTTGAATCTATAAAAGTTTTCTGCCTCAGAATGCTCATATATGCTATTTCCTTTGCTTTGAATACTCTTCCTTAAAACTTGACTGAGTCAGCTCCCTCTTATCCTTTGTTCTCTCCTTAAATTGACATCAGATAAGACATTGCCTGGCCACTCCATCTAAATTAACTTCTCTGGCAGCACCATCACCCCCATCTGGTTAAACTTCATTTCAATATCTCATCATTTACCTTAGCACCTAGCAAAGTTGTGATTAGCCATTTGTATATTTCTGTTTTTCATGTCTGTCTCCCAGAACCTCTGTGCCTGCCCAATGGTAAGAACTCAATGCATATCTGATGAATAAATGAACAAAGGCTTTTGGGATCCTCACTCCTTGGTTGGTCAATGGGTGAGATATTCAGAGGTTGTAGTTTTGATAAGTGAGTAGCTAAAGAGAGTTTGAAACATATCCACAAATTCTTTTATATTCCTGCCATCAAAAGATAGGAGTGATGTCCTCTTCTTAATCTCAACGACCAATAGTGTAAAACAAAGGCCCCTGGGCACAATAGTAACACCCAGAATACAGGGAGTGACTTCCAAGGCTATGACATGAAATGGGATTCAGCTTTTGCTTTGTTCACTGTAAACTTTTTTTTGGTACACCTGGCTCTCTTGGGGTCATCATGCGGAGAAGAAGACTAAGTCATCTGGAGAAGCCACGTTAGAGGTGTTCTGGTTGATAGTTCCTAGGGAGACAGAAGCAATAGCCATACAAGGCCTATAGGGTATATTAAATATCTTCAGTTCTTTGACATTCCTTCCATTGAGAGGTGGGATCTATGTCCCTTCTTTTGAATATGGAAGACCCATGAAAGCTTGGATCAATGGAGCATGACTGGAGCATTAACAATGGGTGACAGTGACAACCAGCCTCAGCTGTCAGATATGTGAGAGAAGATACTTAGAGATGATTCCACTTCCTAACTCTTTGGCCTCCTCCAATCATAAAGTTTTTTCAAGCTGAGGGCCCAGACTTTTAGAGGCAGAGATACTCCATCCCTGCTATGATCCCTCCAAATTTCTGACCCACAGAATTCATTAACATAATTCAGTTGTTGCTTTATTCCACTAATTTGTGGAGTAGCTTGTTATGAAGCAGTGGTAGCTACAATCGTGGCTATGGAATCCATGCTATTTTAGGAAGCAAAAAATAGGCTCAGAAAATTCAGCTATATGGAAAAATATTTCTGGAACAACACTGAATTTTTAAACACATATCATTTAGTACATTGCTACATTCACTTGAAGACATTTTCCTCAAAACCTTCCCTGAACCTCCTAAGCAAAGATGTGTACTTTGTCCATCATGGAGCCACTACTGTGTTGAGGATCCAATTCTATTAGCACCCTTGCCATACTTGGTGCACATGTTCTCTCCCCTCCTAAAATACTTTGTTTATATTACTTCTGCAATGCACTGGAGGTTCAGTTAATACATTTTTGGTGATTAAACGAAGTTTCTAAGTACCATATTAATCTAGTCTTACTTGGTCTCCTCTAAATGCCAGGTTTCACTGTGTACCAAGTCGGCACCAACCTCCCTCTAACAAAATTGGAATATAGATGAGGGTCTGAACCATCTGTGCTGTTCTCTTTGATTTAAGGTCATCTGTGGCTTCAGTATCCAGATTTCACCACTAGCATTTCATACATTCATTTCCTGCAGTTCTGCTTCCTACAGAAGTAAACACATGAAGGGGCAGTCACAGTAATAGAAAAAGCAACAATACATTTAATAATAAATGCAGCTGATGATAGTTAAAGAAATCTTACTATGCTCTAGTCAATGTGCTAATATTTTACATACATGATCCCAAAAAATCTTCACAACAACAATATGGGATAGATACTATTATAATCATCGTTTTACAAATGAGAAATTTGAGGTTCAGAAAGTGTAAATACCAAAATTTTGCTGCTGGCATCCTGGTGTATCTGACTTTAAATATTAGTCTATGAACCCATATTCCCATCAATATGCTGGCTTCCTCTGGATTTTTAAAACCATTAATTTTTAATGGCAAAGGAAAAGCAGTATGTACCAGGAATTTTAAGGCATTTCAGGAGTTAGCTTCATTGAATGGAAGGAGGGATGCTTCTAGAGTTAGGATGCAGCAGGGTTTTCTTTTTAGTATGAATCTATTCCCTTAAAGACAGTTGCAAAGATGGTCACATTAGTCATTTCATAGGATAAGGGGCAGAGAGGAGGGTGTGTATGTGCTAAATTTAACCATTTTCCCTTTCCTTATGGTGCACTTGTCCCTGGAGTTCCAGATAATCAGATTCAGAATCCATTTCTTCTCCCATGTTGCCATCACTAGCCAGGGTTCCCTCCTCCCTCTCCACCTGAAATCCCTAGAGAGGGGCCACAGACCACCCTCTGAGGTTGACTAAGGACCACATGGGAAAGGGCTGGCTCTTGCAGGGCACTTCAGATGAAAGGGCCCTACGTGTGGCAGTCAGAGATCACTGTTGGATCAGATCTCAGATTTTACCCTTTGACAATAACAAGTGCTTGAAGGTGATGATTAATGACAGCTCAGTATCTGCACCACTGACGTGGGTGCAAATAAGGAATATACAAGAGCTGACAAACTCAGAAAAGAAACGAAGAATTTGATTTAACTATGCGGAAGTAATTCTAATTACAGGCATTTATGAAACTGTTTACAATTTATGCCTAATTGCCACCCAGCACAATAACAATTATGCATATCATTAAATATGTGTCAGATTAGTTTTGTTGTAAATTTTGATTATAACAGCAAACCCTATATGTGTATGCTCCATCTTCATAATTTGTTGCTCAGATTGCTCACATCTTAGGAAAAAATGAGACAGAACATTGGCTGGGGGGCCAAGAGTGGGGAGGTGGCAGAGGCAGCTGCCTGGGGTTGAATATTTACTACGGGTAGCGCACAAAGTGGGTAATCAACAAATGCATAAATCCCTGCAGCTTAACTTCACCAGAAGCCTGCAGGCAACTCCACAATCTTTTATTCATTTCTTGTTGATTCTTTGGGTTTATTCGCGCCCACGTCGTGTCCCAAACCTTTTCTGGTCTTCCTGGCCTCTCACCTTACTCCCTCCTCTCACTCTTGCTCAGTGGTAAGAATGGTCTCATCCTGGCCTTACACAGTAACGCTGGCGGATGACCCCTCCATTCTGCCTCCCAAGTTTCTCTCGTGTTGCAATCCCGTTTTCTCAGGGGTCTCTGGCTTCTGTCAAATAGGTGTGTCCTTTCATCTGTGCTCTGGCTCCTTCCCCTCCCACCTCCTCAAAGACTGATTTCTGGTTCCAGCATTTCATTATGTTTTAAATTTCTTTCCTTGCTTTTGGCCATGCACATAGTAGGCATTTAGTAAAACTTTTGAAATTTCCTTCAGACACACATGGAACACAATGGGACGTACAGACACACACACACACACACACACACACACACACACACACAACTGTCCTTGCTATTCCCCAGTTTCTACCATTTTCTCCCCTTCTTCCACTTTAACCTTGTACTTTCTGTATATCTTATTTATCCAACTAAGTTAGAGCTCAAAAAATGCTGAAAGATCCCCACTCATGGACACTCACAGGCTGTTTCCTGTAGAGGGACGGGGATGTCCAGCACTTTCTTCCCCAGCTTGCTCTTGGATAACCTGAGTAGGATAACAGAAAGCATGTGTCTTTGGTATCAGACAGACTTGAGTTCTACTCCAGATTCTGCCACTTGGTAACTAAGAAAACTTGGACAACTGCCTTCATCTCTCTGAACTGAACTGTTGTATTTTGTAATGAAAATATTTTCTTCTATTTTCTTCTCAAAGCTGTATGGTTTTACCTTAACAATTAGGCCTATGATCTATCTAGAAATGACTTTCGTGCTCAGTTCAGTTCAGTCGCTCAGTCGTGTCCGACTCTTTGCGACCCCATGAATCGCAGCACGCCAGGCCTCCCTGTTCATCACCATCTCTCGGAGTTCACTCAGACTCACATCCATTGAGTCAGTGATGCCATCCAGCCATCTCATCCTCGGTCGTCCCCTTCTCCTCCTGCCCCCAATCCCTCCCAGCATCAGAGTCTTTTCCAATGAGTCAACTCTTCGCATGAGGTGGCCAAAGTACTGGAGTTTCAGCTTT